>CM030934.1:1838794-1873536 GCA_018136815.1 Isochrysis galbana
ACGCCGCACGCTCGCTCCCCGCCCCCCCTCCCTCCCCCCTCCCTCGCCCATCCCCCATCATGAGCTTGATCCCCAACCCCAACCCCACGCGCGCCTCGCGCTCTGCGGCGCAAGCCTCCCGCGCCATCGTCTCGTCGGACTCGGAAGCCGAGAGCAACCTCCCCCTCCTCCCATCCCCATCATCGGGTGCCCTCTCGGCCAGCGCCAGCGTTCCTCGAGCCACTGCGATGATACAACCAGCGCAGCCGCTGGGCGGCGGCCATCGGGGTGCTGCACCGGCACCGGCGCCCGTTGCCACGGCCACGCCCACGCCCCAATGGAGCGACCTCTTCAATACCTTACCCACGCGCTCCACGGGCCTGAGCCACCCTGAGGTGCAGGGACGGAAAGGCGCGCTCAATGCAAAGCGCATCGACCCAGTCTGGAAGTGCGTCCGCATCGTCGACGAGAGCAACCCCAACTCTCCCGTGTGGCAGTGCTTGGGCTGCGGCGTCGAGCGCTGTGGATCGGCGACAAGGATCGCCGACCATGTGCTAGGGTTGAAGCAGTCGGCCAAGTGTGCGGGCGTCGAGAGTTCGTTTCTTTCGCTCGTTGACGCCGTACGCGTGAGCAACGCGATGAAGGAGACGAAGAAGAGGAAGCTGTCCATGGTGAAGCAGAGCAATGCGTCGGCACACCCGGAAGGGACGGTAGAGCCAGCGCTCCGCGCTCCCGCTGCCATCGCCTATACCCCTACCTCTGCTCCCCCGCCCGCTCCCCCCCTCGTTCCTTTTTCTTCGGTTTTGGGGGGTCGGCCCATGCATGTACACTACTTTGGGCCTAGCGCTTGGTGGAGGGGAGGGGCAGGCTTGTTGCATCTGTATTGCGCCTGTCGCGGGTCTAGTTCGTCCCAGTGTGGGGGCCGGGCCTTTCGGCCTTCCCCATCGGGTTCCTCACGTAGAGGCATATTGCCTATTGTTATCCCTGGTCGCTGAGTCCGGTGTTGTTTTGCTGTTGTATAATATGTTTTATGTTGAGGCGCTCTAGTACCGCTACGAGTTTATTACTTGGAACTAATTCGTTGTCGTCATTTGTTTCGAATATTGGGCGGAATTCGTTGACATCTATACGTTTCTTGGGCTGGCGGCCCATGTCTGCTTTGGCTCTTCTCGATGCGTCCGTGTTGTTTCCGTAGAGCGCCGCTTTGCACAGCGTGGTGTATCTTTCAAGCATCTTTCTAACGACGTGATCGCTGTTGAATTTGATGTTGTCGTAGTGTATCCGATGGAAGTCGGTGAGTATGTATCTCCAAGCCAATCAATAGGTACAGGGTCTCCCTAGCGGGTGATGGTGAAGAGTTCGGTAGTAGGAAGAGTCTTTCTACGGCTACGGCTTTCTCGGCTGTCGTTTTGATCCCGGGGCTGTCGACCGTCGAAATGTCCGTGAGGTAGTGTATCGTGTCGAACACGTTATCTAGCGCTGGGCACGTCCCTATGTGGACGGACGATTCATCCTCTTGCTCGCAGAGGCGGCAGTTGGGGTCCCGTCCCGGGAAACGGTTGTACGTGCCTATTCTCCGGTGTGTTATGTGTTTGTAGTGCATGTGTAAGTCTCTGGGGGTGATTAGCGGGGATGTGTAGATCCGGGCCAAGTGTTTCCAAGTGTCCGAGTCGACCGGTAGTCTTTCGCCCCATCTGGCGGGGCCGTTTTGTTGGCGTGGTTTGGGTTCTAGTCCTTGGAGCGCGGCAGTTATGTGGCTTACTTGTGTTTTGTCGAGTGGCGTCTTCCCGTCTATGGAGTATTCTTCTGGGAGCGGGAAGTCCGTCGGTCTGTTGCCTTTGTATCCTTCTCCCCATCTGGTCGGAGGGTGCTTGTCTAGATCCGCCGGGGCGGTTGTTGGTTTGCCTATTATCGGAGTGCCCAGGTATGAAAGTTCGACTTCGTACCACGTGCCGCGTTGTAATAAGAGGTAGTATTCCCCACCTTTGCTAGTCCTTATGTCTGGGGGGGGGTTCCTTTCGTGATTCGTGTATGTCGTCTAACCTCTCGCTCTCCCCTGTCGGGGGGGGCGGGTTAAAGATGGCGAGTTTGATGGTGTCTGCGTAGTCTACTATTTGTTGCCAGGAGTCTAAGAATTTTTCTTTATGTATGTACTCGCCTCCAAATTTCGCATACGTGTCATTACTAGGGAGGCATTGTTCGCACTCCGCCCTTGTGAAAGCTGTGCCGGTTCCGTTCGAGTATGCGTTGTGTACCACGTTGCATTCCAGAGAGCTCCATAGGTTCGCCCATAGCTGTGGAACGTTGGGGCTATCGCCGCTTGGGTTGTGCCATATAGGTTGCGACAGCGCACCCGCTTCGCTAAGGCTGAGTCTTGTGAAGGGAAGCGTCCGGAACGTGTCTAGCGCTTTTTTCCAGAAGGCTGGTAGGCGGCTTTTACCATGCAACGCGGCGGAGCTTCGAGGCAACTCATTGGCAAAAACAAAATTCACTCAATTTTCTCACAAACTACACATTGACATTGATAGAAGCACCGCATCCGCCTAGAGTATACAAAATACTCTGGATGCGACACCCCCCGACTTACTTAAGTCGAGCGTCCACGCGAGTCATGGGGTGATCAGGCCAAAAACAAGCATGAACGAACGAACAAAAGCACGAAACAATGAAACAAACACTGTTGAGAGATGTAAGAGGGTGTGACCCCTTGTCGCAGCCCCCAAAGAGCGTGCACTCTCAGTGGGTTCAACCAAACGCTATTGCGGATGGTTCAAAGACAGCAGTCTCAGTCGGGGTGCGCACGTCCAGACCAAGCGGGCACACGCACAATCACAAACAATCACGAACAAAATGAACGAACACTCACTCACAACTGAAACAAAAGGAATGAAGCGAATGAAGATAGGAAGCCAAAGAATCGAACAAGGGCCCAAACCGGGGCACGAGCCCCCCCTCTCTCCACTCCGCCCCTGCCATGGGGGAGGAACCACCCATGCTCCTGGCATGCCTGATGGCTTGCCAGGAGTCAAGGAGACTGCCATGCTGACGCATTCTCTTCCCCACAGACCACAGACTCGCCTTGATCGCTCGTCTTGGCCCATCGTGGCCAGCGGCCAGCCCATCGCTCCAACCCCCCCCCCCCCCTGTCGACGGGCAGACAGGTGCAGAGTGGAGAGTGGGGGCCCCTGAGGCCCAGGAGCGCCAGCGAGGGAGAGGCAGGGGAGGCCAGGGCCCAGCCCCAGCCTCCTCTGCCCCTGAGCTGGCCTCAAGGAGCTTCCACCCTCTAGGGGTCGCCAGGGGCAGCTGCAGGCCTGCCGCAGGCGCGCCATCGCGCGTGCCTGCAGGAGAGGGGAGAGAGAGCGCGGAGAAGGGGGTAGGCGGAGCGAGAGCTCCGCTCACCGAAAAATATGTAAGTCCCGCGCCTGTTTACAGGATAAGTGGTGTCTGAGGCCGCCACCAGCCCGGTAGGCATAGGAGGAAGGAGGAAGGGGGGAACGGATCACCGGGGGGGGCGCAGGCCACCGGACCATATCCATATCTAAGCCCTTCACCCCCATCCCCATCCCTTTAGTAGTGCACAGGGGGAGCCGCCTGATGGCGGGGGGAGAAGGGCCGGGGGCCGGGGGCCGGGGGAGTGGGAGTGGGGGTGTAGAAAGTAATATGCTACGTGTAGGTAGTGGTTCCATTCGCCGCGAGTGCGGTAGGAATATTATGAAGTTTTTTTCTTTGTATGAACATCATTGGCCCCTGTCATCAGCCACAGCCACTGCGCCCTCCCCCCCCACAACCCACAACCACAACCATACTATTCTTGATCTTGATGACGAGAGTTGAGGTTGAGAGTTTGACCATCGATCAATCGATCCTGCCCGTCCTCCGCTCACCCCACGGACCACGGAGGTTGGCGCGTTGGATGCCAGCTCGCGTCGCGCCCCTGCCGGGGCGACATAGCCTCCACAGACGATAGACGAGCTCCGCCTCGTTACGGCACCGGCGTGTCCCCCGCCCCTGAGGGTTGAGGCGACTATTCACTGCGTATTAGCTAGCTTAAGTCGTCGAATTTCGAATTTTGCGAATCGTAGCTTTTGTATCGTCTTATACCAAGAAAGATTTTGGTGTGTGAAGCGCTAGTAGCGAGCAGCTAGTTCAACAGCTAACAACAAGCCACCAACAGCCAACATTATGCGTGGGGATGCGGGAACAGGCAATAGCGATTACAGAGGTTGCAAAATGCTGAGAATGCCGCTGAGGTCGACGTGCGCCAAACCGCCGAGTTCTTGCGTGGTGGAGCCTACTTGCGCCCCGGAAAGGATAGCCGTGTCAACAGACAGCAGAGTCAAAAACAGGGGTTAGGGTCAGGATGTCGGAGAGCGAATCGGGCCTGATTAAGCCGCCGGTCTTCTATGGCTTCGCCACGGCTACCGCGGCGAGCGGGTGGTCATGCTTCGCCAAGTTGAGAGCAGCCGCATTGTCGTGCCCTGTCATTAGTAATGAACTCGTAACGATCCGTGAGCCACTCCCAGATTCTTTGGTATCCTCATCTTTCCTTGCCATCGCATAGCCAGCAATCGGATGGCCATTTGCAGCCATGACAACCCCCCCCGCAGATTTGTGGCCAGTTGCACCCAATAGAAGTCCCTCTCCTCTCTTTTCGGTCGGCACCTCGGTGTCCGCAGAGTCGCTCGTTAGCAGTGTTGCGCAAAAGAGCTGTCCCCGCCCCGGTGCGCTTGCCGTGATGTTTGTGATAGTGGTCTTGAAGTTCTTGGGAGCATAGAAGGGAGGGGTGAGGGTCATCTTGATGTTGAAGGTGAGTGGGCCCTTCTGCACAGGGCAGCGAAGGCCGGAATAATGGAGTTTCCCAAGGTACATCTGCCCCAAGTGAAGGATGCCATTCGCCGGCGAGCACACATCCCCCTGCAGAGTCATGATCTGGATCGCCTGGCTCCATGTCGTCGTGTTGACCACGACCTCACTCGGCGGGACGACCTCGTCAACCTCGACAGTGACCGGGACTGTGGTGGTCTGACCGACGACGACCGTGGACGCACCGACTGAGGTGACGCGCCCTGCCACCGACTTGCCACCGCAGTCCTTCCATGTGAGCGAAAGCTTGGTGCCACCCACAATCTGCCGCTCGGCGCCACTGCCACTGCCTGCGATGCAGAAGAGTGAGGCAAGGAGGACGAGAAGAAGGGCGATGCGCAGGACGAAGACCTTAAAGTGTGACAGCTGGTTCTGCGCGCCGCCGTTCTCGTCCGACGTGAGCATCACACGCCCCCAAGGGCGGAGAGCGTGCCGGCGGAGGGGGGGTGGAGGGGAGAGGGGCGAGGGGGGGAAGGGCGGGGACGGGGGGGCGGAGAGTGATGAATGAATGGAGAGGGAGGAAGAGAGGAAGAGAGAGAGGGGGGGGGGGGGGGGGGGCGGAAGAAGAAGGAGGCGGCGTGGAGGCGGGGAAAAGGAGAGGAGGAGGGAGTCCCCGTTTCGGGGACAACTTCTCCTGTAGAGTCTAATAGATAAATCACTTGGGAGGGAACGAAAGAAGTCACATCTGCTCCCGGTGGGGGCCCCGCCGGGGAGTTGGCTCTCTTCTCTTCTCTCTCTCTCTCTTCTCTTGTACTCCGGTCTAGGACGGTAGGAGTAGGAGAGTAGTAGAAGAGTACTCAGTGAGAACTTGATGACTCTCGTAAGAGGAAGAAAATGGAGGAATATATGGGGAAAGCACCAGCGTTCCGGCCCTCCCCTTCCATTCCGGAGCTTCTGTGCTACCGGGGGGGGGGGGGGAGGGGGGGGGAGGCCGGGGGACCCAGCGACCGCACAGCAGGGACTCGTGAAGGGAAGGACCATTCTGCGAGAAGGGGAACAGGGGGGAAGGCAGGTAGCCGGATGCCACACCTTAGGGCGGTCAAACAAACAGGGCTCAGGGCTTTGAACTTCTAGAGGTGAAACTCCACCAAGTCAAGATTGAGGTTTTACATATCACGAGATCTTTGGGTATGCTACTTGTAATGGGTGTACTAGGCACTAGGCAGGATCTACGATCTAATGAGAAATACGCACATTTTCGAAGCCATTTCAACACCAACACACACGCCCGAAAACGTTTTCGCGCTCGTGGAAATAATAATAATATAATAATAATCAATGTTATATCCTAGCCAACCCCAACCCCACTAGCTAATTGGAGATAACGTTTCAGTCCCGGAATCCCGCCATGCCTGACGAGCCAGGTGTCCGAGTGATACCGGGGGGGGGGCACTGCCCCCTCCCCTCGATATTTGTCCTCCCCCCAGTGCATGCACCGACCCCGCGCACCCCAGCGCGCCGTCCTCTCCTCGAGTCCACGCTGGGGGAAAACCCCTTTCGGGTAAAAGCAACGCAAGGGGGGGGGGTGAGAGGTTGTGAGGGGAGGGCGGCGCGGCGCAACGGAGTGGGACTGGGAGGGAGAGGGGGGGGGGGGGCAGGGGAGGGGGGGGGGGGGGATCGGGAAAAATTTGATCATCTCTTTCTTTGCGGAAGGCGGAAGGCGTCGCTTATATATCGTTGAACATGTCTTCCTCCTTCCTCTCTTCTCTCACCTCAAAAAACCAAACATCGAAGCATCCATTTGCATGCTGCGCTCCCAACTAACAACTAAGTTTATACTTAGTTCGCCCATGGGGGGGCACGAGCCCCCCTCTCTCTCCACTCCTCCCCTGCCATGGGGGAGGAACCACCCACTCTCCTGGCACGCTTGATGGCCTGCCAGCCTGCCAGGAGCACACTGCCATGCTGACCCATCCCTCTCCCCACAGGCACGCCTGATTCGCCCGCCCTGGCCTGTCGTGGCCAGCCCATCCCTCTGACCAGCCCCTCCTCCCCCTGGGCCCCCCTGTTCAGGACCCCCCAGCCAGCTCCAGTCGACCCGCAGGGGCTCGGAGCGCCAGCGAGGGAGAGGCAGGAGGGGCCAGGGCCATGCCCCAGCCTCACCTGCCCCCTGAGCTGTCCTCCCAGGCCCCTGCAGGCCACCTGGGGACCTGAAGAGGGGCCGCAGGCGCGCGCCATGGGCCCCCGCCGCAGGGCCGCAGGGAAGAGAGGAGGAAAAGGGAAGAGGGAGGGGAGGGGGGAGCGGCAGCTCTCCCCTCTGGCAGATACGTGTCTTCTCGCCCCGTTTGGGTAAGAGAAGACGGGTGCGCCAGAGCCAGGAGGGAAGGGCCGCGGCTCGCCGCGGCCACTCGCTCTAGCGAGGGATATTAGCGCTTCTGGGCTCCTATCTCACGAGTGCACGAGTGCCCCCCCCCCCCTGCGTTGCTTTTACCCGAAAGGGGTTTTCCCCCAGCGTGGACTCGAGGAGAGGACGTGCTGGGGTGCGCGGGGTCGGTGCTTGCACTGGGGGGAGGACCAATATCGAGGGGAGGGGGCAGTGCCCCCACCCCCCGGTATCACTCGTACACCTGGCCCGTCAGGCATGGCGGGATTCCGGGACGGAAAAGTTATGTCCAATTAGCTAGTGGGGTTGGCTAGGATATAACATTGATTATTATTACTATTATTATTATTATTGCATGCTGCGCTCCCGGCAGTAAAGAGTTAACCCTAGTACGTGCTTATAAATGGAATTTATGGCATCGGGAGTCGGCTTAGACGGGCCATAGGCTGACATATTTGCTGCTGGGCCCCATGCACATAGGCAGGATAGAACGCCCTATGCACCATATGAGCTATGCACGAGGTTATCAGAGGATTTCAGAGTGACAAAGTTGGCGAAATCACGAAATTGGTCAAAACGTGCAGAAAACCCTCAACTATTCGGTAACGCACCGGTGACAACAAAAGAAGCACGAGATGTGGTAGTAAGCGCCAACCCCGTCGCGACAGGAAAGGCACTTGAATTGGGGGCGTTTGGGCTTCTCTATGGCGCACTGGGAATACCCACAGACACCTTTCAGACTGGACACGCGTACTGCTTTCTTTGGAGGACCACGCGTACCGCCTTGCCGGTTGAGCTCCTTCAGCTCGAGGGCAACTTTGCCCATGTCCACTAATTCGTGCTCGGCGCGCCGCTGAACGTGTTTGGAGGCGGGGCTCAGATAGTCGTCAGACGTCAGAGTTTATCATCCCTGCCCCTGCCTTCATGATGCACAATCCAGCCGGCTTCCGCCTGCGGAGGGTACTCAATGACGTACTTCAAGACGCTCTTCCCCCCTGTCCTGCCGACCTTCTCGACTCTCACTTCAGACGGAGTGAGGTCTCGAATGGGGCCGGACTGCGAGGCGTGAATTGCTGGAAGGGGAGGGGCTCTCTTCTCTGTGCTGTCAATGGCGTCGGTGGTCCTCATGCTGGCAGGATAGAGCGGAGGGGGAGGGGGTGGGGTGGGGGGTGGGGGGCAGCGCGCGTTCGCGGCAGACAGCGCAGGGAGGCTCCCGCTAGCGCTTTCGTGGCAACGTTTCTCCCGCGCTTCGAAAAGCAAGCATATTTGACGAACTTGTGCTGAACCTACTTTTATAAGTGGGGGTCAATGGGGGCCTCGCGCCCTCCTCTCTCCATCGCGGACACCCCCCGGGGTGGGCCCGTACATTCAACCCCAGCCCCTGCCCTCTGGCAGGGGCAGGACACTCATCAATTCAGCCCAGACCCCTAGTGGGCGCGGGTCGCGAGCCGCACTCCCAGGCCCGCATGGGCCTGCTCTCGTACTGACTCCCCCCCCCATCCCTGGTCGCCAGGCAGACAGGGGCCTCAGGGCTGCACCCAAGGCCAGCGAGGCGAGCGAGGGAGAGGCAAGGGGGGGCCAGGGGCTGAGCCCCAGCCTCCACTGCCCCCTGAGCTGCCCCTGCTGGTCCTCTGGGCGCCCCTGAAGGACCTCTGAGAGCAGGCCATGGCGCGCCGCATGGCGACGCGCTGCAGGGACCGGGGCGGAAAAGAGAATGGAACGAGGGAGAGGGGGGGATTTGCACCCCCCCCGATGGAGTGTGGTGAGAAACGAGACCCATTTGCGTTAGCAAATGGGCGGAGGGGGGCGGCTGGCGACAGGAGGAAGAGGAGGAGGGAGAGACTCAAGACGCCTACGGGAACCACTGTGGCAGGTATCTCGAGGCGCAGTCTTTTATTTCTCGAGGACAGCTCGCGGCGAGAGCTGTAGAGCTGTAAGGGCCGTTCTTCTTTTTTGACGAGAGGTTCCTCCCCCCCCCCCGGTGCTTTTTCCCGGAGAGTCGGCCGGCGTCGACCGGTCCGCCTCAATGGGTTTTCCCCCATTTTAACTTGTGGCTTGTGGGGAGTTAGAATGGGAGCCGGGGGCATGCGAGGGGGGAGATGTGGAGGGGTGCATAGTACATAGTAGTATGTATCTGTGACAACAGCACGCGCAAGGTGTACGGGCAGGTGCGCTGAGGGCTGTCGTGTTAGTGCCGGGCTAGTGAGAGTAGTGGTACTAATGCTCAGATAGATTGTTGTTGTTTGACGAACTTGTGCTGGGGACTTTTACCCAAGCCCGCGGGGGGTTCCTGTGGTGTTCCCCATGGTCCCTAGGGCCCTCCCAAGGGCCCTAGGGGCTCCAAATATAGCCATATGTACTCTATTCCTTGACACCGTCCTCCTGGCTCCTGGAGGACTAGGCATGTAGGGTTAAAGGTAGCGGAGCAGCCTCGTCGGCCCGACGAGAGGGAAAGGCCGGGGGCCCGAAAGGGGGGGGGGGGAAGGCAAAGAGGAAGGGAAAAGAAAATGGGGGGGGAGGCGGGAGCGGGAGCGGGGGAGGAGGGGGAGGCAGCCCGCCGCCGGCATGCCGCTGCCCAAGGGCGCCCTTGCCGGGGCGGCTGTGGCGGCAGGCATCGTGCTCGTGCTGATACTGAACATGCGGGGCGGTACGGCCAGCCGCACCGCCTCCAGCTGGTCGCCGCTTCCCGCCACACCGCCCACGTCTGACCTGCTCGCCGAGATGAAAGCGCTTCAGCAGCGTGTCGCCGAGTTGGAGCAGCGGCTAGGCGCCAAGTACGAGCGAGGAACGAGGCGCGCCGAGCGGATGATAGCGGCTGAGGAGGCACGAATGCGAGTTCGCGAGGAGATGCGCCGTGCAGCCGTCCTCAACGCGCCAGTCGGAGGCGGCCTGCTCTCGGCAGAGGGCTCCAAGGAGGATGCGGCAGCAGTCGTTGTCTCCTCCACGCCGGCCGCTGGACCCGTGCTTGTCTCGTCGACGAGCGGTGGCGGCTCCACCGCGTTTCCTACGGTCTCCCGATACGCCCGTGAGAAGCCGCTCGCGGTGGCTCCAGCGGGTGTCGTGCCGAATGCCAGCTGGTGGAGTGGAATGCAGGTCGAGATGCCTGGCGGGCTTTGGTGCCCCAAGCCGCCAGCGTATGCGGCAGCCAAGGCTGTACTGCCGACCATAAAGCCGTCGACCGACAAGCCTAGACTGACGCCCGAGTTGGCGAAGAAGCACGCGTCCCCCGACAATATGCTCATCGCCACCTACGTCAACTTCAACCGGCTTGACTTTGCCTTCACGCTTGTGAAGCATCTCATTGCACTTAATCAGCCTCACTACTTGGTTGGTGCACTCGATGACGAGGCAGGCCGCGGGCTGCAAGAACGCGACATTCCGACCTTCTTCATGAGCTCTGGCCTCACAACCAAGGATTATGGCTGGGGTACGTACAATTTCCGCCAGCTCGGCCTGCACAAGGTGAACCTTGTCCTTGAGCTTGCCAAGACGGGCGTCGACTGCCTCACCATTGATGCCGATGCATTTATTCTGCGTGACCCGTTCCCTTACTTCCGCAAGTACCCGGATGCCGGTGTGCTGATGTCCTCCGACCATCTCGTGGCGACCAACGGCTACGATGACGAGGGCCTTGAATCCAGCTCTGGCTTCTTCTCCGCCTTCAATATAGGCTACATCTTCATCCGTGCGTCGGCTCTCGAGTTTGTCCAAGAGTGGCGCGACACCTGCTTCAAGAGGACCAACGACTGGGACCAGGTTCTCTTTGGCTCGGTGCTGAAGAAAGGCATGGGCGTTGGAGGCGGTGTCGACGAGTCACCGAGGCTGAAGAAGATGTACCGCAAGGCGGACGGCACACACGTGCTCGCTGGAGTGCTCCCCGTCTCGCTCTTCGCATCAGGGCATACCTTCTTCGTCTCACGCATGGCGCACTTGATGCACACCACGCCGTACATGGTGCATACCACGTTCCAATATGGCGGAGCCCAGGGCAAACGTCATCGCCTGCGTGAGAGCATGGTCTGGGAGGACGAGCCCGGGTACTATACGCAACCTGACTTCTTGACCTACGACCTTGATGTGCCTTGGGAGCTTGTGTATCCCAACGGGGGTGACGTGCAGGCTGATGGGACAATAGCCTTTGAGAAGCGCACGACTGTGGAGCAACATTTCGCCTTGGTCCATCATCAGCTGGTCCAGCTGCGGAATGCCTTTGCGCTCGCTCAGAAGCTGGGCCGAATTGTCATCTTGCCTCGGCTCATCTGCGGGCTCGACCGTTGGTGGGCACCACACAGCGGCATCATTCCGGGATCGGCAGCGCGCCTACCACTGCTGGATTGTCCAGCGGATCATGTAATCGATGTCGAACGGATGGGCAAGCCCGAGCTCATCTTGCGTGAGCATTCGTTCCTGTGCAACCCACGAACGCCCGCAACGGTACGCCAGTCGCTTTCATACGTGACCGTGAAACCAATCGGGGCGGGGGATGCGGACGCCAAACAACATGGTGAAAAGCTCATCGGCCAGTTGCAAGGCGAGAAGGCCAAGGTGATCAAGCTATCGTCACTGCCTGATTATCGCGCCATCCTGAACGCCAAGGAGGCCAAGACCTTTGAGGATCGATCCAAAGGATGGGCTAGTCTTTGGTGTTGCAACCGGCCACCCGGAGGACGTGGCGCAGGGCATATCTGGTACGATTTTTTTGCGGACGTCGTCCCTCACGTGGACCGGCACAATCGAAAGTGGGAGGGGCCATGGTACCCCAAGATGGGACCGTAGATACAGTTTCTACCGCTCACGAGGAAGCTTTGACGATCGACTAGTGCCCCAAAGGCGTAACTTCTGTGAGGATGGGCGATATGTGCGGTATCGATGGGGAATGGGCAAGGTTGTATTTTTTCTCGTGGACCTCTTCCGTCTTCACGTCTATCCCCCCCACCCCCCTGAGGTGGGGATGGGCGAACTTCCTTGCACGAAAGCTTAGATCGCTTGCAGATGCCGTAGTGGTCAATAGCTTCGCCTCGTCACCGCGAGCAGAGTTTGGCGACTGCACAACTATGTCGTCGATATGCGCACAACGCCCTCTTATAAAAATTCTTAGCTATGCTCAGAGGCCGCGACCTTCAGGTCGGTTGTTGTTTCGACCGATGCTCCCCAGCGCTGTCGGCTATCTGGAAAGAGGCAATCAATTGCCCTTCAGATCGCTGAAGATACTACAAGCGCAAGTGAGAAGCGTTCAATCATCACCACCCGCCAACAGGAGATGGATGTACAGCGCGATGGTCACCCGCAACCCCAATCCCGATCCCTTTGGCGCCCATCAACGGCCCGCAATTACTACGAGTGTGAAGGGGGCAGCTATGAGAAAGACGCCAATGAGGGGGCATACTATTTCTATCGGTCGTGCGACGTCGTAGTAGTTGTTTAAGATAGCCCTTGACGAATGTCAACCCACTGTCGCATTCGCGAATCGACGCTCGTTAGGCTTCTTTCTTCTCTTCGTTCGGTATTTATCGTTATAATTCTCTCGTTCTCGTTCTCGGTCAAAAACTTCGCGTGGACGCCTAGGATCTAGGGTTGTGGAGCGCCCTCCCTCTTTCTCTCGAAGAGAAGGGAAGTTTCCCCACCTTTCTTCCTCCCAGGCGCCTCGCAAAAAGGTTTAATTCGCTATCTCCCCGCGTGTCTTTAACTGCTTCTAGGGGCAATCAGGTTTGGTTTGCCATCTCCCCTCGGAGATCGATTTAGGTTCGCTGCTTGGGTGAAGGAATCTTTCTCCTTGTTCCTTGGTTTGCCATCTCCCCTTGGAGATTGATTTAGATTCGCTGCTTTGGATTTTGGTTATCCTTCTCCTTGATGCAAGTTGCATGAAAGCCCTTGGCCCTTGGTCCCGTTGGTTTTTGGTTTTCTCCTCCCTTGGTAGCTACTCAAGGTTGCTCGATAGAAACGTCTAGAAGGTCCACGCTCAACAGCAAGATTTCTTCGATTGCAAGGATATCTCGCTGCGATCTGTATCCAATGTGATCGCCGTGGTTGCGCGACATAACGTTCCTCTTCGACTTTCCGCCTTGGTGCGAAATCCAAAGCGAAGACACGCTCCGACCGTCGCTTTGGATTCTCTCTCTCTCGCTCGCTCTCTCTCTCCGTCTCTCGCGACGTGTTTGAGTTATCGGTTATCGGCGATTTGGGGGTCTCGGTTATTTCATGTTTTGCTTGGTTTGGGTGAATGATTCTGGTGTGTTCGTGAGTCGGTGTCGCAGCATCGTTGGATCCGACGTCCTGTCGTCAGTTGTCATCCGTCGCTCTCGTTCTCGTCGCTCTCGCTCTCGTAATACTCGTACCCTACAGTCTCGCCTCACCTCGCCAGCCCCTGCCATCACAGCCCTCCTCTCACTCACCCTCGCCTCTCGCCTCTCGCTCGATGTCGCTTTCGTCGCCGTCCTCGCCCTCGCTCAAGCCCGCCTGCCCGCCTTCCTCTGCTGACGGGCCTCAGCCCGTCAGCGTCTCCGAAGTCGTCTCCTCAGCCGCGCCTGCCGCCGACATGCCTCCCTCCTCATTGCCCTCAGGCCCTATGGGCCTATGGGCCATCACAATTCGTCACCCACATGACGTAATATGACGTGCCTGGGGAGAGCGGAGAGCGGAGAGCGGAGGGGGAGGGAGGGGAGGGGGAAGGAGAGGGGGAGACAGCCGCCCCTAGCCCCTAGCTCCCCCTAATAGTGCGACGGTGGGAGCAGCCGCAGACCGCAGATGGGGGGGGGGGGGAGGGGGGGTAGGCAACGCTTGCGTGACAGTAGTGGGTGGGTCCATAGCCGCGTGCGCGGCGAGAACATTGTAACATTATAGTAGCGAGAAATTTTAATTTTAAACCATATTTGGAAAAATAGTAAGAGGGAGTGGAGAGCAGCGGTAAGAAACGAGAAACGAAAGCAATTTGCATACAACTACTAGTCAATAGGGTTACGGGCCATAGCCGACAACGCCTACAATTCAATGAGACAAGCACATGCTGATGATGGAAGATGGACGAAATTGTGCACTTGCTTGTACAGCCACGCTGCGCGCTATGTAATAGCTCCTACGTGAAGGATGTTACTATGTGATTGAGTGCAACTACATGGGGATTGGCAATGGGAAAGGAAGGCCAAGACACAGGGCCTGCAGGGGAGATGAGCTAGTGGGGAGGATGAATAAAGATACAATTCCATCGGTAATGAGCGGGCCCAGCCGTGGATCGGGTTTTCACTGCCGATGAGTTTCGCGAGGCTGCAACGGTTGTGGTCGAAATAGCACAGCAAGTTGCTCAGACAAGACAAGTCGTCTCAGGTGAGGTCATGTAGACCAGGGTGATCGTTTCGTGGAGGCTCTACACAGAAACGACACGGTGAGGATGTTCTACCGGAGCCGGGTTGCGCGCTGCGACACGGTGAGATTGTCGCACTCGCTTCTCAGAGTTTCGGATGTCGACGGCTGCGGGACGATATGGCCAAGGCCAGCTTGTGAAGCTCTGCCGGAGCACGACGACTCGGGAGTGCTTGGCATGACGAGCTCTGTGGCCTCACGAGCGACAATTGATCGGATAGAGCGCCGCATTGATAGCCGACCGGATGAGCCAATCTGCTTCAGCGCTGTGCGGCCCGAAGCGGCACGATTCCTCCTGAATAAGAGTGCTGAACCGCCAACCCGCCCATCGGGGATCGCATGAGAAAAGTTGCCGTCCTCTTCAGCGGGGGCTCTGTCGAAACTGCGCCGCAGCCTCCGGCGCCAGACTTGGCGTGCAAGCGTCACCACGACGACCATTACCACACCAACAATGAAGGACACCGAATCCGGTGGCGAGTGTGTGCCGATGAAGCAGAAGAAGGTCACCGCTGACATCAGCAGCCCAACACTGAAGACTTGGCGCATGTCCCTGAGGCACTGATGCAGGTAGGTGACAGCGGCGCGCATGGTCTCGAGCGGCGGGTAGATGCCGCCATCGATCCGCCTCCCCGCCTTGTCGAATTTCAGCCACGAGTATGAGCCGCCGCACACGGGCCTCGCGTGCGCGAGCGCCTGCGCCTCCTCTGCAGCGCGCAGCACATCGTACGCAACCCACCCCATGCACATAAGCGAGAGGGCGGAGGAGGCAGTGTACACAGCCTGGAATGGGTGACTCCATTCGCTGAAGTCCTCCGCGCCGGCGGTGCCCACCAAGATCTCCACCTGCACGCCGAGCACCAGAGAGGCGCAGGTGGCCCACACATCACACCGTCGGACGGCTTCTGTCAGCCGGCGCTCCTCGTTGTCCATCAGCACTCCGAGCGCGGTGGAGCGCTCGAGCTCGTGGCCTGCCTCCTGCATGGGTGGACACGACTCCTGAAGCCGATCTAGCTACAATGCCCTGATGAGAGGGAAGGAGGGAGAGGAGAGAGAGAGTGAGAGAGAGCAGCAGGGGGGGAAGAGGGGAGCGAGGCCGCCCTCTCCCTCCCTCCCTCCTCTCTCTCACTCTCTCTCTCTCTCTCCCCCCCCCCCCCTCTCTCCCATACATAGGTCTTCCTCTCATCCTCCCTCGTATTTACGTATTTACTTGTCCACTTGGGGTTGCTCTCTCTCTCTCCCGTCAACAAACAGTCTCTCCCTCGCTCTCTTGCTCCCCCCCCCCCCCTCCCGCGGCCTCTCGATTCTATCCATACAAGTACTATTATATTAGCTCTCCGTCCCCAACCCCCAGGATATGTGAAACGACAGTGAGATCACATGCTTTTATTTCGCTCGGATAGGACCACTTGAGGTTACAGGAGTAGTGAGCAAAAAAGCATTAAGAAAGTGAAGCAGGCAAAAGGGAAAGGGAGGAGGGGAGCGGTGGGGCTTTTGTCCCATCTTCAAGGAGATTCTTCCTCCTTGTTCCCCCCTCCTCGCGAACAGCGCCAAAAGTACACTTTTTGTAGTACAACTCCATCCTGTCGGGTAAACCCCCTCTTTTAGGGGCGAATATCCAGATATGTGTCTTGTATATTTGATATTTGGGTGGATTTGCTCCATATGGATATCTCTAGATATTTCGGGGATATTTGGGCTCTTGCTAGGATATCTGTGTTGGTTATTTGGGTTCTTGAACAGTAAACAGCTCTAGCTGTAGTTAGCTGCTCTAGCATCAGCTAGGGAGGGAGAGAGCAGCGGCACAGCGGCACGTAGCAAGCGCGCAGGCGCGCCCTTGATGTCACAGCTCCAAACACTTAATAATAATAATAAATCATCTGAGCGTTAGTACCACTACTCCCACTAGCACTAGCCCGGTACTATGTACTATATTAATCACTATCAGAACTATTGTTATAGTTTGAACTATGGAGCGTGCCGCGACCGCTCCCGAGCCCCAGGCGACCCTCGCCACCGCGCCCCACCTGGGACGCCCTACGCCGCCCGAGGCGGCTCGTCAGAAAGCCCTCTCAGAGCCCATCCAACCCATCCAAACCACACCCGCGCAAGTGCGCGGGGTGGCGAGCACTGGCACCGAACAGGTTGCCACCATAGCTTTGCGTACCATGCAGGGGGTCTTTGAGACCCCCTCCTCCAGTGGGAAACCCTCCCACCCCAAGAGCACCTCATGTGGGAGGGCAGCTCAGCTGCCCTCTCCATGGTGGAAACCTCTACCATCAGTGCACCCAACATGGGAGGGCACTTCACAACCATCAATCTTCCACGGAGAGCAGCACCCCATGCCTCTGTTTTCCATGTTGACACACTTCTCGTTTTCACCCCACTCCTGTGGATCACAAGTACCTACAACTCAGTGCCCTGCCTTGGGCCCTCTTTCAACACTTGACTCCTTCTCCCACTCCCTCTTCAAACTACAACCAACTCAAGCAGCACAAACTCCCTTGCCCTCTGTTTCAAGCACCAAAAATTTCAACTCAAGACCCATGCTGACACACATTTCGTTTTCGCCCCACTCTTGTGGGCCACAAGTACCTACAACTCAGTGCCCTTCCTTGGGCCCTCTTGCAACACTTGACTCTCTCTCCCACTCCCTCTTCCAACTCCAACCAACCCAAATAGCACAAACCTTCTTGCCTCTTGGTTCAAGCACCAAAAATTTCAACTCAAGACAAGAGGGAGGGCATGTCTTGAAGTGGCGTCGCTGCCCATGCCTAGCGCAAGGGTATAGTGCCCCCACTCAGCCATCTCCTTCCCCACAGCTCCTCTTTGATGAGTTGCTCCTCACCCTCCCATTAGGCCCCCTTGCCTGCGAGACCAAAATAGGATCCTGGTGTGGGGGGCTGTCTGAGTGCGGAGGGAAGGGCGCTCCCGCTAGCGTAGGCAGAAAGCTAGTGATGAGCCGTGTGGCATAAGGGGGGAAGGGTGCTCGCGCTTGCCGCGGCAGGGAGTCCTGTCTTGGGTGAGCGCTAGTCTCGTCCCTTTGCCGCGCCGCGACCAATAAAAATTTGTTAAAAATTATATTAATCACTATCACGACGACATCACGACACCCCTCAGCGCACTTGCACTTGCCCGTACGCCTTGTTGACGGGGGAGAGAGACTGTTTGTTGACGGGGGAGCGAAAGTATCACAAAACTCAAGAAACTCACGTGCTCACGTGTCACGTGAACCACTATAGACGACGTACTACGTACTATAGACTATAGTCACCTTGCACCTTGGGCTAGAGCAGCTAACTTGGCACCGCTACCAGGCGGGCTGCTTGGACTTTTGTGTTCATCCACTTCGACTAGTGACGTCAAATCAAGATATGCTGCCCCTGTCACCAGCCGCCCTTCTCCCGTACATATTGAAGAACGATCCCAATGACTGCAGGCCCCCCACATTCCGAGTTTCGACTTCGCCGATAACTGCGTATGCCGCGAGTGAGACCTTTGCCCTAGTCAGCACCCCGTCCACGAACCCGATCACCACCGACTTCTTCCGGAGTGCCGCCGCCCACGAAACCGGCACCAACCTAGCCCTCGAGCCGCTCTTCAACACCGCCGATGAATTCGCCGCCAAAGCGCCGGCGTCATGTGGCTCCGAGTACCTCCTATACACCCAGGATGCGGTTACAATTCCGGCGTTGCACCAGGCGACGTTTTATGTTCGCGTCCCCCTAGCCCTACGAGAACACGAAGGCTACGCGATGCTAGTGGACCGTCTCCCTGTCCGCGATGCTTTAGAGAACCCACCACTTGTTCGCCCTCAAGTCGAGCTTCCGCGCGAGGACCACACGGTGGCGGTCACCGTGATTAACTTCGAGCACAAAGCCCTTCACATCCCATCCTTCCATCCAGTAGCCTCACTCCAAGTTCGATTCCAAATACACTCCGGAACCGGCCGGAGCGATGGAGACGACGAGTCTCTGGACGTGATCGAGTCACTCACTAGCTCTCAACGAGAACTTCTCGAGTCCGCCAAGATCGATCCGGAGGGCCACCTATATCTCCAACCTCCGTCCGTATTACACCGTCGTGGATGATTCTCCCGTGGAACCTGATGAGTATCTCGTCGAAGAGTTACTCGGTCACAAGGGCGATGGATCGTCGCGCAAATATCTCGTCAAGTGGCGCGGCTACCCTCGTTCCGAAGCTACTTGGGAGCCTAGGATTGAATTGCTTCGTCGATGCTCCGATTTGGTCGAGTCCTATGACCTCGCCGTCGACCGCTCTCGTTCGTCTCCGTCCTCGGAGCCTTCAGAAATCCAACCCGTTCCTTTGCTATCTTCTCAAAACAGCTCAAACCCAACGGAAAATCTCCCGGACCTTCCTTCCAGCCGAACGCGTTCTCGTTCTCATGCGTAGCGCTAAACCGTATAGAAACGGAGGAAGACGTAGCGTCTCGTCAGCGCCCTAACCCAGCGCAACTGTCCGAGCAGAACTCCTGTAAAAGGGAGAAAGTGGCAGGATGTGACGTACAAAATCGGAAGCCGCCGCGCTAAGCTGCCGATTTTGTGCTCAACAAATGGATCCATGGGTTACGTTCTCCCTCAGTTTCTTCAGTCTCCGCATACGTCTTGACGTAGTCTTCTGTCTTCGGCTCGACATCGGGAGACGTCTCGATTTGAGTCGGGGGGTGTTGTATCCAGGCTCTTTGGGCAAGAATGTTTCGGCCTGAGTACGAGCCTTCCTCGTTATCCACCGCCTTCTAGGTTCGTCGTGGTCGCTCCAGGTGAGTTGATTCGGATTCCCCTTGGGCTCAAGTTCGGGTTCGCCGATTTTCGTCTCGAAAATCGAAGGAGTTGAGTTTTATTTTTACCTGGAATTAACTTGTTGCTTGTTGAGGGTGGAACCAACTTGTTCACGACTTGTTCAGGCGGGAACCAACTTGTTCGGTGAGTGGAGCCAACTTGTTCAGTGGTTAAAGTCAACTTGTTGAGGGGTCAACTTGTTGAGAGGTCAACTTGTTGAGAGGTCAACTTGTTGATTGTTGAGGGGTCAACATGTTGAGAGGTCAACATGTTGAGGGGTCAACGACTTGTTGAGATGTGAACTTGTTCAGGTTGTCTGGCGGAGCCGTCGTGAAGTGCGCGCATTCATCCAATCTCTCTTCGGTGTTCCGGGTGTCTACATCAGAAGCGACATAGGCGGAGTTCCCTTTACCTCGGCCGCCCCTATTGTCCCTCGATCTTCCTTTTCCTCTACCCTTGCTGCGTGTGCCGGCGTGCGACTGAAGGGCCATTATCCAGTCTTGGATAGTGACAGACTGATCAGGCGGGGTCGGACATGTGCTGGCTTGGTGCCCCGAACCTTGACAGCGATAGCATCTAGGCGCTTTCATAGCTTGCGACGAGGTTAGTACAGCCCTCTGTGGTGATTGTGACATTCCTTGAGTAGTTTTAGCCATCAAGGCGGTCTCATTAGAGTAAGAGGCATCAGGGCGTACCCCCCCGCCAGCAGCGCGACGGCCCTCCTTGCTAGGTATAGCGATGGCCCCTGTGTTGAATTTGATCCGCCACAATGGTTGGAGATCCGATTTGAGTTTGAGTATATCTCGCTCGTTATTGGTCCAAAAGCGGCGACGAGAGGGCGGGGCGGCGATTTCTTCTTGGCAAGTGTGAGAGAGAGATTCTGAGATGTCTGAAGTAATACACGAGAGAACTTTGATCACCAATTGATCATTTGTTTTTTGTTTGTTGAACGGCCGTTTTGCATTGAGACTGTGAAGGTGGGCAATGAGGTTGGATATTGAGTGCTCGTTGATTCCAACCGTGAGAAGTGAGACAGCATCCCATTGAGAATCTAGGTCCATCAATGTCAAATCATCCACCTCTTGGTGACATTGATCGTATAAGATTCTATACGCTTTGGCACCATCGTGTGGAGCTTGTGAAGTCAGCATTTCTCTCAGATCCGAGTTGGTTATGTGCTCCAAGAGGTGAGAGAAGAGAACCCTTTTTCTCTTGGTGTGATCGCTCAATAGTTGTTTGGCCTCTTTGGTTTGCTTTGGAGTCCCATCTGCTGAGAAGAGTTCGAACCTAGGTACGCCACCAAAGATGGAACGATCCGCATTAGGGTCTTGCTCCACATATCCACCGACATCAAGACCTAACATACAAGTTGTCAAGTCCGCATCGCCTATGTAGTCCCTTGAGAAGGCGTTGCTGAAGTCGCGGCAAAACAAGTCGAAGGGGCGGCCTGGCGTGCCATCAAAGGGGCGACAGCGATATTTTCGCGAGTCATAGTCCTCATTGATGGCCTCACTTATCATGAAGGCAAAATCAGCGACTTTAGCTTGTTCTTGGAAATTTGTATGGAGTGAGGTGTTCGGTCCCGAGGGTGTCGTAGTGACTTGCGACGGGGTGTCGTTGTCCAGGCTAGCACCAGATGGTGAGCGCCCGCAATGAGGATCAAAAAAATTGAAGGCCCATGCAGCATGGCGCAACGAATTTGTCCAGTCTTGAAGGTTTGGAAGTTGCATTAAAAGAAATTGGCGGCGTCGGGATTCGATCCATATGCCTTCAGCGGTTCGCGCGGGAGGCGCGAGGATGACGTACCACCGTGCCGTGTGCGTTGTTTCCTCCTCATCCACGGTGAAGTGATAATTGGACTGCTGAGAAAGTTGACAGTTCTCCCCGTCAATCAGCAGAGATGGTTTTGGGGCATTGAGGCTCAGAGTTCCAGGGAGATTCGCGAGTAGTTCGCGAGACAGTGATGACAGAGACTGTTGGACCCGGTGCAGTGATTGAGGCCCGATGGTTGCTCCGCGGAGCGTAGTCGGTGGCAGTGACAATGAATTTTGTTCAACAACGAATTCGTTGTTGGCCCAATTTCCAACCTTGTGTTGGGTGAAGAGGCTCGGTGAGCGTGCGCTGAGGCGCACGCGAGAAGGGACTGATCCCCTCTCGGCGGGGGTACCATGTTTGGCCCCATCCTTATGGGGCCCAGTGATAGTCAGCAACATTGTGTAGATCATAGGCATGAACATAGCGCTAGCGCAACGGCGAGAACACGTGTCCCGACAACACCCCACGTTGCCACTATGGGAATAGAACCTACACATATACAAAAGAACTCACTTGAGTCCACACACCCCCCATAGTGAGTGACCGGGCTACGAGAGTGTGAACGGAGGGACAGAGGAGAGCGCGCCCGGTGGCGGCGGCGCCGCTCGCCGCCCCCGCCTCGCCGCCATGCTACAGTACCAGCTCGACCACATGGAGCTGGGCCGGCGCAACATGGAGATGCGACGCACTGAGATGGATGCGCGCCACTCGTACAACGACTTCAACATCATCATGATGGTCTCGGGCATTATGATTGCTAACAACATCGCGGTGCTCACTGCAGTCGAGCACGCGCCCTCGATCCACTCCTCTCTCTTCGACGCGTCGGGATCAATGTCGTGCTTCTGCTTCTTCTACGTCCTGGCGCGCGCACCTTTCCTCATTGCCCTCGCGGTGCACCTCGGCGAGAATGGCCCCGCGCTCATCGAGGAGACGGACTCGGCTATTCACCGTGCACGCCGGCTTTTCCGGCATGGAGCCCCCTTGATCTTCTGCGCCTTTGGGCTTGGGCTGCTTATGGCCGCCGTCTGCTTCGTCCTGGACGTACCAGCGCTCAAGGATGAGCACACGCACTCGCGCTACGGATTCGAGTTCTGGACTCGCGGTGCGCTTGCACTCTACACGCTCATCCGGGCTTGGCGAGACTTGAAGGGGGACGTGCACATATTTGTTCTCAGTATGGGACAGATGTGTGACCCGAAGATATATTCTGGATATGCATGGATCTGGTGGTTCGGACCATACCCCAGCCACGTGGCAGAGTTGATTGATGTCGGGCCTCCGATGAACGCCTATACCATTCGAGAACGGTTGCAGAACATTTTCTCGCCAACTGGCCCTGATGCCATTTGGCTGAATGTACATCCAAGTGTGTATCGCTAGATTGTTCGAAGGGGTTGATTTTGGAATTTGCTCCTTCTTGATCATCTTATTCCGGGAGTGACGTGGCTTCTAGAGCATTTTCTCACGAGCTCAAGGGGGATCATAGGTCTGCCGGGTCCGTGTGTAGGATATACACGAAGGCCGCGTGCCAACGACCAACGAGTGTCCCCACAACTCTAGGTAAATTCACTTGTAAACCGAGTCAGGTTAAAAATATCTGAAGATTCTGGGCTCACAACTATTAACAACTATATCCAACTCGACACCAACCTATTGTTATTCGGGGACAATAATGGGGGCGCTCTGCGCCCCCCTCACCGGGCCATAACTTCCCTCCGGGGGGGGGCCGTCAGTCACTCTCATGCCCTGCCTCCTAGCTCCTGGCATGGGCTGAGCAATCAATCCACACCTCCACTCCTGGCAACATTATGAGGTCGCGTTTCGTCGAAAGAGGACCATGCGAACATTTTCATTTTTACACCCCGTAAAGTGTAAAGTAGGCGGAGTTATTTATTTAAACCAATCAAGGGTTTTTGCAAAGTTGAAAAAGGGTTGAAAGAGGGATTCAGGAGGGAGTTGTAAGAAGTCGCGTTCCTCAAACCTTCCTCAAACTGGTTGTAGTAAGGAAGCGCAGTGCGCGCCTCTTCCAACGGTCTTCGGGTGAAAGAGGGTGTTCTAGGAGGGGCGATGGCGACGGCGGCGAAGGTGAGGGCTGCCCCTGCAGTGGCCTTGCCACCCTCTCACAAGAGGGAAGGCATGCATGCCGCGCGTGGGCGCGAGGGGCCCATGGCAGCCAGAGCGTACGGCCCGCGCGGCGCCCCATTCCGCTCAAGATGCCCGGGCCCGAGCAACGTGTGCTCACAAGTGCTACGCGGTTAAGTGTAATGTAGTAATGTACTCCGATTCACAGCAACGTACTTACTCTCTCAGACCACCTGCAAGCATGCAAGCATCGCTGATGCTGATGAGTCGCTACAATGGTCGCTCTGTGTTTTGATATGTGACGTGCGTTGTGGTTGTGGGTCCGTCGGGGGCTCGTGGCTCGTGGGAAGCTGCGACGAGGTGCGGGGTCGGGAAAGCGACATCGGGGTGTCGGGGTTCGGGTTCGGGGATGGCGGCGGTGATGGAGAGGGTGGGGTATGGGGATGTGGGGGTGTTGGGTGTTGGGTGAGTTGCTTCAGATTCAGAGGCTACACGCACGCATCACAAAAAATATCAAAATTTTGCCCAAAATTTGGGTGCCTTGGCAGCAAATTTTGACCTCAAAATTTGGGGTGCTCAAGATCAAAACTTTGGCGTATGCCAAGCGGAATGCCACCATGGACATTTGATGTTTGTATTCGAGTATTATTGTAAACGTATTCGACGAAACGCGACCTCGCCTCCGAATTCGCGACAATCGCGGATCGCGTGCGGCGCGTGGTCGCGATTGGGTATACACGTCTTTAGATGTTAATGTTACATCGAAATGGCATTTCGAAATGGCCTAAAAAGACCGCTATTATATATATTGTTATGTGTACACATATCACATATTCGATATTCGAGTAATATTGTAAACGGACTATGGACATTCGATGGCTCAACTTGAGTTATGTCCTATATTCGACGGAACACGACCTTGATCCTTTGGGGAGACCCCCCCCCCCATGAGCCAGGATGCGTGAATTATATAATACAGACTTAGCGGTTGTGCTTTTGGCGCACCTAGACATGGCCATTGCTGTAGCTAGCGCAAGCGATGACGACAAGGGCCGCACGACATACAACATGCGTCAAGCTTGATGGTTGGCAAATGTTGTGCGCAGCACATGACAACTGGACAAATGCCCCTCCGAAAACAACCAAATGACTAGCATCACGCACACGTTACATGTGAACACATAGCAACAGTCCAAGAAACAGGGAACCGATAGTCAGCTAAAGCGACATATCCGATGCGGGACTACCCCAGTAGCGCTACACCCTGTTGCACAATCGAGCCAATGCTACCGAATCTGACAAAAACATGTGCTCGCAAATGGGCTGGGATATCGATGCGTGATATGCACAAGAACCGGATTGTGGGTTTAACATCGAAACAACACCGCGATGCTAAGACTTTTCGGTTAGCGCCTCGCCGGCTTTGAGGCCGTTGTACTGGGACTCGAGCCACTCCCAAAAATCTTTGGTCGTGGCCTTAGCAATCGACTCCTCCCATCCCTCCTTCATAAACCACAAGCCTTGGCGTTGGTCAAATACAACTTCGCCATGGATGTGCACCGCCGAGCCCATGATGACGGACTTATCACAGCCCTTCTCGCCGTGCTTCAGCTCGGGACACGGCATTGAATCAGGCGGGAAGCAGTGAAGCACGTATGACGTCTTCAGCAGGTGTTGCCACAAACGCCACTTTCTCGTCTCCGCCTTCTCGTTGGCTGGCGGCTTGGCAGCTCCATATTTGAGGATAGGGCACGAGCGTGCCACCGATACGTGGGGCAACACCACGAACTTTGTGCGAGTCAACTTGGTGTAGCCGATGTGTGACGAATTGTCGTAGAATTTGGTAGATTGGTCCGTTATGGGTTTCATTGACGTGCCCGACTCCCATTCCACGACCTAGAGCAAGTGGGAAGCATGAGATAGTGCCGGGAGGTGACATGGCAAGAAACGCGGCAAACGTCGTCTGACCGGCCAAATGCTCGTGCCTGGCCTCACACCACGCACCTGCTGATCAAGCGCGTTGTTGATTGCCCACTGGTCTGATGCCTGCCACTTTGGTTGCCGCTGTCGCTTTTCTGCTATTAGGAAGTGGGTTTTGCGGAAGATGGCAACATTGGCGGACGTTGCGCGCACAAAATAGAATCCAGTGCATATAGCGGCGCCCCACTTCTTGACTACATTCCGTGGACGGCCCCAAATACGCTCGCCGATAATGTCCCCATCACGAAGGAGAGGCTCGGGGCTGCGGAGGAAGATCGCGTCAAGGTCGGCGAAAAGAACATTGAAGCCCGCCTCGAGCACGCGCAGGCCAAAACGCTGACGCTCGCCGATCACCGTCAGCTTGTTGATCTCTGTTGCACCGGAGGCTACTCTAGGGAGCACTAGACTTGGAGCATTGGGGAATGCGGAAAGGATGCCTCCTAACTTCTTGTCCATCGCAACGAGGACAAAGTTGCGTAGACCGAGAGTGCGCGTTGCCTGAGCAAAGTGCGTGCAACGGAGTGAAGAATACGGCGCTCCACCGATATCAGTGCAGAGGGAAAAGGCAGGTTGCCGTTGCCGATGATGGTGGTAGTGGAGGCAGGTTGCCGTTGCCGATGATGGTGGTGGTGGTGGTGGGTGGATGGCTGGTTGGGGTTGGGGGCTACCTGGGCCCAATTTATGGCGAGGTCGAGGAAGTCACTTGTTGCGAAGAGAAGAGTCACCGTCTTGCCATCCCACGCCGACTCCGCGGATCTGCGGATCACCGCTAGTGCAGACTCGGGTAGCTCGTCGGAAGGGCCCGCAGGGACCATCGGCCCTAGGCCTTCACTGGGCGTGGCCGTGCTGGCCTGGCCAGTCTCGCTGGCGCCGCTGCCGCCAGCAGTGTTACTTCCACTGGGGGATGCTGCGTCACCGCTGGGTGAAATGGGCTGGCGGATGAGCTTGCAACCACTTGCCATCGTCTTTGCACACCAAAGCTTCTCCACATCGTCTTCTGATGCCGATGCGCCGTCTTGCTGGCGTATCTGGGCAAGCATCGCAGCCTGATCGACGGGCCCGCCCTTCCCCGCGCACTGAAGAATATCGCGCGAAGTGAGGGCGCGCAGCAGCAGATATGCGGCCGAAATGGATTTGGATGGCAGGACAGTCAAGTGGGCCACACACGCATCAGCAAGTTGCGAGTCCCGCAGTTGCAAGTGTGTCCCCTCCTTGCGCTGAGCTGCCGTTGAAGTGAGCATCTTGCGAACCTAACCATAGAGGCGCAAAAAGTGCAAAAAAGTCATGACGGAGTGTACCCAGCCCCCCTCCCCCCTCCTGCCTGATCTACCCCGTCTCGTTCACCTGAGTTCCAGGCATGTTGAATGCGGTACCCAAATCATCAAGACAAACGTCATGACGCCGAAGCATCGCGTTCATGTAGAGCTGGTCGCACAATACTTTGCATCTGATAATCGAATGAAGGGCTGAATTCAGGTACTTCAAGTCCACTCGCCGCAAATCGATCGTCGTTATCGAGCAGGCTTGTATTCCCCGAGATGCCATAGATTCTCGCCAAGGCCCGAGGGCAACAGCTCACCTCAATGGCTCCTTTTCCCATTGGTCCAGCATAGGCCGATGGGCCCCAGATAGGAGCATCACACCAGAGTTGAACGTGCGTTGGCGCTTCACCGCCTGCAACAAGCGGGTGGTGCAGCCATGGGTTGTGCAAGGAACGGCACCCGGCTCGGGAAAGCTCTCTTTTGTCTCACATTTGCTTCTTTGCAAGACACGCCGAGGCACATGGCCTCCAGTCTGAGACAACGTGTTTGTGAGGTGCCACAGATGCAATGGCAAAGCCTCCAATATGAGACTGAGTACGAGACCACTTGGTTCGCAGATTCACTTCTCCCCCGATGTAGGACGTTTGGCGCGTGTGGGCAACAGCAGCAGAACTGCCCATACGTGCTGTGTGCTAGCCAGGCTCACTTGATTCGAGCACGTCTCCTTCCATACGTCGCGGTCCTTTTTCAAGTCGTAGATCTCACAGAAAGACTTGGCGTGCATCGTGTGCCAACCTTGTACGTGATATGCTTCGATCACTGCCCCTAGCTTGCGGCAGTCAACTTGAGCAAAAAGGTCAGGCGCGAACGGCGAGATCAGCACGTCATCATCAACAAAGAGGACCTATACGCAAGGGAGGAAGGAGACCAGCACAGTTGAGACAATCCGTAGGAGTGTGCACTGCTTATCGACTGCAAGATGCATGGGTATGCCTTTAAGGCGCTCGGCCAATATTTGGTCATTGGTGAGATGCTCGTGCCAGACACAGCGTGGCATGATCCGAGGAGGAGGAGAGAAGGATGCACTTAGTTAAGAGCAGGGCACCCCAGGGGACAGACCTGATCATAGACCGCTAGGAAGTGCCGCAGCATTGGCAGCTTGATGAAGTGGCTGGAGCCACCGGACTGGAGGCTGTTGTTGAATGCTGACAGAGCAGGGTGGTCAAGCGAGTCGACCACATGAAAGTCAGCTCCTGTCTTTCGCGCAAAGGTCATCATCGGCACCTTGGTCACAGCGAAATGCGATCGTTTGCCAGTAGACAGTGTCACGACCGCCTTTCGAGGATTGGCCGGGCACTTGTAGTCGGCCAACAGCGTACCACACGACTTTCCTCCGGTGTTTGTGTACGTCTGGTGCGAGCGGGCCGCGCTCTGCTTGACCTTGCCTGTGCCGTCGGCATGAGGCTCCGAGCGCCGGCGGCCTCGACCGGAGCGCTTGGCTCTCCTGCGCCCGCCAGCCTTCTGGGCGGTGGAAGCTTCGTCTGGCTGGTCGTCACCGCCGTAACTATCCGTCTCTGTCACCACACTCCTCTCGCTCGGCTCCGTGCTCGGCTGTGCTGACACGGTGATGAGGGCCTGAGGCGTCGTGCGGCCGCCTCCGCCGCTGAACAGAGCATAGTAGAGGAGGAGGAAGAGGAGGAGCGCGTCGAAGAGGAGGAAGGCGGCGCGGCGAGGCTCCATTGTCTTGTCGTCGCCCTCGCAATCCACCCCGTGCGGCCGGCCGTCCCGCAGGCAGAGAGAGAGAGCGAGCGAGCGAGAGAGAGAGAGAGAGAGAGTCCCTCTCGTCGGGCTGTGGCGCCCGCCGCGCTTCCTCTCCTTCCGCCCCCCCCCCCCCCCCCCCCCCTTCCTTTCTGTTAGAGTTTTCTTGTTGTCCTAGTTTAATCCTAGTGCTGAGGGACCGTGCCTCATCAGCAACGGAGCCCCTCCGCCCCCGCGATGGGGGTGTGCGCGGTTGGTGCATGGCTCGTCCGGTGTGTGTGGCTAGGGATGCTAGCCAACAAGACCTCTTACAAGACTACAATTTCTAACGCTTTCTTCGTTCTCTCTCTCTCTCTCTCTCTCTCTCTCTCTCTCTCTCTCTCTCTCTCTCTCTCTCTCTCTCTCTCTCTCTCTCTCTCTCTGTCGTATTCCATACGATGACAGACGACAGACTTTTACTTGTAACCTGTGGGTTATTTTAAGCCTCAAGGTCTCGTCGATTGGTATTCCGCCTCTTCTCTTACTTTCTCTCGGTGTCATCAAATGTTCCATGACCGTCTTTTGTCTTCTCTCCGTGTATCGGTCGTAGCTCCCCAGCGAGGTCCGCCCTCGTTGTTCCGACCCCTCTGTCGCATGTCTGCGCGCTGCTAAGTTGCCCTGGTGCCGACGCCTGGCCGTCCGTCCAGATGTGGTTAGTTTTCGCCCCGTTTGGTTTAGTTTGTGTGTCTCTGGGGACTGGGGACTCAACTTTTTGAGTCCATTCGTTGTAGTGAGTCTCCCGTGTCTATCTCGGACCTAAGAAGCTCTCATTCTCTCTCTCCCTATCTCTCACTAGCTCGCTAGCGAGCCTCGTCTCTACTTTCCGACGCCACGCGTCACGATCCTCCGACCGTCAGTCTACCTCATCGCTCGCCCAAAAACTATTGTTATAGTTTGACCTATGGAGCGTGCCGCGACCGCTCCCGAGCCCAGATGGGACAATAGGCTTCTAATAGGTTCTATTAAGAGGTCAAGAGGCCTACCAGACCTGTTACCTGTTAATAGGTAATAGGTAAAAAAATCTTTCAATATTCTCGCCTCGCGCGTGGCTATAGGCCTATCTATACTATAGGTACTGCTATCGTAGCCACGCCCAAATGCAAATCATCTCAGATCCCTTCCTCTCCCTAGTAACTAAGCTCAGAAGTCAGAAGCCAATCATATTCATATTATAAATCACATACTGATACATCTATAATATTAGTAAATTGAGTTTTATTTTACCTGTTACGGACCTATTGCGACCTGTTAACATGTCCTCTTAATAGGAAGAGGCCCCCGAAACCTGTTGACCTTGTACCTGTTGTCCCATCCGGGCTCCCGAGCCCCAGGCGACCCTCGCCACCGCGCCCCACCTGGGACGCCCCATGCCGCCCGAGGCGGCTCGTCAGAAAGCCCTCTCAAAGCCCATCCAGCCCATCCAAACCACACCCGCGCAAGCGCGCGGGGTGGCGAGCACTGGCACCGAACAGGTTGCCACGTTGCCACCATGGCCATGCAGGGGGTCTTGGAGACCCCCTCCAACAGTGGGAAACCCTCCCACCCTCCCACCCCAAGAGCACCTCATGTGGGAGGGCAGCTCAGCTGCCCTCCCCATGGTGGAAACCTCTACCATCAGTGCACCCAACATGCAACATGGGAGGGCACTTCACAACCATCAATCCCCTACACCACTGAAGAATTTGTGTAGACTGGCCATATTGTCCAGGTCCCACCAGTTGTGGGAACGTGTGGCCCGCTCGGCAGCCACAAATTCGAAGGAAAGATTTTCATCGAATGCGTCGAGTCCATTCGATGATGTGTTGCACCCTTGAGCGTCGACGCGCGCGCTGGTGTGTCATGGAGATTGCGGTGACCTCTCGGCGGGGGTACCACGTTAGAACTTATAGCGTCGTATGACATCTTGTTAGCTAGCATTCCTAGCCACATACACCGGACGAGCCATGCGCCAACCGCGCACACCCCCATCGCGGGGTAGGGGCTCCGTTGCCGTCGAAGGGCTACGGTCCCTCAGCACAAAGGTTATACTAACACAACAATAAAACTCTGACGGTATCAGTAGAACATTACAGTAGAAGACCTTCTGAACCCCCTCCCCCCCGCCCCCCCCCCCCCCCCCCCCGGGTATCCCATTGCTGCGCGAGCCGGCGCGCGGCCGCTGCCGCCGCCGCCGCCTTCCCCCTTCCCTTCCCCGTCTCCTCCTCTCACCCCCGCCTCGCCTGCGTCCCCGGCAAGCTCCTCACTGAATAGCAGGGCAGTGTTCGCCCCTCCAGCCCTTAGCCCCACGTGCGCGCTCCCCAGCCCGATGGATCCCCCTGACGGACTGGGCAGTGTGACCGCCGCGGCGCAGGCGGCCGCTGCGGCCGCAAAGTTGCCGCCGGTCACTGACCCCGACCTTCCGGGCTGGATCGTGATCCAGCGGACCACCCAGACCGGTCGATCGTACAAGGTCTACCACGGACCTCGCGGCGAGTACGCCGAGAGCCGGAGGCAGGCGCTCCTCCTCGCTTCGGGCGAGCCTCTTACGCCTTCTCAGCTGGCGCCCAAGTCGAAACGCGCGACGCTCCCTGCCATCGAGGGTGCTCCGGGGCCGTCGAAGGCGGCTGTGCAGGCGGCGGCAGCGGCTGCTGCCGCTGCGAGTGTCGCCCGTGGGTCTATGCAGACCTCCATCACACGCGGCAGCAGCAACACAACAAAAAGCACGTCTACTATGGGAAGCCAACAAAACAATCCCAGTGTGGCCCGTGTGCATGGCGATGCCTCGACCACCACCTTGGGTCCAGCGCGTGCGTTGCAGCGCGCACTCGCCCGCGCTACGATCGACTCAAAGTGGTGCGTCATGCTTCAGCCCGAAGATATCATTTACGACGGTGACCCGCTTCTGGAAGCCCTTACTTCAGGGCGGGTGCAACCTCAAATGCATGCCTCCGTCCCAGAGCACTTTAGGGGAAGCAGTCCAGAGGGATTGCAGATGGAGGTCCCTCCTCCTGATGAGCTGAGGCCCTCGTCAAGCGCGTCTTGCCATACGCGCAGCGGACCCTCACCAATTGCCTCCGACATGCAGTCCGATCCGGCCCCACGTACCGTCAAAAGCGAGATCACTGATGGTGGCTGTTGCACGAGATCCAACCTACGTGGCAGCGATGGAATAAACGGCACTGGTGCTGCAGCTTCTGCATCTGGACCAAGGGCAGGTGTTGATGCCCCTGGCAGACTTGCGTGCGAGGTGGTAGCGGCAGCCACCGAGGAGGGGAATGAGTCTGGACCTGCGAGCGCAGGTGACGCCATGATGACTAGTACAAAGCGAGAGCGCCTCGAAGAGACTGCTTCGCTGGACGACGAGGAGAGAAGGTGCCGACAGCGCCGATCTGGGTCAGAGGATCTGCCCGCGGGCGGAATCAACCTTCTCGACCACGATGTGGCGTCATCAAGGGATGGAACCGTCAAGTTGGACGCAGTTGGCGCCGACAGCCTGCTGGTTGCGAAGGAGACCATCGGCAAACGCCAGGCCAACATCGATGTGCCTTTTTCGGCTAGGGCAGAGGCGATGTCCGCAATCGGCCCCTATGTTTGCGACTCCAGCACCGTAGGAGTCGACTCTTTGGTCGACCACGCGAGCCACCATCGAGGCGTCCCATTCGACGAGGATAAGCCGGGGCCCTTCCCTCCTTCCGAGATGAAGAAGGCCACATCAGGCGACGGGCATGCTACGCACAATAAGTGGAGCTGTGCAACGCCGCCGTTCGATGGGGCAACAGGATACCAGTCAGACGTGGCGGTGGAGAGATGTTCGCCTATTGCTGCGGAGAGCTCGAACAGAGAGTCAATGGAAGACGGTGAAGAAGCGGTCGGGCCATCACTCGGTCGCTCTTTGGGTTCGTCGCCGGGTAAAGCTGCAAGGACAGAAGTGGACGAAGCTGACAACCCTATGCATGACTCATCCGCCGAGGAGGAGGCGGAACCAGCCGCATGGCGCGGCGAAGCAGGAGAAGGGCATTGCGAGGAAGGTATTGCTTCGGGTGACTGTGAGGGCGCTGACGAAGAGAGCGAGCTCGGATCAATCGTCGAGTCTGCTAACGTAGGCTCCGTTAATGATGCTGACATGGCCGATGCGGATGCCGATCCAGATTCCAACGGCACTGACGACGCAGAGGAGGCCGACGAAGCGGGCATCAGACCAGAGGAGGAGGAGGAGGACGGTGAGGATGGGGCGCCGATGCAAGTTGGGGATGCCGTCGCCAGTTTGCACTCGACATCGGCAACTCTAGCCAATCCCTCCGCGGTGCGAACCTCGACTATATCGACCTCTGAAGGCCACGAGCCAGGTGATGGGGGCGAGTCGGCGGTCACGCTCGCTTCATCGATTTCCATGAGAAATACGACTACATTCACACCGATCGCAGCTAGTCGCGACAATAAATGCACAGATTTGGGTACGAATAGTCGCAACGACTCTGTCGCAGCTTCTCAAAGGGGCAGCAGTCGGGATAAGAACTTGTCGAACACGATTCTTGGGCTGAAAGGACCCCCAGCAGGGAAGGGCAAAGCCGCCAGGCGCCGGCAGGAGGTGATCGCCCTTACTCTCTCCGCCTTCATTTATTTTTTGCTGCCGTGACCCTTTGCAATATAGTCTCAAGACCAACGCACTGCTCAATCAGCCCAGCGTGACGTCTGTCTGCCCCTCAGGTGCGACGATCGCCTTATGCCGCGTTCAAGTCTCGCGTCGGCTCGAACTACCAGAGCGAGCTCACTCCATACGAGCCGGGCAATGTCACGGCGAGAGATGACGAGCTTATTTTCGAACCGTAAGAGCCGCCCAACCCAAAGCGCTGGAAGACGGACGCGCACCACGGCACCCCACCTGCAGCCTCGTGCTCATGCCTCACCCGCCAACTCTCTAGTCACCTCAACCATCACTCTCACTTAACCACAACGCTTTTAGGTGGCGGACAACGCCCCATGCCCTCACCGAGTATCTGCGCAAGGCTTCCAAGTGCTGGCCGCCTACAGATGATGCTCTCGACCGCCGCGCTGCATTCGATGCGACTTGTTTGGAGGCGGCGGCACAAGAAGCAGCCTTGGCCGCGCTGCACACCAACGGTTACGATGTCGACGCAGCTCTCGCACAGCTACAGGTATCTCCTCCTCCGCCGTCGCGTGCGGAATGGACCGCCTCACAGTGCCTCGCCTTCGACTCCACTCTCCTCTCTTTCGGTAAAGACTTCAACGTTATTGCCAAGGTGCGCAGGACGTGCCGCATTATCGTGAAGACGGCTCGTGTGAAGACATGAAATTGTTGTTGTCGCTACCCTATGAAACTAGCCCCACCGCGGCCTAGCCGTCATGTTCTCTGATGTGCAGCGATTGGCCGCCCGCTTCTCCCATCCCCATTGCTTGTCTGGTGTTCTTACAGGTCGTCGGCCGCCCTGTCGGCGACATTGTGCGGCGCTACTACGAGCGCAAATGCCGGACGGACCTACACGTTGGTCCCGCACCTTTCTTGGGCGCGCGACCCATATCAATTTTGCGTTTGCTAGCAGACGAGCGAGAGGCCAAGGCGAGAAAGCTCGCCGCTCAGCGACCCTCTACTTTCAATCAGCACTCAAACCAAGCGGCCGCTGCAATGGCAATGGCCGTCTTAAAAGGCGACAATGCCAAGAATGGCGGTCCTGGGCGCCCGCCGACCGTGTGGCCTACGATCGGGGAGATCGTTACACGGTCGACTGGCATCTTGGTGAGCGGCGTTTATTGTGGACCCGCATCATCGCTCACTCTCCGCGCGGCGATGGGGTTAGTGCCATGACAGATGACGGCAGCGTTAGGTATGGAGGTGATATGATGATGTTCAGCAGGGGTCACGCACGGCAAAGCACGCGCAAGCTCTGGAGACTGGCTCGTGTGTGCTATAAATAACTACTCACTCGATCACACGGCATCGGCACGTGGTACCAAGAGCGAGGGGAGAAGTGGAGCTAGGGTCGAAAAGTGGAAGGCGAGCAGTGCGGTGCGCGTCAACAACGTAAGTGTGACGTCTTTGATCATTGTCGCATGTGGCTCTATCTCTATAATTAAAATTAAGTGTAGCTAGGTGGGAATATGGATGGGCCCCTTCACTCTTCACTGAGCCGCCGGCCGGTGCTGCACGCAGACGCGGGTGAAGTTGCGGATGACGATGCCCTTGGCGCAGAACCTACAGAGACCCTGGCAAAGCCAAAGCCCGGGGGGGGGGGGGCAGGGGCGGGCGTGTGGGTCATCCGAAAAAAACATTTTAATAATAATATACCAACTGCGAATATCAGTGCCGCTGACGGCTCGTTCAAGATCGAGCACCTCTTGGATGAGGGCGATGATCCCAACAAGGTGCACCCGGAGCATGGCACAACGGCTTTGATGTGCGCGTGTGAAACTGCTTCGGTCGACGCTATTCGCTACTCGCTATTCACTAATATTCACCATTCACATGACACATGATTGTTCGAAATCCGT
>CM030934.1:1873636-1916799 GCA_018136815.1 Isochrysis galbana
CCGTTGACATCGAGATGCGCGACCCACAGGGGTACACCGCCATCATACACGCGTGCACGACGGGCTATGAGGCAGAAGGCGTCGAATGGGACCTCTTCGAAGACGCCGTAGAAGAGATGCGCAAGGTGGGCGAGTGTTAGCTAACGTTCATTCATGCACTTGAGCTTGAGCTCCTTGCCCTTGCTTTCATCAAAACGAAGGTGCTACCAAGCGGAGGGGATGGTGATAGCGTATAGCGTTAAAGTTAAAGCCAAAGTTGCCAATGCGCCCTTTGACGTGACCAGTGAGTTTCATTGTTCATTGTCTCCGGAACCTGATAACTGATAATCCTGGCCTAAAGAAAAAGAAAAAAAACTTCTTAATATTAATATCAACACCACCCGCGCGGCTTTACACAAACTTTCTCGCAGCCACGCCCGCGTCCCTTCCCGCTCCCTCCACCTGCCTCACGGCTCCTCCCCTCGTGCACTACGTAGGGCAACTAAGTTTAAGTTTAGCACTTGGTTCGCCCATATGGGTACACTGCCAGAGGGGCATAGGGGCAGAACACGGAACACAACACACAACAGTCACTCCTGGAACCCACCGCCCGAACCGGGCCCAAGGTAGCGCACCTGGGCCGCACCCGCCCGGAAATCGAAGACAAAAGACAAAGGAACGAAGGGGAGAAGGAGAAGGAGAAGGGGAGGAGTGAAGGGAATAGATAGGCGCGATGTCGGATAGAAGGCGTAAGGAAGCGGCCGATAGTAGGTGTCGTAGCCCTGAATCTTAAGATGTTTTTTTTTGTTCGCTGTTGCTTGCGAGCAATAATGTCATTCACTTGGGAAAAAGTAGCGCGCCTATTCGCCTATCTGCGTGGCGAGGGCAAAAGGGAGCTTGGTGAGTGGCCATGCTTCCGCGCGCGTCGCACCACAAATGGCAAATGGGGCTAGCACTAGCAGCGCAGCCCGACTGCTAGCACCTCTTACGACCCGTCACTACCTGGAGCCATCGCCCCTCCTGCCCCTGCCCCTATCGCGTTGGCTGCCAGGGAGCAGCCAGGGCGGCAACAAAAAGCAGGAAGGTCATGACAGACAGTGAGTGAGACAGTGCTACAGGGGTAGAGTCTAGAACCTGGGACTCCTGGTTGGTGCCACTGCAGATCTCACGAAGATATAAAACTTCTGAAGATTCGGGCTACTCACGCTAGCTATACAGTCCACGTACTCACGGTACTCACTCACGACATCGCCTATACCCCAGTTTACTCACTCCCTTACACCACCCCCTTCATTCCTTTGTTTTTGGTATCGGGGGGGGGGCCGCGTGCACTACAACGGGCCAAGTGCAGGGGGTGGGCTGGGGCAGACCTGCTGGTGTGGTGTTCCTGTGGCAAAACAATCGTAAACGCCTGTTGCATGTGACACTTCGTGCCCCTGGGAGGTCTCGGCCCCCTCTCCTCGCGTCTTTTTCAAGTATCTCCGCGTCTTCGCGGCATTCGTGTGTCGCACGGGGTGTCGGCTTGTAAACATACCGTAAACAGGCGTGAGTCTTACCTTTTCTTGGGTCAGATCGCGTCGTTTTTTTTGTCGTTCTTTTCTCGCGGTTCTCTTCGTTCTCCTACGGGCGTGCGATGCCTGCGCGCGCCATGGCACCCCTCTGAGGGGACCCTCGGGCCCCCCCAGAGGGCCAGCTGGGCCAGCTCAGGGGGCAGTGGAGGCTGGGGCTGGGCCCCTGGCCTCTCCTGCCTCTCCCTCGCTGGCCTCGCTGGTCCTGGGTGCCCTCCTGGCGGCTCAGGTGGTCTGTGGCTCAGTGGTGGAGGGGGGGGTCAGTACGAGCAGGGGCCAGTGCAGGCGAATGCGTGCGGCGCGCGATGCGCGCTCGGCGAGGGTCTGTGCCAGTGTGATGTCAGCTCAGCCCCTGCCAGCAGGCAGGGGCTGAGGTTGAGTGTGCAGGCCCACCCAGGGGGTGTCTGCGATGGAGGGGGGGGGGCACGGGGCCCCCATGACCCTATCAGTTTTACTGATAGTTCAGATCTCACGAAGATACCTTTGGGCCACGGTGTCTCAACAACAGTCACCACGAACACAAAGCCTTAGATATACCCTACCGCGGTTCTTTGGATAATGCTTTGAGACAAACAGGAAGGCGCGCGAGGGAAGAGAGAAGGAATCGAGAAATAGGGAATCGGCGGGTATTGTAGTATGAGCCGATGAAGTGTCGTGGGTGTTGATGAAGGTGAGATTCCTTAGATGCACTAAGTCGATCTAGAGTGAGCTGAGATCCCCAAGATGAAGGCGAGGTCTAGAAGTCGATGTGCAAATGACTCGGGAAGGAACTCTAGAACTCGATGTGCATCAACTGTAGATGATTATGTGGAGAAGAGTCTGGAAGGTGGTGCACATGATGAAGGAGGCGGATGACTTGATGAAGAGGAATCCGGCAGACAAAGTTATCGGTAAAGACGATTCTATCGGTAAGCCGGTAAAGACGATTCTATCGGTAAGCGGCAAGGACCGATGGATTGTGTTGGTAGATGACGGCACTCTGTGATAGCCCCCTGCTGCCCCTTACCTCGCTGTCCCGCCCTCCCGCACGGGGCAGCACGGCGGCTCGCGCCCCCAATAAATATGTACTAGTAGTAAATATGTAAAAATATGTAAACGCCGAAAGCCCGCCCAAATATGTAAAAAAATAAGTACATATTTTCGCTCAGGCCTAGAGAGAGAGAGGGAGAGTAGAGAGAGAGGGAGAGAGGGAGGAAGGGAGAGAGAGAGAGAGAGAGAGAGAGAGAGAGAGAGACAGAGAGAGAGACAGAGAGAGAGAGAGAGGGAGAGGGTAGTTCTCTGTCCAGAGGGGGGGAGGAGAGGAGAGGGAGGGGGGAAGGCTGGGGCGCGCGCGGGAAAAGGGGGGCGAGGGGGCGAGGGGGAGGGGGGTTGGACGGGGAGAAAGAGGGAAGAGAGAGGGGCGGGGGGGGAAGGGGGAGAGAGAGAGAGAGAGAAAGAGGGGGAAAGGGAGAGAGAGAGAGAGGGAGAGAGAGCGAGGGGCGAGGGAGGGAGGGGGCGAGGGAGGGAGGGAGGGGGGAAGGGAGGGAGAGAGAAGTGGCGACGTCGGGAGGGGTGGAGGGGGCGAAGCTGTTCGAGGCGGGGATCGCGCGTGCCGCCTCGGCTCGATGTCTCAGGCCACATCGCTCAGCATCGCACCCGATGGCTCTCGCGTCGCTGTCGCGGGGCGCGAGATGCTCCGAACCATTGCTTTGAGGCACAGCCAGCCAGCAGAAATCGTCGACCTGCTCGCACACACACGAAAGCACTCGTCGCACTCCTTCAACGACGTGACCTGGCTGCCGCAACGGCCGGCACAGCTCGTCACCGCCTCCATCTCTGGAGAGGTGCTGCTGTGGGATATGACGAGACGCGGCTCTCGCCTCGTCCGCACGATGGCGGGCCATTCGCGCGCAGTCAATCGGGTCTCGTGCAACGCCGCAGACCCACCTCGCCTGCTATCCGGGTCGCAGGATCAAACTGTACGCCTCTGGGACTTGAATGCACGCGCCGGCGCTCAGCTCCGGTTCGAAGCGGGAGACGAAGTCCGCGACGTTCAGTGGGCATCGCCTATTGGCAGCAGTACAGCCGCAAGCGCGAGCGCGAGCGCGTCGGGTGGCGGCGCGCATCTTTCGTACTGTTTCGCGGTGGCCTTGGAGACAGGCAACGTGGTCGTGTTCGATTACCGCTCCAACCGCCGGGCTCTCCACAAATGGCAGGCGCACTCGGGCCCTGCGTATGCGCTCGAATACGGCATGGTGGGCTCTAGGCTATTGATTGCGACGGGTGGACGGGACCGTCATATCCGTGTGTGGGATGCTGCCGGGGCGCTTTCCGTGTCCGCTTCAGCGGAAGCGGCGGCAGACGCGGGGCCATCAGGGAGCAGCGCCTCCCTCTGGCGGTCGGCAGGGATGAGCGCCGCAACGCTCGGGCCGCAACCGGTCGCTTCGGTCCAGACGATTGCCCCGGTGGGGAGGGTGAAGTGGCGACCTTCGGTTTTGTCGGCCTCGATCGACGGCCCGTCTCGTGAGAGTAGCTTCATGGCTGCGGGAGGACGCCCAGGCGGGGAGGACCGGCTCCACATCGCCTCGTGCGCAGTGGCAATGGATGGTCACCTCAATATATGGGATGCGATGCGGCCACAAGTCCCGCTGTACACGCTCCGCCTGGCTGAGGGTGAGTCGATCTGCACGGGCGCCTCGCTGACCGACCGACCTCATGAGACCACGGTCGACTTGCGAGTCTCCTCTGCCGCGGAGCGCGGCACGCAAGACCCAATGGTAGGCCAAGTCGAGCCGATCGCATCGTTCGCGTTTCTTACGGAAGGTCGGCATGATGGGGCGGCCAATTGTGAGACTATGGTCGCGCTGACTCGGTCAGGAGCGCTGACCTTGCTCGATGTGGCTGGCGCTGAGTCTCCGTATGCCAATGTCTCCCCGGTCACCCTGTGCTGGGGCCAGAGGGATGAGCTGCTGTGTTCCTTCTCCCCGGAAGTCATCCAGGTGCGTGTTCCACGGTGCGGAGGCCACGCTGCGCGGGGAGATGCATGCTCCTCGATGCTCGCCACGGCTGGACTGAGAACTTTTCTAGAGTATCGAACAACGCCATGGGGTGTAGTTCGCGCACAGCCGTCGTGGCATGATGGGCGTGCACATGCCCTCAAGCTTCGGCTGAATGGCATCTACACGTGACGTAATATACCCGTAGTGACGTCAGCTGAATCCCCCATCCTGATCCCCATGTTCTCAGAGGAGGGCCGCGCATGCACCTCCAAGCACGCCAGTGCGAGAGCCTCTTGGTAGTGGGCATACTGGCCGTCATACTCCGTACCCTGCGTCGTCGCCCGCGCACACGCCCACCGCCCATCCGGGGCCAACTTCTCCGAAGCTTGAGTCCAGCGTTCCGACACCCCCGGGTCCAACTTCACCGTTGTGGCTGCCCGGAATGTGTCAATTCGACTATGGAGCGCCGTGGCATCAGACCCATTGCGAGGGGACCTCGCTCGACCCGTCCCAGTTGGGCCTTAGTAGCTCTAGCCTCCCAGGGTCCGTATGGGCATCGCCACGCAGCGTCGTATCGGCCTCTTCCACTGCCACTTCGTCGCTCGCTGCATCCACTGTCACTTCGCCTAGGATCAAAGTGCGCGAGAAGCTTGGCTTTCCACCCTGTGAGATGGGATGGATGGGTGGGATACAGGGCAAGGCGACGGGTGCGTTGCTTTTGAAGATTGGGCCCATGGCTTGCAGGGCCTCCGAATCACACCGCGACGGAGCCGCCGCAGAATTGCTGCGACTGCACGGAGCACCTCCTCGCGAGCTGGAAAGGCTAGCCCCGTGCCTTTGGGCGGCTCACTCTTGCCCTTCCTCGGCAGCTCCCACCATGCCAAGGCTTCTTATCGGGGCTGGGGTTCGGGAGTTGCGACGGGAGCGACACAGTGGCCTTCCCCGGCACGCCTTACGGCTTTCTCGCTGTCCACACCGCCATTGTAGGAGCGAGCGCCATTTGCGCGAGGTATCCTTGGGGGCAGCTACGCACTGTCCGTCTCGATGCCGCACCTCCCCACGCTACTGGGCAGCGCCGACTCCGCGCCAATTCTCCCACGAGACACACGACAAGAGCAGGCTTCGGGGGCGTTATCTGCACTGCCATTACCGCTCGGGACGATGCTCTCCTCTCGTGTGGGTAGGCTACGTGCGGCACCGGCACGGTGCGGAGTCGACGTGAGGACGAGGTCTACATCCAGCGCAAATCTGGTGCCCGACCGGCCAGCTGAGTCGGCAGGCAATCCCACGAGGCGTGCCGAAGGCTTGTCTGTCTCATGGGAGCGCACCCTCATCCCGTCCTCGCGGTCTGACCCTGAGCGAGCATCGCAGACAGAGGAGGAGGGAGCATCTGCCAGGGCTGCAGAGCAAAGCGCCTCTGGGGACAAGGGAAGTTCACAACACATCTCGCTCCATCAATCAAGCCATCCACGCCAACCATTCGCTGCTCGCGCCTTGCTTCCCGATACCCGCCGTTTACACGGCGAGCAGTTCGTCACTTCTTCTAACGTCCAAGAGCAATGGCGCGTGAATCGTGCGGACCTCATTGCTTTCCTTGCCGCCAATTATAGAACAAGCGGTGCCCCACCGCCCGAGCTGGCCTCACACAATGCATATGTAGCTGCAGCGGCCGGACTATCGCAGTTAGTCGCCGCGTGGCAAGCCCTAGCCTTCGTCATTTGCGACCCGCCGACCAGTGCGCCCGCTGCCGACAGCCGAAGTATGCTACCTTTACTTGACCTCGGGCTTTTGGAGTCATCCGCTCGTAATGAGTGCGAGCGGTCTAGCCGCACGGCGCATTTGATCAAGGGAGGAGTCACAAATTCGAGCGTCGCGAGCGGCCAGTCCTTGGGCCTAGGCATAGCCACCGGCGGGAACAACCTCGCAGTGCTGCTCGCTCCCATCTTGGAAGAGCTCCTCAATCACCACTCCGACTGCGGCGATGCGCAAACGTGCTTGGCTCTATCAAGAGTTGTCGAGCTTGCCTTTGCTCCGACATCGCCACACCCGAACGGGCTTGATGGTCCATCCGGAGTGGGCGGCAAGGTGGAAGACGGTGGGATTGCGAGCATTGAAGCCCTTGCACCACAACAGGTGCGCTCACGTTGGCTCCATGCATATGTGGAGCAGTTGCACCGGCTAAGGCAATTCGCCTCCGCGTGCTCCGTGGTCAAGAGCTCGGACGATGAGCGGCTGCGCAAGTCGAATGCACGTTCCACCACAGTGCAAGTGGGTGGAAAGTTGAAGGCGCGGCCGTTCTGCGGCGTGTGCGAACTGCCCGTGCGTGGCCTCCACGTGTGGTGTCAGGGTTGCGGACATGGAGGACACGTCCATCACCTACGCGACTGGTTCCAGGAGCATGTGGAGTGTCCCGTTGGCTGCGGGCACCGATGTCTCGTGCGCCCCTGCGCTCGACGTGTCACGTCGATGCAGGTGCCAGCGGAGGAGATGATGGTTCATGCAGATATCATCAATGCCGCGGAAGCTGCAGCGTCGATGCGTGCGGCCGAAGCCGTTGCCGCGGTCGCCAGGCTGTCAAGATGTGGGGGCGAGTTCACCCTGCATTGATTGAGTTGCTCTCTCTCCTGTCTCCTGGCAAAGTTGTGTGCAACATGCAAGTGAGCGGCAAATTGCGTGCCACGGGTGCGTTGTGCTCGATCCGTGGTTGCTGTAGACCTTTTTGTAAGTTCAGGCAGGTTGCCCCCCGTCCCCCGCTGCTCCGCGCGCTCTCACGCTTGCTCCGCTCCCGCCCAATGTCACGCATTGCTTCATCTCCATGCCCAAGCCCACTAATGAGCTCTCTTGCGCTCATGGAGCTCGCTCTGCTCTGCCTCTTCCCCGTCACGACCCACGGCGTCAGCCACCTATTGTGTGGTGTCGCATGAGGGGGCTCTCACAATGAGCCCGCTCCTACCTATTTCTTGTTTTCACGGGCTGGACCTGTACCCATACGTGTTGTCATCTGCCGCATCTGCGCATCTGCATTTGTGCCACCTGCAATAAAAAAGTTATCGATACGATATGCATGCATATATATGTTACCCCCCAGGAGCCAACGCCCCCCAGGAGCTATCGGGGGCCCCCGAGAGCTATCGGGGAGAATTTTTTTCCCGATCGCCAACAGCCCCACCGAGAGCTACCGGGGGACCGAGAAAATCCCCCGAGAGCTATTGCTATTGGGAGATTTTGAGATTTTGTCTTCCCCGGGGAGCTATCGCGATTTGAGGTCGGCCCCCAATAGCTATCGGGGGCGAAAGGCGGCCCCCGATAGCTACTGGGGGGGAAACGACGGGCGCCAATAGCTATTTATTGGGGGAAAACGACGGGCGCCGATAGCTATCGGGGGGCTGTCCTCGAGCCCCCAGGCGCTATTCCCCCCCGTAAGCCCGTAAGCTGTCATGTCGCATGTCGCATTCGCGAATCGACACTCGTTAGGCTTCTCTTCGTCGTTCGGTATTATCGTTATAATTCTCTCGTTCTCGTTCTCGGTCAAAAGCTTCGCTTGGACGCATAGGATCTTGGGTTGTGGAGCGCTCCCTCTCTCTTTCTCTTGAAGAGAAGGGAAGTTTCCCCACCTTTCTTCATCCTAGGTGCTTCGCAAAAAGGTTTAATTCGCTATCTTCCCCGCGCTTCTCTATCTACTTCAGTGATTGCAATCAGGTTTAATTTGCAATCTCTTCGCATCTCCCCCTTAGGCACCCCGCACTTCTTTCGTCTTATTCGATAGGTCTCTTGGAATCCTGTGCGGCAGGATTGCCCCTCGTTTCCGTTATGGTGCGATTCCCCTTCCAGACGGGATCGCCGACAGATCGCCTTCTGATCGTCGTCCGCCTACAACCCCGCCTCGCCTCGCCAGCCCCTGCCATCACAGCCCTCCTCTCACTCGCCCTCGCCTCTCGCCACTCGCTCGATGTCGTTCTCGCCGCCGTCCTCGCCCTCGCTCAAGCCCCATTCCGGTCACTCGCACTCGCAGTCTCGTTTCTTTCCGTTTCCGCCGCAGTCATTTTGTGGAGATGGACTGTTCCCAGGATCCGGGTAAGGCTACCTTCATTTTCTGAGTCTGGGTCCTGGGAGGCGGGCCCGGGGAGAGTGGGGGTCAGTGGCATCGGGTGTTGGCGGAGGTGGAGAAGCAGGAGTGTGGGCTGCCTAGGAGGTCTTGGGTGGAGAGCGGTGGCTTGCGTGCTATCTCTGTGTGGCCAGAGATGTATGATGCTTCCATGCGTCAGACAGATTGTCAGTATGTTGTGCCCATAAGGGCCACCCGGCTGCGGGTCGCGCCGCCGAGGCGGCGCGGCCCTTGCCAGGGTGGGAGGGGCCTCTGCCATAAGGCATGCCCAGTGGGGTGCGGCTGGTCCCTGCCTGATGCTGTTTCCCTGGGTCCTGCAGTCTGCTGCCTCCCATGTGGGGGGCCAGCATGGCTGCTGCGTGTGGTGTGGCCGGGGCCACGGGCCGTGTGGCGCGACGCGGGTCGCGCTCACCTGCTCGGCCTCTGATGGCGGGCGCGGTCGCTTCGACAGCGACTGCTCCATGGGGGCTGGGGGGCCGCCCTCAGCGGGGGGCCCGAAGGAGAGGGGGGGAGCGGCGGCGCGCTCCATGGCAACTGACTATAAAGTTAGTTGGCGTCGTCCTAGAGAAGGATTGCACACAGAAAAGGCGCGAAAGGGATTCATCCATGCTTAGTGAAGATCCTACAAGATTCATCGGCGAATAGCGTCTCAACGCGAGCACAGCGGCGTGCACTTTACCTATAGCTTTTCGTAGCTTAGCCATGGAGTAGCTGGTAGACTTAAAAAGTCTAGAAGCTTACAGAGGTGTTAGACTTACAGAGTCTAGACGCTTGAGGTTCTTGAGGGTGTACTTTAGCAAGCAAGATGCTCGCTACTTCCTTGGTCTTCACCGACACGTGCTTACTACTCCCTTGATCTCCATGCCTGGGTGATCAGTCCAGAGCTAGAGCATATTCATATAATTCCGAGTAGAAAGAAGCCTGTAGAAGCTGCTTGGCCACGTGGATATAATGGTAGACCAACATTGAATGAAGTGTAGTGATTGATAGAAGCGTGGAGACGTCGTAGACGTATAGATAGACATAAGAACGAAGATTGATGATTTACCATTGCGGTTATAACGGTAGAGCGGAAAATAGCGAAATAGCCTGCAGAGGCTCGCGAATGCGACACCCCCCGACTAAGAGTTGAATTCGAACTTTGCCCTCGGTGTGTATGTAACAAACGCGGTGATGTGTTTATGTGTTTCCTTGATTGGAATGCCCCAGAATCCGGACGCTAAATCCAGCAGACATAAGAACAGGGAGGACAGGGAACCGGAACCGGACGATAAACGATCAATAGCTTCAACCGTCAACGGCAAAGGACTATCTTCAACGCGCAGCTTCGAATTTACATCGCGGTAGTCTACGCAGAATCTCACCGAGCCGTCTTTCTTCTTTCTTCGTCACCAACACCGTGAAATCAACGCGAAACTATGCACAACTTGACACACAACTTCAGGGCTCGGCGCGAAACTTCCGCAAAACTTTTGCACAAAACTTTGGGGGTTCGGACGCAAAACTCTTACCAGGCCCTACCTAGCATGGACGGGGCATGCACAGCTGCGTTCCCGTTAATCCAGGCTGTGAAGTCCCCCACGTCTTCACTTTCATATGCCCTTCCCACACCGTTGACAACTTAATGATGATGATGAACATATGCTCTGACAAACCAGCCACTAGCCATCCGAATGAAAGGCGCGACAGCCGAGTTCCCTTGCCCTTGGTTGAGGAGAGACGGAGAGACGCAATTCTCGGAGTGCATCCGCAACGTTTGGGAGGTAGTGAAGTTTGTCATCTACCACCACAAGGTCCTCGCGCGTTACCGGGCGTTGGCTGCTGATGTAGGTGTGGATCAAAGAACAAAAGGAGGAACGGAGCTCGTCAAGTATTGTGTATGTATTGTGAAACACGCTTTGCTTCGAAGCTCGAAGCTCCTCATGATCATTCGCTATAGGAACGTGCTTCCCATTCTTGAGCGTTTGTATTGATCCCGAATTTCAGCGCTGGTTATCAAAGCAGCCGCGAGAGACCAAGAAGAATGGAGAAGGGAGCAGAAACCCAAAGGATTGTTCGTGATGAAAATAACAAGTAACAATACCAATACGCAATACGAGCCATTGACGTGTTGGAGGGAGCACACGCGGGTGAATACCGGAGGGGGGTATTCGGCAGCCCCCCCCCCCCCCCCCCTTTCGCCCGTTGGTGGTGGACTCCAAAATAGAGAGGGAAGGAGAGAGAGAGTGGGGGGGGGGGGGAGATTCATTCCGGGGAGGGGGTAAGAGAGAGATAAGTAAGAGAGCAAGAGAGAGAGAGAGAGAGAGAGAGAGAGAGAGAGAGAGAGAGAGAGAGCGGGCACGCCCGCGCCGCCGGCTGCGAGAGGAGAGGGGAGGGGGGAGAGAGGGAGGGAGAGAGAGAGAGAGAGAGGAGGGAGAGAAGGAGAGAGAGAGGGAGGGAGGGAGAGCAGCGGCCGGGCGGGGCCGAGTGCAGAGTCCGCGGAAGAGCTGCAGACCGCCGCCCAAAAGAGGAGCAGCAGAGTGCGTGCAACAGAACCCTGATGGCGGAGGACGAGGCACCCGGATGGATAGTGGCCACACAGCAGGCGCTGGGTGCCATCATCAAGCGGCCCAAGCTCACTGCGGCCCTTCTAGGCAAGCCTCCCTTCCGTTTTCTCCACGACATTGTCTCCGAAGTCACCAGGGCGACTGGGTTCGCTGAGGGGCTCTTCGGTGAGGAGGAGCTGCAGTCGGGAAAGATCAAGGAGAAGGAGCTCAAGATTGCGTACCTCGCCAAGATAATCAAGAGCGTCGAAATCGCCACGGGCAAGACCATCACGATTCGGCCAGGAAAGGTTGTCGCCGGCATGGAGCCAGAGAACACGAATGCCTTCTTGCTTCAGCTCGCGACCGCTGCTACAAGTGGAGTGGACAACGGAGCGGTAGTTGCGCGTACGCTCGAGGCGATGAGCTCGCCACCCCCTGCCCCCAAGCCGGCGCCCGCGCCCACACCCCCACAGCCCCCAGAGCCTCCGATGCCTGCAGCCGAGCCAGATCGTGGACTGGCGGTCGCGCCTGGCATGCCACCGCTCGCACAGCCTCGCGAGGCCCAGGTGGGTGCTCACGAAAGCCATCCGCAGCAGATGCGCACGGCGCCTCTGCCCAAAGCAGAGCCATCGCCCGAACCGGCCGCAGGCGGAGGCGGCTTCCAGCGCCCATCCACTGCGCGCCGTCGACCTCCCAAGCTCAGCTCGAATGAGGTGAAGGTTGACAAGCCACCCGGGCGCAATGCGCCAGCCGTGGAAATCATGAGGGACGGGGATGAGGAGGAAGAGGAGGACACCGTCCTCATGGTTGACCGAGAGGGCGAGAAGGTGGATACCACGTCCATGCACGCCAAGGTTGACCCCAACGCCCACGGCAAGCTTGTGCGCAACTTGCTGGAGGCTCAAAATGATATTGAGAATGCTTCTGGGGAGCGTGGCGGCGGGAAGGACGGTGGCGGGGAAAGCGGCATCATCATTGGCAAGAAGAAGGGAGAGGCGGCGCAGTCCAAGACCGACATCACCAAACTGCGCACGGCCATACAGACTCTATGCCAGAGCTGCAACCCGTTAGGCCGTTGCCTCGAGTATGTCCATGAGGACCTCGAGGCAATGGCCAAGGAACTCGAACATTGGAAAGCTCTGCGGCGTCGGAAGATGGCGGAGTTGGCGGAGGAGGAAGCCAAGACGGAGGCGAGCCTCTTTACTTTGCACCAAGAGCTGGCCCTGGCCGAGCAGGATGTAGCCGACAAGCGCGCTCAGATCCGTTTCTTCAAGGCGTCGATGGTGAAGAATGACGCTGCTATCGAGAAATTGCTCGCACAGGTGGTGCATGTCGAGTGAGAAGGCCGGCGGGCACGTTGGCGAGACAGGAGGGACAATGTCTGCCATTAGTCGGGCCGCCGCGGGTGGTGCGGCGATGCTCCGTGGCTGTTTACTGTAGATGCTGTGGAACACCCAGGCTGGTTTCTCAACCGTAGACTTTTAAGTCGAGGCAAATCTTCCACACCTAACGAAGCCCGCCCGGCGTGGCCGAGACCTTTCGCGTCTTATTGCGGGCACCCGCTCCTTGGCGGCTTGGCGCAAGCCGCTCTTTGGCACCATGGCGCAGGCCGCTTTATGGCGGCATGGCACAATGACACACAGTGAGTTGTGCTGAGCCGCTAGCTAGTCCCACATTCGCCTACGAGTATTAGCGTGTGTTGTACCGAAAGTGGTCGGTTTCGACCGCCAAGTGGACCAAACATTGGGACGTTGGGCCGATGTAGGTCTCTCGCCGTCCTCTCCACTTGTGTTGCGTGTTTGCATGTCGCTCGGTGCACATCGGCTTTTGAAGTATGAATGGTAAATGTTGCCGTACCGGTCGCGTAAAATCGGTGAACCCAAGCAGCCAAAAAAGTCAACAAAGGCGGCATGCCTTGCCATTTGGTCTCCTTTCCCTCCGGTTTCTTCCCCTCCCGCGCCTTGCTTAGGAGGTGCGAGGCGGCTTGCCTTCATTTGGTATCCCTTCCCTCCGGCTTGGCTGCGTTACGTGCGAAAAAAAATACGCTACGCGGACACAATACCCCAGCAACTCAAAGGGAGATACCGGAATCCAGCGCCTCGGGCGACCACGTGGCCTACACCATCATCATCGGCAGACGCCAGGCGCAGGCGCATCGCGTCACCTTCGCAACAAGAGATTTAGCATTCGATGATGTCACATTATCTGAAAGACTCTTAATAACTTGATTGTAATATTGTTTGATAGAATTAACTTCTGGGAACCCACGCTCGAGAGAAGAGTCGCCGAGCTCAACATCCGACTCATCAAGAAAGGCCCGGACCCAAGACTCACGGAGCGCATAGCCAAGGCGAACCGAGAGCTCGCTGAAGAGCGGAGAAAGACCCCGATAAGACACCTCAACTTACACGAAAAGCTCCGGCGGGAAGACCTCCACTCCAAAGACTTCTTCGCGAAGCTAAAACAAAAGAAATGGAAAGGCGCAATAAGAGAACTCTACAAGACGCAAGATTGGGAAAACCCCAAGCACGACGAACACAAAACGGTCACCACGGACGCCGAGATAAGAAAAGAATTCAGGAGATACTACGCCTGGCTGTACTCGCCGAAAGCCTCGCAGCGCATACCCGAGCTCGAAACCGCACTCTCCGACCGGCCACTTCACGACCTAGACAAGCGAAAACTGGAAGGGCGAATCACGATCGACGAAACCACTCAGGCCATCAAGAGCATAGGCCCCGGCAAAAGCGCGGGTCCGGACGGCATCCCGGCGGAAGTATACAAAGCGCACGAGGGTGTAGTGGCCCCGATGCTAACTGAACTATACAACCAATCCATGGACACGGGCCTCCTCCCCTTCACCATGAGGATGGGGGACATAATATTATTATTATTATACAAGAAAGAGGACGCACGAGACCCGAGAAACTACAGGCCCATCACACTTCTACAAAGTGACTATAAAATCCTAGCGAAAATGCTCACCAACAGACTTAGCAAAGTAGTAGGCAACATCATATCGAATAACCAACTAGGATTCGTACCCAGAAGGCTGATAAGCGAGTCTACACACTTACTCCAACTAACGAGGGCGTACCTCGATGAAACAGGAGAGCCTGGCCTCCTCCTAGCATTGGACTGGGAAAAAGCATTCGATAGGGTCAGCTGGGAGTTCTACCACCTGACGAATTGGGATGGCCCTTAGGGCCTGAGGGCAATGAGGAAGGTGGCAAGCCGGCGGCAGGCGCGGCTGAGGAGACGGCTTCGGAGACGATGACGGGCTGAAGCCCGTCAGCAGAGGAAGGCGGGCAGGCGGGCTTGAGCGAGGGCGAGGACGGCGGCGAGAACGACATGGAACGAGCGGCAAGAGGCGAGGGCGAGTGAGAGGAGGGCTGTGATGGCAGGGGCTGGCGAGGCGAGGCGAGTTTGTTGGGTACGAGTGTTACGAGAGCGAGAGCGACGAGAGCGAGAGCGACGACGGATGACGACTGACGACAGGACGACGGACAGAGACACCCAGGAAAACACCCCGACTCTCGCCCCACGACTTTCTCACGTAACTCGACTAAAATCAAACCCAAACACTCCGGCCAGACGACGACGGACGACGATCAGAAGGCGATCTGTCGGCGATCCCGTCTGAAAGGGGAATCGCACCATGACGGAAACGAGGGGCAATCCTGCCGAAAAAGATTCCAAGAGACCTACCAAATAAGACGAAAGGAGTGCGATGTGCCTAAGGGGGAGATACGAAGAGGTCGTAAATTAAACCTGATTGCCCCCAGAAGCAGATAAAGAACCGCAGGGGAGATAGCAAATTAAACCTATCTGCGAGGCGCCTGGGAGGAAGAAAGGTGGGGAAACTTCCCTTCTCTTTCGAGAGAAAGAGAGGGGGCGCTCCACAACCCACGATCCCATGCATCCAAGCGAAGCTTTTGACCGAGAACGAGAACGAGAGAATTATAACGATAAATACCGAATGACGAAGAGAAGCCTAACGAGTGTCGATTCGCGAATGCGACACCCCCCTGCTAGGATCGAGCGTCCCGCGAGGAAAGAAGAGAACCTAACGGACATCGGAGAGCTCCGAACAAGCCACAAAAAAAAGGTGGAAGAGCAATCCCGAACGAGACCGAATGTGCGAAGAGCGAAGAGCGAATAAATCCGAAGAGCGAATGAAACAATAAATCCGAATAGCGAATGAATCCGAATGGAGGGAGAGCCGCGCACCCAACGCCGAACCAAGACGGAAGACGTGATGAGCGACGCACCGAGAAGTTACGAATTACGAACAACGAACAATCGAGGACCGATGAGAACGCGGAACGACAAGAATCGAGAATCGAGAGCGAGAAACGAAGGACGCGGAACGACGAGAATCGAGAATCGAAGAACGAGAAACGAAGAACGCGGAACGACGAGAATCGAGAATCGAGAATCGAAGAACGAACGACCGTCAACCCTCCGTCTGGCGCGCGCTCCTCGAGGCGTCCCGCGTGACCCTGTCCGAGCAGGATCTCGACGGCTTGCACATCGTCGCCCTCTCGTGCGCATGCGCGTACAAATGGTGGTGTCATGCAAGGACCTTGCTCTCTTGCCAGGGAGAACGAGGCGAAGGAGGGGGCTGGGGCGCTCGGCGGATAGAGGAGCTGGGGCGCTGGGCGGCTGGGGAGTGGGAGGGGGGAGGCGAGGGGTTGGGGGAGCTCGGCGGGGGGCGGGGGACTCGGCGGCTGGGGGGGGGGGGACTCGGCGGGGGGAAGGGGGTCGAGAATAATCATACCGTGAGGGGGCCCAATCTCTTCACAAGCAGTGTGACCTTTTCACAGGAGGCGCATGTGAAAAGCCCAGTGAAGTATTAACAACTCATGTATTCCCTAGGGGGGGGGGCAGTCACAATGGGGACGGTAGAAGTCCCGCGCCTTTGGCGCAGAGGAGGGGGGGGTTATTGGAAGTCACAAGTGTCAGAGCGGGGACGGTAGAAGTCCCGCACCTTGGTCGCTTGGTCGATTCGCCTGCGACTGATCCATGGGTACTGGGGGGCCGCACGCGGGGGGGGGGGGGGGGGGGGAAGGGGGGGCGGGGAGGCAGGAGGGGAGAGTCGCGCTGGCGCGCTCCATCGCCCATCGCAACCAACTATAAAGTTGGTTGATGGACACGCGACCTAAGGTAGGGGAAGAAGAAAGGCGAGTGAGGGGGAATGTGGAGGGCGTTGGTCATAGTAAGATAGACAGCGCCGTGCCCATTGTAGGTGTTGGCCGCCCGAATCTTTTAGTTGTATTTTTCTTACTCTTATGTTGCTTTTCGCACAAACAAACCCCAAGCCTGGAGGTAAAAGGGCTGGGGGGGGGGACCAGAGGAAGGGGGACAAAATGATACGTGGGCGGAACACACCAACACCAAGAAAATGCCTTCAGCTCGATCGGCGCCTATGAAATTCTGCGTTGTTGTAATGCCTACTACGAGAATGTTTTTCCAAGTTTGTCATTCGAAGGAAGCTAGAGAAGAACTGAGAACGAAGTGCATCGCCCACAAGGGAGACATCACCCTGCAGTCTTATGACGTGCTGAGAAGCAATACAACTTTTTGCTGCTGCTTCAAGTGATCTTAGGACATGCGTACACACACATCAACGCGTTCTGCATCGATGGATGGAGTATAGGCTCAAGATGTCACGCCTCCAAGCTTCGTCGTCTGTGCGCATATGCATGTGTCTAGCTACTGCTTCGACTGATGTCCGAGCATGCTTGGATCTATATCAGTGAGCTCTGCATCAACGATTGCAGACCAGGTTCGTCTTCGTATGAGGCTCTACCGTCGTCCGCTGCTCGCGCGGGAGGAGCCGAGATGACACTCGTTGTGCTAGCGCGTCGCATGAGACGGCGCACTAAATTTCCGGGCAAGGGCAGCGCTTGGCGAGCACGGCCGCGCGGGCGGCTGATCGTGGGCGCGGCGCCATCGCCATCGAGTGAGTCAAATGGCACGTCAGTCGCCTCATCAATGCCAATGTGACAGAGGATGGAACAGAGATCGATAGGTTCGCCACCGCGCGGGTGAGTCATGTAGAATGCGCGCAAGCCTCCTCGCAGAGAGAGCAGCGGCACCGCAGCGGTTGCGAGCAGGACGTCAGAAGCTTGGCCCGCCTCCTTGACGCTGGGTAGAGTCGATGGCTCATGCCATTCGCGCGGCGGGTTGCCACCTGCTGCCCCAAGTCGTACCGACGAAGCCGACCAAATGCAAACCCGTAACACTGTCAATTCGGGCCTAGAGGCGAGCACGTGCGCATCCTCGCAAGGACGAGCTTTCTGCTCAGACGCGCTAGCTGCGCGTGGCCTCCTCGCACCCTCGACGCCCCACTGTGCATTGAAGCCGTTCCCAAGAACAGTTGACGAGCGCCAAATATGACGTTGTAGAGGCCTCAGAGCGTCGGCATCAACGCGCACCCCGCGAACACCACTGCATGCAGAGGGCGGCCCGCTTCCATCTCGCAAGGCGGCAGGGGAGGTGTCGTAGCGTGACGAGCTGACGGCGCTGCCTCCGCCCATAACCCCGCTCATAGTATGGAGAGCACAACAAAAGCCGGGCCCCATCACTTGCATCGTGACATAAACGTCCGTGGGGTCAGATGTGGCCGATGGCGCCTCCAATTTCGTATCGAGGCGAGGCACGTACCCATGCCATCGCGGAGGTGGCTCAGCGATGCGCCCCTCCCCAGCGCGTGGCACATGAATGGCTGATATCAAGGAAACCCGCAGCACAAGACCGTGCTCGGAACGCGGTGGTGCGAGGAAATAGCCACAACGGCCATTCTGACTGAATAGAGCACTTGCATATGCGGTGGCCTCATCTTGTGTCTGCAGATTGAGCGCGATCATTTGGAACCCCGCGGCAGAGAGCATTGCAAACAGCTCGGGATCCACATTGTCGGAGAGCACACGCGTGGCCTTCGGGTATACTCGGCATAAGCGCTCCTTGTTGGAGGCGACGAGCTGGTCGTGGTTGACCTCTCGCAGCAGCCTCTCCGCAGCGCGCTCGTCCACCGAACACATCTGTGTCGGCTGCCACGGATGGCCCGGCAATGCAGCGAGCTTTCGGCTTGCAAGTGCTGTGATCGCAGACAGCTCAGGGGAGACGCGATGCATCCGTTCCAATTCCTTGAAGTGCGCGTCTGATTTCCACAATTCATCGTTAATGATGCGCACCCAAGAGGCGGCATCCTCGGGGCTAGCGGCCTCGAGGGTGCACGTGCGCGAGCCAAAATCAAGCAATCGTTGCAATTCACCGCCACCCGCAACGGCTGCCGCCCCTGCAGGCACACCTGCTACTCCGGTGCCGACACCATCAGATTCCTGAATGGCATCGCCAATGTACACAACGTTGAAGAGGCTGCTCCCATCCACGGTCTGTGTGGCGAGCGACACCTCGAGCCGCATTTGGGCTGAAGAGAATGCCGCTGCTTCTTCAAAGGCGTCGGATGCGTCAGGTGAGACGCCGCCATCTCGCTGTTCGCCTGGACGGGACGGCGCTGATGTGCTCTCCTCGACATCGGCTAGCTCGCCCTCTAGTATATTCTCAGTCTGAATGCTCAACGCAGACGGTGGCAGCGGATCGAGCACGCCAATCGACGTAGAGACGGCGGCGCGGCCAGGGGGCTGGGATACGAGCCACAGCTGTGGTCTTGCTCCATCGAATGCACGTAGCTGTGCCAAAGCAACCCTGCCGACGAGCGAACCGGCGACGGGAGGCGATGCCTGTCCTGGCGTGCCTTGTGCGCACACGGTCAACACACCTCTAGTTTTAACGGTGCCGGTGTTTCCCGAGCCACCTCCTGTTAGATAAGATAGCGCCTTGCCAGCGCACGATTGCCGCCGATTTGTGCTTTTGAGTGGTTGCCCCTCTTCATTGGTTCGGCGTGCGCCCCCGCCACCAATTCGGCGTGAGCGGCGGGCACCCGCGGCTGCAGGGCGAGTTTGAGCACCGGTTGACGATGTGGCCGATGCCGATGTGTACAAGGAAACGGTCTTGGAAAGTTCACCCACGCACTCTCGAGATCCGCGGCGCACCCGCGCTACCATTCCTACTTTCAGCGTGTCCAAGGAAACACCTGAGGAGTCCTCTACGGGCGCTAAGGCGCCACAGGAATTACGTTGCTTCTGAGGCGACCGACGGTCGGACGGTGACGAGGTTGAGGGTTCGAGCGCCACGGTGGAAGTACTCCGTATTGCCGGGGCCTCGCTCAGCAGGCTATCGCGCGTGGAGGCCAGGGCTCTATCAATTGTGCCAAGTGCGGATCCGTCGAGAATCGCTTGACTCCCTTCGCCACAGCATGTCGAACTCCCATCACCCCGAGGGACGTTGCTCCAACCAGACGCAACCGAATCTCGAATCGATTCCTGTGAAACTAGTGAGTCGACTGAGCCACCCCGCATCGCGCGCGCCAAGCTGGAGAGACTGCGGCTCGGCGCTGCTGGAGGGCGCCTTGGCAAGAGCAACCCCTCAGGGCTATTTCGCGGATTGGAGTCGAGGGAGTCGCGGGAGGAGAGATATGAGTACGAGGGCACGCGACGCGCACTTGATGCATCATGAGGGCTGCTTCCAGCGGTGTGTTGTCGACTGATCGTAGGCTCTCTGAGGATAATTGTCGGCTCGCGGCTGAGGGTTGGCTCACGGCTGAGGGTTGGCTCGCGGCTGAGGGTTGGCTCGCGGCTGAGGGTTGGCTCACGGCTGAAAGCTGGTACTTCTCGACTGACTTCCGTGAGTTCTGAATGCGAGCGCATCGGCAAGGCTATTTGCGGTTGAGTTGCAGCAGGGTCGGACGGTCCAGCAAAGCACGATGCCACAAAGGCCGGGTGGTTCGCAGCGAGCACACGGCCCTTGAGCATGACGCGTCCCATCAACTCGCTGGGTGAGCGCAGTGGCCCGGCTCCCGGAAGGACGAGCGCAGGGCCGAAGATCTCCTTGAACATAGCAGCCAGCTTGACTTGTTGCGGCAACGTGCAGTGCATCTCAAGCGAAAGGATCAGAGGCGTGCGGACAGCTGGCGGCAACGCCTCGTAGCACTCGGCTATGGCTAAGATGGCCTCGCGAGCCTTAATGGTCGTGCATGCCGCATGGCCATGCGTGACGATGGGCTCATACGCATCCGACCAACCTCCGTCCCAGCAGTCGATTTCGACGCAGCGACACCCCATCTCTATCGCACGAGAATAAGCTGTGGCCATTGACACGCCCATGACTTGCTCGCCAATCAGATAGGTGTTGTGGCTGGAGAAGATCAGATAGTGAGAGAGGGGCTGCTTCATGTCTTGCCATACACGGGCCTCGCGCGGGTGGACTGCGTTGTTGTGCTCCGGGTTCGCCAGAACGCCGAGGAGCTCATCATGGGAGATGCGCAGCGTGCCGCGCACACGAGAGGCGTGAGCACGGAAAGCCGCTTTCGCCTCCGTCTCAGCCTCGGGGTTGAGGCTGCGCGTACGACCCACAGAAGCTACCACGTTAGAGATAGACGGCCGCCGGGACAGCGCATCGGAGGACCCATCTCGCGATAGGGGACGACTGGCCATGCCGTGCGCGTTGTCCTCAGCGCCATGGTTGGAGCCGCGCAAGCGGGAGCAGATCGACTGCATCACCGTCACGGCACCAAAGACACTGGCTGCCGCCATGCCGTGCACGGCAGCCTCATCGCGCCCCTTGCGCATGGCGCCCACGCCCGTCGAAAGGCCATCTACAGAAGCGACACCTACCCGAGCCTTCGTCCAGATAGAACTTTTGGGAGCTTCCTCCGTGGTGGCGCGGCTAGGGCGGCATCGATTGGCACTCTCAATGAGATTTCCGCTAGAAGGGGCGCGGCTTGGCCGCGGCGATGAGCCGCGATAAATAATGGTGCGGAGACTGGCGTTTGACAGCGCTGAGCCGGCGCAGAAATTGCGCCAGAGTGGAAGCCCGCCGCTTGGAGGATCGCGCGGACGAGGGGCTTTTGCGACCAGCGCAAGCTCCGGGTCCGCATCTCTGGGGTCACAGCGTGCTGGCTGTGAGACCGTATCCAGGTCCGTGCAGCAGCTTTCAGCAGCATGGCCGGCCGCAGAGAGATCGCAAGTATCCAATGCGGAGCTGGCACATTGCGAGTTGCCCCGGAACACAATGCTGCCGCTCGATCGATTCTCGCTGAGCTTATCACTCGGCGTATCGCTTTGAGCGTCGGCAGGGGCTGTCGCCGTGCTCTCTTTTGTCCATGTTGCGGGCCGGGGCGCGCGCTGCTTGATAGGTGACGGGCTATGGCCGGCGTCGCCAACATCGCGCTTGCTCATGATCTTCAAGATCTCTGTCTCGTCCAACCCGAAACAAGCCCAAGCATTGTCCGCTGGCCGCGACGCGTCTTGGGGATCTGCACTGGCTGTGCCAGTCGCCGCACCTGGCGCACGTCTCTTCCTCAAGACCGACCACGAGCTCGAGGATGGCCCCATGCCGCGTATGTCTTGACCAATACGAGCACGAATTGATGGACGCTCTGCTGCACCCAGCGCTTGGGAACGCTCATGAAGGGAATCAGCATCATCTTCGTCGTCCGCGGCTGTTTCCGGCCTCCGCCGCCTTTCGGAGGGCTCTATATCCTTGCGCACGTCGGCTGGTCCTGGCCTACGAAGCGCGCGCATAAGCCGCAGGAATACTTCTCGGGTGATTCCACCCGACGACATGTCCAGTAGGTCAGCATTAGTGCCGCCTTGCCGGCCGAGTGCGCGCAATTCCTGCTCAAGGTAGTGGCAGGTGACGATTGGTTGCAAGAGAGCGCACACGCGTGCAAAGGTGGCGTGGGAGGGGAGTGGCTCAGCCGAATGCACGTCGAGAGCACGGCCGCCAGTGTGTGCTCCATGCGAAAGAGCGACGTGAGGGTCGATGTTGATTCGACGCAAGAAAGCGTTCAGCTCTGATGGCACTGCAAGGCCGAGAGCAGGCGCAGCACAAGATGCCGAAAAGGCGCGGAAGTAGAAGGTGCGCCAGCGACGCGGCAGAGCCTCGGGCGGCGCGGTGAGCAGCTTGCCAAGGGCAAGCCATGGCTTGGCGTCGGCGACTTTCGCGAATCTAATGGTTGTGACCACGGATGGGGTCGGGCCAACCTGACGCATGGTGATGGAGATGGTGCCCGGAGCGTACGCGACGTTCGAAACTGCAGCGGCGCTCTCGAGGCGCATCGGCATCAACTCGTGCCCGCGGTAGAGCCCACGCGACGAGCCGCTGTGCCGGCCTGCATGCAAAGATATGAGGATGCACGAGAAGTCGGGCGACAGCTGAATCTGCGCTGCGTGCATTGTTGTCGTCGACACACACCACTCGTCAACGTCGGCGGCGGTGAGGGAGGAGACCGTACCACGTACTCGCCGCGACAAGCGGTGCAGGAGGACTCTGGCGGCAACGCGCGCCCCCCCCAAAATAGAAGGGGAGGCTGGCGAGTGGCTCGCATGCGTCTGGTGGGAACCACGCCACGAGAAGGACCAAGGTGCACTCACGATGGGACCGCAGCACGAGGGTTTCGTGGGGGGTGAGCTGCGCCGTATGGTGCCCCCTCCGGCAGCAGCAACCCGTGTGCTATCCGGGCGGCGTATCGCAAGCGTCCCGCCACACAACGCGCCCGTGAATCGGGTGGAGGCATCCGGACAGCAGCAACGAGCAAGCGAGAGAAGCTTAAGAGCATTGGTTGCAAAGCCGGCGATCGTTTGGCCGGCACGCGAATTTCGAATGCGTGCAAGCCCCTTCCCGAGACGTGAGACAAATCGCTGCCGTCGCGATGGCTGACGACGCATCACGACACCCTTGATTCTGACAGGGCAGCCGCGCAGCATCGCCTCGATGTCGGGCGCGTCACTCTGACAGAGCACCGACTGGAGGCGTAGTGGGACAGGATGGTACGCGCCACCCCGGATGGTGCGATGGAGCATTCGCAGTTCGGATCGTGATGCGCGCTTGATGCAGTTTAGCATGGTGAGTGTGGCAACAGCCGAGGCCGCCTGGAGCGCGATGCCTAAGCCGAGGCGGTACGAAATTGGCACCAGCCAGCAGAGGGCGAGACGTGCACCCAGTGCGAGGATGAGTAGGAGGACGACGCCTTTCGAAAAGATCGGTCCGAAGGGTGCACAGCACGCGTGGCAGCCATCAGAAGCTGCGCCTGCATGCCGTGAACGAAGCCGTATGTTCACCAATAGGAGCAGTGGGAAGTAGACGAGCACGAGCCCAGAGGCGAGCGTCGCCCCGACGGCTGTCGAAGCCAAGTCGAACTGCGGCAAAGCTGGCACGAGGAAGGGCGCAACTATCTCCACGGTGTGCGCGAGGGAGCCGCACAAGTCCGCGACGGCAAGCGCGTCCGAGCACCGCACAGCGCGCTTCATTCGTGCAACGGGCGCGCTTCGATGAGCCTCGCGCAGCGTGGAGTGCGAGCGCGCATGGCTCTCCGCCTGCCGAACCGCCTCAGCAGCGGCACGAATGCGCATGCGCATCGCAAGCAGGCCGAGGAGCAGCATCGTTAGCATCAAGGGCACCCATGACAGCAGCCAGAGGGGCGGCGAATCCGTTTGCACGAGGCGCGAATATACGAGAGCGTCCCACTCGTGCAGCATCGCCGCTCTCATGCGCATGGTGATGAAGGGCAGCGCCGGCACCGAGAACGTGAGCGCGTGCCAGCATATAGCAGCAGCAGGCAGGGCTGCGGTCCGGCGTGTGAGAGCAAACTCAAGGCAACAGCTAAGCAGCAGCACCTCTGCGACGATGCTGAAGTACCCCCACACGCAATCTGAGGCGACCATCGCTTGTGATGCCGCATCGACATGTGGATCCAGTATGACCATGAGAGCAGCGGCAAACCACGCGCCGGCGTGGCCGATGGCGGCGAGAGCAAAGACCACCTCCTCCATAGTTGGCAAGCGCAGCACGTCCACTTCCCGTGGCAGTGGGCCCCACACCTCGATGAGTGGCTTATCAGCCTCATGCTCAACGCTCTCTTCCTCATGCTCCATACGCCTTGATGAGGTACGCGCGGACAAGCGCACGCGGCTTAGCCTCTTCAGCGGTGAGGCTGAGCGGCGTGACGAAGGGTGCGAATTCAAGCAGGAGGTGGCACTCGCAGGAGTCGCGTCGTCAATCAAGACAGAGGTGGATCCCAGACAGGAGCCCGAGGCGCGCTCACTGCAGCGCGACATGTCTGCTTCGGGCCCGCTGGACCGAGGCCGCATTGAGTGCCGCCAGCTCTCTACCCAGCGCTGAGGCGACATCGCTGACAAGCTCATACGCGTGGGCGACGGCATGCGCGAGGGCGAGGGCGGCAAGCTGGAACGGAAGGCTCCGGCACCATTGGGTGCGTCAACATCAACAATGATGCTGCTTGGCACAGCTTTAGTCGAGGAGATGCCTTCTGCGGCCGAGGGCCGAAGAGCACCCCTTGGTGGCGACGGGACACGGCGCACCTCACTCCGTGTCGGGCCGCCGATGGCCGTGCTGGCCGCATGGACGGCGGCGCCGACGCACAATGTGGGCTGCGGTTCGAGCTTTCCATCGAGCGAGGGTGAGGGCGGAGTGGCCGCATCGGCCTTCCCGTTAGCGGTGGAGTCTGCAGGTTGCCCGCCGAGCCCCCGGAATACGGCCCCGCTTGAGCTGGCACCGCCACCACCATCCCCAAACCAGACCCTCCGAGGAAACTGTCCACTCCCGTCTCCAACGTCGCTCGCGACCGATGCGCGGATGCTTGAGGGCGACATGCCCTCAGTCAGCCCCAGCCGACTGCTATTGCGCCGAGAGAGCGTTGCCCGCATGCAAGGGGACACCTCCTTCATAGCCGAGCGCTGCGGCGAGCCAGTCAGAAGGTGGGGCGAGCGCGCCGGCTGTGCAGCCGACGAGTGAGGCTCGGCGGCCTCTCTGGGCGGCTCTAGCCGTTGCACCTGGAGCGCAGCCTCCTGCCTGACTCGCCTGCGCGTGAGTGGCGATGGCAGGTCGAGCAGCCGCTGCGTCTGTATCGGCGGGCGTCGCTGCGCGACGGACGGAGGGGGAGGAAGAAGGGGAGGAGGAAGGGAAGGGAAGGGAGGGGGAGTGGGAGAGAGAGAGAGAGAGGGAGAGAGAGAAGGAGAGAGAGAGGGAGAGGAAGCGGAATCGCGGGTGAGCTGGCCCAGCTGGCATGCTGTGGCTGGGTGGGCGCGGGCGAGGCGGAGGAGGAGCTGGTCGCGCTGGGGCGGGGGGAGAGAGCGGACCCACTCGTCAGTCAAGTCCATACGGAACTGGGGGAAGGGGGAGGGAAGGAGGGAAGGGGGAGGGAGAGGGGAGGCGGCGCCCCTCCCCCCTGTGGGGCGCAAGAGAGGGAGAGGAAGCGGGAGGAGAGCGAGGAGGGGGTGCGGTGGGGGGGGGGGGGGCAAGGTAGAGAGAAGAGAGGCGGGGGAGAGAGAGAAGAGGGAGGGCTGAAGCGGGGGGGGGGGCGAGAGAGTGGGAGAGAGACTGTGATGGGAGTCAGAGAGAGGAGAGAAGGAGAGGCACAGACAGGGGAAGGGAGAGGCGGAGAGAGAGGAAGAAATCGTAGGAGGATAGAAGAAACAGGAGAGAGAGAGAGAGAGAGAGAGAGAGAGAAAGAGAGAGAGAGGAGGAGGGAACATCTTCAAGACGGGAGAGACGGGAAGGAGAGCGAGAAGGACAGATTTCTTCGTCCAGAGTACTCGTAGATATCTGCACAGGAGGAGAGAGAGAGGCTGGCCTCCTCTCTTGAGCGAGGAGAGGAGAGAGCGAGAGAGAGCAGCAGCAGCGTGCAAGAAAGAAAGAATACGTATAAGAAGCCTTCCTACCTTGCAGAAGAAGAAGAGAAGAGAGAACAGAACTCTCGTACTCCGTAGAGAAGTATTCTAGTGGGAGTCCACTACCTAAAAGGGGGGGGGGGAGGGGGAGGCAACTCCCACGAAACAAGAGAGAGGCAAACGAGAGAGGGAGAGAGACCAGGGAGTACCAGGGGGAGAAGTAAGAAATAAGACGATGGAGATATAAAACCCCCCTCCTCGATCTCTGCAACAAGTGCGCGTCGGCGGGCCACGGGGGGGAGGGCACCACGGGGGCAGCGGAGACCTCCGTCTTTGGAGAGGGAGGAGGAAAAAGGGGAAAGAGAGGAAGGGAAGAAGGGAAGAGAGAGGGCGAGTGTGGGAGAGAGAGAGAGGGAGAGAGAGAGCTCTACTGTAAAGTATGTTTGCCCCTCTTGGAGAGAAATGAAACGATCGGACCGTTGCCCTGGCCCTCTCGGGCTCCTCGTCTCCTCCCTTCTCTTCCTAACTAAAAATGGAACGGTTGCACACGGTGGGGGGTGGGGTGGGGGGGGGGTGGGGGGGGGGGGGGGCGGAGGCACGGCGGCACCCACCGCACAGCGCATGGCACCCTAGATGGGAAATACGGTGCAGGGGCCTGCAAATACAGCCAAATACATATGTATTTGGCCTCCGGCCAAATACATTTCAAATACATTCGAGGCCTACTACCCAGGACACGCTTCAAATACAGCCAAATACATATGTATTTGGTCTTAGGCGGCTTGCCTTCATTTGGTCTCCTTTCCCTCAGGGTTTCTTCCCCTCCCTGTGGGGACTCTCACCCTACCATGAGCCCCCCCGCGAGCACCCCCAAGGAGAGGCCCAGGAGCACCCCGTACGCGACCAGAACGGCGTCGCCTTGGCTCGGTATGAGGGCGCGCCCCGAGAGGGCCTCCTTCGACAAGGATTCATTGTGGTGACGTTGGTGAACATCTCGAGGAGACGAGGAGAAAAATAAGTCGTTAGAGCTAGCATTCTCGGAGCTCTTCCCGGTCCTCCCACCGAGTTTCACTCCTGGACATGCCTCTTTGAATTTACGAGAGAAGAAAGCGCGCGCGCGCCGCCGCGCGCATTCTGTCAGATTGACCCCTCGCGCGAGCGGTGGGAGGGGGGAAGCGCGCGCACGCGCGCAGTGGGGGGAGGGAATGACGTGCGCTACCGGGCAGCCCTTCGCGGTGCGCGCGCGCGGCCTCGCCTTCACGCAGTGCCTCCACGAGGGCGCCGACACCATCGGCGACTACGTGCGCAAGCACGGGCGATGGACGGGCTGCGACACCCTCGCGAGCACGTGGGAGAGGCCGGAGGTCGCGGCGGGCGGCGGCGTCTTCGTCGACGTCGGCGCCAACATCGGCAGCTGCACGCTCCTCATGCTCGCCCTCGGCGCCACGGTGCACGCCTTCGAGCCCGTGCCCGACAACGTCCGGCTGCTCAACGCGTCCGTCCGCGCCAACCCCGGCTTCGCCGACCGCGTCGTCGTCAAGCAGCTCGCACTCGGCGCGCGCCCGCAGCGCGCGGCCTCGCTCTTCGTGCAGGCGCGCAACTCGGGCAACGCCGTGCTCCACGTGCCCGTGCCCGACCGCGCGACCGACCAGATGCACGCGCCGATCCGCGTCGAGGTGAGCACGGCCGACGCCGAGCTCGCCGCCGTCCGGCGGGTGCGGCTCATGAAGCTCGACGTGCAGGGGAGCGAGCTGAGCGTCCTCCGCGGCGCGCGGCGCACCCTCCGGCGCACCGCCGCCCTCTCCTTCGAGGTCGCGCACCGCCACCTGGCCGCGCACAACGCCTCCGCCCAGCTGCTCGCGGCCGAGGTGGCCGCCGCCGGCTTCCGCCTACATTCTCCCGCCCCCTTCTCTCCAACTCCCGGCCGAAGCAGCGCGCGCGGCCTCCCCGGAACCAGCTTCTCCGATAAAGAGGGAACTGGGAAAGGGGGAGGGGGTTGTCAGGGGTTAAGGTTGGGTAGTAGGGAGGTACACTAGCACACTGCCTCACGCCGCACGCGTAGCGGTGAATTTTAAGAAGATTTTTTTTTAACTGCCCATCTTTTGTCTCTTTCTCCTCCGTGTGCGTGCGAGACTAACGTTACGTGCGAAACTAACGTTACGTGCGAGACCTGAGTTTGTCATGGAGGCGCTCGCAATGTTGGGTGGGCCCGTGATTGCGGGGGGCGCAATGTTGGGTGGGCCCGTGATTGCGGGGGCCGTAGAGCGTTTTTCTGACTCACGATCGCGTCCCTCATGCCCGAGGGGGTCGGCTCGACCTTCGAGGGGGTCGGCTCGACCTTCGAGGGGGTCGGCTCGACCTTCGAGGGGGTCGGCTCGACCTTCGAGGGGGTCGGCTCGACCTTGTGTCTCCGTTTCCACCATGCGGGGTCGGACCGGGCGGACCGGTCATCGGTGACATCAGCTTGTCCCATTGGGTTTCTTACGTATCGGCGGATTCTTGGGGTCTCCCCGACAAGCCCCCCTCTCTGCCACCCCTCCGGTATGTATTAAAAAATAAGTGTTGAACCACGAGCCACGCGCGGCGCGCCGAAGCCGAAGCTCTGTTGGCGCTCCCCTGCTGCGCGTACATAGTACATAGGAGCTTTCTTGCTCATTCGGTTTCTTGTTCATGACCGGTCGGTGCCCTTTCGCTCTATGTAGGTTTCTTAGCATACGGACGGTCAATTTCCTTGTACACTGTCCTTAATGGGGTGGTTTCTTACTTAATGATGCACCCCTACTGTAGAATAAAGACCTATATCTTTGATCTCTGCATTCACTGATGCTCTACCGTGCTAACGTGCCAATTACACCCAAGACCACACGCACAAGATACACGGGCACACAAGGCCGCACAAGCACAAGAGCACATCACAGATCACAGCTAGCGCACTTCAGTCCACAATCCGCTGATTGTATCGACTCATCAATGACGCTTGCAGATTGTCGGCGAGCACACATTAGCCTGCTGGTCACCATACATGACGCGGAGCAACGAAAACACACACGTTCACACGAGGCAGAATTGGGTGAAATGGCAAATACAATGCGTGCGGCCGATGTCCATGCGGGGAATGCCTTGCCGTTGGTGCGCCACCACGCCGAGAATTCCATGGGAGAAATCGTCGACTTCGAGCGTGTTGATTGCCGCGTGGCTGGCCGCGACCAAGTAGGCAGGCAGCTGAGCCTTCAGAGCGTCGAGGTCAATGCCCCCCTCATCCTCAGGCATGCTTATGGGCGTGATCACAGACAAGGCATCTATCGAAGCCGGTGTTGTGAGAGGAGGCTGGGGCTGGGCCTTGGCCTCCCCTGCCTCTTCGTGGTTGTCTGACTCGGGAGTAGCTGGACGGGAAACAACGGGGTCGGAAGAAACTTCACTAGATTCCCTCCCCCTCTCATAACGATGAAGAGCCGACCACGGCTCGTATGCGGTAGCCTCAGTCGAGCTAAGGGAAGGCCGGTCCGATAGGCTGCGCCGCGCGCAAGCGAGTAGCTCCAACGCGGACAGTTTCTTCGTCGATGGCTGGTCTCCCTGTTGGCTCAAATGTCGAAGAAGAACAGGCATCCAATGGGTCGCCATCGCTCCAGCTACACCGACGTAGGTGCGGCCGCGAAGAGCGCCACGGTGCGGTGAAGGAGAGAGGTTAGCCATGGCCGACTCACGGCCATCCACGACGCAGGTTGGCTGGAGAGGCGGCAGCCCTTTGGTGAGGTACAACCCGGTGGCTTTCTGGTGTCCAGTGCCGTGCTCCCAGGGTTGGACGAATTGGGTCGGGGTCAACCCCCCGACTAAACGGCGAGCTTCCGCATGCATCCGAGGTTTCTCAACCGCTACAAACGGAGCACTGGCGGAGGCCATTGACTTGAAGACGCGGGCGGCCGACTCAAGAGCGGCACGACGTCCGGGTTCTTGGGAGAGCCATTGACTGCTGACGGCACGGGCTTGTTCGTACGGGCTCAGGTAGCGCTGGCAGAGGTTGACGCACGAAAGGATGGGCAGGAATACAACATGCCAGGACGAAGCAAATTTCCGCCCGAGACCACCACCTGACAGAGTTGAAGCCTCTTCGTCGCAGAACCGGGTAAAAAATCTCTCTACAAACCCCAAACACCACTATCTTACGCACACTCACAGTAACACGTAGAACACTAACGTAAACAGAGCGGGCGCGTGAGGGAGGGGGAAAAGGGGGGGAAAGAGAAAAAAGAAGAGAGGGGCCCCGTCGCCTCTCCTCACCTGAAGAGAGGGACCTCACGGGACTTAGAAAGTAAATACAGGAGAGCAGGAGAGGACAGAGGGACATCCGTGACAGCGCTGTATGTGCAAACGCTGCTCGCTTTTACGTTACACATATTCCCTGTAACATTATGTGTTATAACAGTATTATTGTATGCCACGACACTTGCTCACTCGTTGCTGCCTCAACTTGGAACTTGGAATCCCACACCCACACCAGCACCCTCAACATCCACCTTGGGGTGCCTAATGGCCACCTAGCGCACCGCCTTCGCCGTTTTTTCACCTGATGCACCTGCATGGCAGCTTCACCCATATTCCCAGCATATTTATATTCCAAACTGCAAAATTTTCTCATTGCCTCTGAGTGCTAGGCTCCAATTGCACCCTTGGGCGCTCAAATACAGGGCACACTAACGGTAACGATATCGAACCAAACAAGACACAAGACATCCTGTGATAACCACCCACCAGACCTCTCCGCCTTCCTCCCTTCCCATCCGTGGAGTTTGTTGCACCCAATGTCCGGCCGTACTTCACCTTCAGCAAGACACGATTTGACGTCGTCACGACTGCCTCAGCTCCCCACCAGGGTGTTGATTTTCCTCCTATAGCCACGAAGCACCAAGGAAGGGAGGAAGTCGCCGAACAACTCGTCATCTCTCCGATTCCATTCCCATCCCTCCCCTGTCTTGAATGTGGTATACAGGACACCGCAGCTCCAATTGTCTCACAAAACATCACGCTCGCATGCACGCGAGGTTCGGGCCAAACCTTTTAATCCGGAAGGCTCGCCCACCCTCACGCCTTGGTGAGCCCTTCGAGCGGGCGGCGCGCGGTCAGAGGCGCGTCAGTAGCCACGCGCTTGTCTTGAAGGTGGTAGCGCCACGGTCACGAAAGCGGGCCTCAGACGCAAGGCCTATCCTCTCCTCCGAGCGCTCGAGCAGCTCAATTTTGAAGCGGCCGCCGTATAGGCGCTCAAGCTGCCACGACAAGGTAGGGGAGGGTGACGCGGGTTGAGATGAAGCAGACGGGCAATTCTGCTCAGCACGGCGGGCGACGCGGCATTGGAAAGCAGCGTCGCGGTCTGGGCCAACACGCGCATCGACGCGACGCGCACAGCCGCACACCTCCGCGCCGTCTATCGAGAAGGGCGGCCCCTTGGGCTGCTTGCAGTCGTGTTCGACACCGACGAAGAGCACGCGGCCGTCGCGTCGGATAAGGCCGCTCATCACGTCGGCATACCTGAGGCGGTCCGCAGGTGAGATTGCGACGAGCGAGCCACGGTCGAACGCAGCATCAAAGTTGCCAAAGCCGAGCTCCGACGCGGTTGCTGCGTCAAACTCCAGAAAGTCTCCCTGGACGGCCACGAGGGTGGCGGCCTGCGCCAGCGTCGCGTCGTCAGGCTCGCTCGTCGGTCGAGCCCGGCGAACGACGAACGAGCCAGCACCGGCATGGTCCTCGTCCCGCGACGCAGGTAGCTCAGCACCGTACTCGCGTATCAGCTGATCAATCGCCTTGCCCACGCCGTCAACGCCGACCACCGAGTGGCCATGATGCGCGAGGTACCCAAGGGACTTATCGGCTCCGCACAGCGGGAAGAGCACCTTGCGCGGCTCCAGTCGGCCGGCTGCCATGTCCTGCTGGAGGAGCAGCCCTGAGTACTTGACCAACATCTGATGGGGCTCAAGCAGGTGCCAGCCCTGTACCTTTACGTTCCACCGGTCGATCCAGCCCGCCAGTCGGTCAGTTTCTTCACGCTTCGCCTCCGCGCTCGCCGGCGCATCACCAGGCAGCATCCGCAGCACCAGCGCTGAGGCCACGCCCGCCGCCGCCGCTCCCGCGAGCGCCCGCCGAGCTCCAAAGGAGAGCATCGCGCCCGCTCTCTTCCTGCCGCCACCCCCGCCCCGTCGCTTCTCTCCCCGTCCTTCTTCGTTTCTTCCTCGTTTCTTCCTCTAAGTCCTGCAGATGGTGGCCCGTAACATAAAGTAGATCAACCGTTTACTTTCAAGTTGCGCGCTGGGGGGGGGGGGGGGGGGACGGCGCTGCATCGTGCGGGAATCAAATGCCAAATGTAGCTGAGATGTTCAACGACCCTTAGTATATGCCTAAAATTAAAGGGGGGGGGGTCCGGTTTCCGGTGCGTGCCTATCGGCTGGGGCACTCTGGCTCTGGGAGGGATTTGTTTTGGCTGAGACACATCGGCCGTGCACGCGCGAGCGGGGCCTCTGCGGCTCTGCGGCACCAACCAAAACTGACAAGCAGCTCTTCTGCAGGCCGTCTTCCACGAGGCACGAGGCGGGCGGCATCTCTGCTGTCTGGTGTTGTATTCAAGCCTTTGTGATTTTTGAAAAACTTTTTGCTTTTTGCCATGAATATTTCGCTATGAGTATGAGCACGAGTCTTCTTCGTTAAGGACCATCTTCTATGTTGGGCGTGGTCACGCAAGGCATGCAGATTGCAGATTGCAGATTTTGCAGATTTGTAGGGCGGTCAAACAGGGCTTTTAACTTCTAAGGGTGAAAATTCACTAAGTCAAGATTGAGGTTTTATCGCGAGATCTTAGGATATGCTACTGGAAATGGGTATATTAGGCAGAATCTAATGAGAAATATGCACATTTTCGACGCCATTCAACACACAGACCCAAAAACGTTTTCGCGCTCGTGCGAAATCGACGTCGACCACAAAAGTGCACCACAGGTCGCGCTGTGCGACGCGCGCCTGCGTTCCCCGGGCACGGTTACCCCCGGGCAGGCAGTACAAAACCCTGCGCGGGCGCACCGCGTCGCCTGCGCCCTCCACCTCGCCCCTGCTGGCATCTACTGCCAGCCCCTCGCGCGTATGCAGTGCGCGGCAGGCCGCGAAGCGTCAAAATGACGGTGCTGCGCATGATGGGCTGCCCCATCACGCGCGGCACCGCCTCAGCATGGTGGGAGCGGGTGCCTGCTGGCCTCCTGGCCGCGCAGACCCTCGCCAGAGCGGCCACAGGCCGCGTGCGAGGCCACTGGCGAGGCCAGCGACCATCGCTGCGGCCGCCATCGCGCGCCGCCGCAGGAGAAAAAGATCAACTTGATTATAGTTTTGCCAAATTATAACCTTAGTAATTCTAATTTTAGTCTTCATTTCACCAGTCCAAGACACATATGAGCACAATACATGACCATCAGCATGCCCAAATGCCAATGTTTCGGTAGCCAACCAGTCTTACCATATGAGACTGTCGAATCATCGAGAGAAAGGAGGGGTTGTCTCTCGAAATCGAACGTGAGACGCTCGAAGACACGAGGCTGTCCGTCAATTCAGCACGTCAATGCGAAAACAAAACTACTTTTTGTGCTCCATGTTGGGATGTTGTGCTATAAAAACGGGAGAACTATTGACTGGCCCGTGCTTGGCGGGCACGACCTGTGTGTCTCCGAACGTGAATGGCCTTGGAGGTCATCCGTGTGTACAAAAAATTCCAAAAGTTGGCTCGAGATGAGCGCAAAGCAGCCGGTGTCCAATCGTGATTCACGACACGATTGCCCACGGAAATCGATCGCAACCATCACGCCTGAAGCTTTCAGGCCGGTGCTTGGCTAGATTACATATTGAATCTACTAGTAGCCAAAAGAACGGGCGGTGTAGAGCTCGAAATTCGCCCTTCTGCCCAATTTTCGAGCCCTCCGTGCGGAGAAAAATTCTCCCTTTAGACGTCAAACAAAAAGCTATCAATTCCACAGTACTGTTCGGCCGCGCGCGTCGCGCCGTCGCAGATCACGCTGCAGGCTAGCTTAAATTACATTTCTAGATTGCTACCAGCCCTATGATGCACGTGAAAATCCGAGGAGCCGACGAAAACATAGAGAGAACACCTGCCGCCGATGCTCTGGTTGAGCATTGGCGGCAGGTGTTCTCCCTGCCTCACAGCGTCGAAAGACGAGTCGGGAACCTGACGTTTGGGGCGGCAGAGGCATTGTAGGTACGGGCCTGGTCGACCTGCGCCAGAGCGGGCGCGATCGGCAGCGCACCTGTCCCGCCAGCGGCCAACAAACTTTTGTCGACCAGCGAGCAGCATCGAGCGCCATGGCGTCCTGGTGCTCCAGCTCCTCGTCAATCGCGAGCCCGGGCGAATCCTGCGGGGCGAGGGTCGGGACAGTCAAGGAGCATCCTATGACAGCCTAATGGGCCGTGTGCGAGCTGTGTGTGGTGCGCATGTGCATGCGCGGACGTCATCGCTGGGGCACCAGGGTTTGAAATTTGCTTTATTGGCAATATGGGGCGTCGGACCCCTAATTTAATAAGTGTGTAGGCACCTTTTAGACTAAAGAAACACATCTCTCAGTGGGAGCGACGTCTAGTTCGGCTCGTGTGAGCCGCCAGAGCGTGTGCAAGGGGGGGGGGTCCGATGGGACTTCGCACCGTCTTTTCGGACGAGGATTCTGAAAAGGCGGGGAGACCCTCCGAGGCGCTCTCGCCGGGGCTTTCCGCTCACGGTCAAAAATGTCGACCCCCCCAATATTAGTACTTAAAAAGCCCTGTTTGACCGCCCTAAGATTTGGATTCTCTCTGGGCTGTTGTATTCCTGCCCATCTGAAGGCTGTAGGCATGAATATTCGTGTAAGGTACGCGCTCACAATTACAATTGAACAGTTCCCCGTGTTGCCACTGACGCACAAGACACACAGATTCGGATTCCCCATGGTCTCAAGTCCAGGTTTGCAGATTTTGGTCTCGAAATTTGCGATTCGAATTTTGTTTTTGCTGTTACTATAATTGTTGGCTCGTTTAAGGTAATAAACCGGCATGACTTCGACTTCTCGTTCCGCAGTTGCTCTGCGAGACTCTCTCTCTCTCTCTCTCCGTCCTCCTCTCCTCGGCCGACGGAGGGAAGTTTCGTCCAAAACATTCTCCGGTCCCAGGATGTTCCGTGGGGGTCTCTCTGCGCTCCGCGAGGGAAAGGACGCGATCTCGCTCCGAGATCACCCTCGCGCCCTCCCACGCTGCCCCGCCGTGCCCTCGGTCCCTCGCCCCCCGCGGCAGGTTCTTTCCCTCGGCGTGCCATCCGTCGCCTCCGGCCGTTATATTATTCCCCCCCCCCGCGCGAGGTTCTTCTCCTCCGCGCGCGGTTCGTTTCCTCCGGCCGTCGTTCGTTCCCCCCCCCGCGCGCGCTGTTTCCCCCCCCTCGCTTCGATTCCTCTCGCGATTCCTTCGATGATTGCCTCCATCTCGTCCGTTCTTCTTCGCGATTCTCGCGGAGGGGGTACCGATGTTTAACGTTAGTTTCGCCGCGTTTTCGGTGAAAGAAAGGAAGAACGAATGGCACGCGCCCCGCGTCTCGCGTCTTGTTTCGTCGCCCCTTGCTCGTCGCTTGTCTAGAAGTTCTCTCTGCACATCGCCTTCTTCCCCCCGCGCGAGTTTGGACCTCTCCTCGACCCTCCGCGTTGGCTTCAGCGGACGAGTTTTCACTTTAACGATAGTTTGAACCCTTCGTTTGCGTAGTTTTGCGCTCTCTTTCCGTATTTCTTCGCGCATGACGAGCGATCGCGACCTCAGCCTTTGTCGCACGGGGAGGGTTTGTTTATCGTATGATTCCGGAGTGTTTACGTTAGTTTTCTGAGCCCAAGGTCGTTGGGGTTTGGGTTTCTTGTGAGTGTTTTTGTAGCAACTTCGTCGAGTCCCACCGTGTTCCCAAGCGAGTCCCCCCGAGTTCCCGAGTCTATACCCCGAGTCAACGAGTCAATACCAGCCAAGCACGCGCCTGAGCCACCCCCAGTCGCCTGCCACCACCTCCCACAAGCCTCCTTCCACACTTCCGCGCCCTCCGTGCGTCGTGCGTCGTGCGTCGATCACCATGCCCGTAGTCACCCCCGAGGAAAGCTCCATGAGCTCCCCGCAAGAACCGCATTCCGCGCTAGCTGCCGGCGCGCCCTCGCAGGCCATCTCCAAGAGTGAGATGAGCCTTGCTCTGACAAGCACAAAATCTTCGCTCGCGCCTTCGGCTCCGGTCGTCACGTCGAGTTCTTCCCTTGAGAAATCTTCATCGTCCCCGCGTCATGAGCCCGTCTCTTCTTCTTCTCTTCCCGAACTGTTCGGGTCGAAGTCTCCTGGGGAAGAGAGCCTCGTGGGACCCCTCCCTTCTTCAAAGGAGAGCCTTTCCGAGCCAGTTCTCCCCCCCTCTCGCCTCTCCGCGCCGACGGTCGAAGTTCCGCCGCCTCCGCGGGCCTCTACTCACACCCCGTCAACTGGAGCTGGAATGGGTCCTCTAGCCTCGTCCGTTGCTCCACCGGTGGCCTTTCCTCTCCTTTCTTTCGCTGATCCTTTGCCAAGTGTTCCTTCCTCTCTCAATCCCTCTGTGGTTGGTGCTGAAGATGATGTGGGTTCCGTCCGGTCCCTCCCTCCTTTCGAGCCCCCACCATATGAAGAGTTTGTTCCACCCCCGTCGACGTATTCGTACCCCAAACGTAACGTCGTTCCACCTCCGACCGCCACCGTCGGCGCCGCCCAAATCATGGACCAACAAGTCCAGATCGAGGCTCTCCGCGGCGCTGTCGACCGCCTCGAGTCCTCTACCCTCCAAGCCGCCCAGCGCCACGAAGAATTTCAGCGAGAGGTGGGGTCTACCTTCAACACGATACTCAACATTCTACAGGGCCAAGCGGGCACTACGACTTCGTCTCGAGTCGAAACTTCGCCACCGCTTGTGGAAGAAGGAGACAACTCCATCGGTGCTCCCCCTGCCTCGGCCAAGTTCCCTTCTCAACCTTTGCCCGCCGCGCCGTTCTCCGTTCCGCCAAATCCGATTTCCGATCCCGTACCCAATACACCCGTTCCTGTCCCGTCTGTCAAGCCTGTTTCTGATCCCCAACCTCCACCCACCGTCGCGGGCCTCCGCTCGCTTCCAAATCCGGCGACTCGGCGGCATCCCGTCGATCCAAGCCTCGCCGGGGATGTTTCTGAGCGAGAGGTCATCCTAGCCTCATGGGACCAACTGTTTAACATGTCCCCCTATGAGGTAGCTTCTCTCTACAAGAACTCCGACGATTTCGAGCTAATCCACGCCATTCTCAACGGCGGCCTCTCTCGGGCCGGCAATGTTTGGCACTACCGTGTGTTTTTCGAGAAGGAGCACGTGACCAAGTGGGCTCGGAGCCGCTTCTTCCTCGACCGCACCCTCCATCACCAAGTCCGAATGGGCAAAGAGCTTTCCGAGATCAAGTTCCCCAAGGGCCTGGCCTCGGACAACGTCCAGACAGCGGCCACCTCCTGGAATGATTTTCGTCTGTCCTTCATCAAGCCACTCGAGCGCGCCCTCTCGCTCGGCTGCGACCACCGTGAAATCTTTACATCCTTGCTAGCGGCCGCCAACTTGTGCACCACCGGCAACCAAAGGATTTACGCCTTCCTCCTCGATCTCGCCGAAGATCCGGTTCTCTCTCTCAATCCCGCGCTGGCCTGCGACGTGCTTCTCCGCAAGTGCGACGCCACCTTCGCGGCCAACGTGCCCGGCTTCGCCAAAGACTCCGCCTCCATGGAGTGGGACCGCCTCGTAGCCCGTGAAGCCGGCTCCGATCTCTTAGAGTTATCCAAGAATTTGGTGCGCGCGTACGTCCGCAAGATGGGTGACGCGAAGGTGGATGCCACGACGGTCTGGGACCACCCAAACATGTCGCACGATATCAATCAACGATTCGAGTCCATCATTCGGAACGACAAGGTCGACGCGGCTCGCGGCGTGGATAACGCGACCAAGTTCGGCGAGTGTCTTGCGAAGACTCGCTTCCGCGTCGAGAACCACGAGCTCCCTCGTTCGGCCCTTTCGTGCGTCAACCTCTGCCAGCGCTACCTGAGCCCGTACGAACAAGCCCGCGCTGGCCAACAAGCGTCGGTCACGGTCGCCGCCGTGACGCCGCCGGCGACTACTTCCAAGTCCACCAAGACCGCCAAGGTTGCTAAGACTGCCTCTAACCCCGCAGACACTACGGCTTCGATGGTCGCCGCCGTCCAAGCGGCGGTGGCCGAGGCATTAAAATCGCAAAACAACAACTCGAACCGCAAGGCGACTGGCGCTGACAATCGTCGGGCTCCGCCTCCGCCTACGAATTACTCCGCATCGTCTCCGTTACCGGACGCACTTCTTGACCGTCCCCTCGGCAAAAGCACGTCTTCCCGTCGCCAATGTGATCCCCCTCCGAACGGCCTTGGGCTTCCGGCCGATTCGGGCCTCTCGGAATGGGATCCAGGTAGCTGGTCTCGAGCGCGAGCCCGCTTCTGGCAAATCTCTCGTTACGCGGGTCACCCGGCCCTTCGCGCTGCGCTCACGCGCTGCCGTCCCTCGGATGCCACCATGACGGCGCCGCGTCTCGACGACTTAGACCGCGACGTCAAGGAGTGGACCGACGCCAACGGCTGCGCGTACTGCGCCTTTCGTCCCCGGGCTCCATCTGGTACGCCCGAGGCAGACTTGTGGAAGTATGGCACGGGCGACGGAGCTCATAACCCCGTCGTTTGCCAACCATACATTCGTTTTCTCTGCGAAGGCGGCAGTGGCGAGTGTGGTAACGACCCAGAAGTCCACCGCCGCCTCCGCACGATGGTTGTTCTCCGTCCGGCCCAGTAGGTCGCCGGCGGGGCCCACGTCCGCGCTGTTACCCCGCTACCAGTCCAGGGTAGTGGGCCTGAACGCCACCCACCAAAAGATCGTATTACGCTACGGCCGAGTACTTCTACGGCCTCCAACCGGTACCCCAAGATTCCCAAGTTCCAGACAAGCCCTGCCACCTCCATCCCCCTCTTTCTCCTGCCTCCTCGCCGATTGCCCCTATTTCTCCCAATGCCGATGATTCCATCCTGATTCTCGATATCACGCACGAGTCCTCAAAACCAAGTCAACCGTCACCGCCTCTCTATCAACTCAAGCCGCTCAACCGCTACCCCCCGCCACTCCTCAAGCATCCCCAGTCCAAGACCTCACGGTCTGCGAAAATCCAGCCGCCGCAGGCCCAATCCAACCTTCAATCCTTCAAATCAAATTTCGCATGTCCGAGCCACAAAACGTCTCCCGAGTACGAGTCCGAGTCCAAGTCACGTTCAGAATTACCCTCTTCGTCTTACGCCACCGCGAGCCCATCTACGAGTCTGAGCCCAGTCCAGTCATCACCGGTATCACCAGTCTCCATTACTACGACGATGGAGGCGCAGTTCTCCGGTTCTTCCCCACTTTCTTTCGAGTCCGAGTCCAAGCCTGTTTTGAGCAAACCCCGTTCTGAGCCATCCGAGTCCGAGTCCGAGTCCGAGTCCGAGTTTACAACGTCACCGAGTCCTACCACGCGGTCGACCGCAGGATTAACGGAGCTCCAGCCACTCACTGAGCCTCCGACGACCACTCCTTCCGCGGGAGTGTTCACCTTCGGTCCTCCGCGCCCCGAGTCTGAGTCATTTGGAATCTCCGGTCACTTCCAGAATTCCAACCACAACCGAGCCCCGTTTCACGAGCCACCGCGTATCGAGTCCAAACACAAGCTGACGCCGAAGCCCTCGACGACAGCCACTGTGTCCTTGTCCGAGCCACCGTTCCGAGTCTCGCCGCAGCCGGCCTGCCACTCCAGCAGGCTGCACGCCGCCGAGCCGATCCCTTCCGTTTCCGTTCCGAGTCCGAGTCCAATCGCACAAGACAGTGCATCCCGAGCCCGCGTAATCAAGCCCGTCACCGAGTCCGAGATTTCGGCCGCACCGAGCCAACCGGTGCTGGCCACCGTGCCCCTATTGTCATCACAAGCTTCAGCTTCGTCCTCACCGACGGTTGCGACGCCAGGGGGCTTCACCTTTGAGCCGGCCCCGTCCGTTCCCATTTCGAAAGTTAGCCCTGTTATTGGCGTCCAGCACGCCAGAAACGACGAGTCCGAGTCCGAGTACAAATTAACGTCACCGCGGAGTCCGCGGTCGACCACCGGCGTCCCCACGCCACCCCATCAACCGAGAGCCCTGGAGGAGCTTGAACAGCCGTCTCCTAGCCCCTCTCAAGTCGCCGAGTCTTCCGAATTCGAGTCTGAATCCACCGTAATTTCAGCGGTCCATCCACCCGCTAGCCCGAGCCAAGTCCTCCGAAGAATGCTTCGCATTGCAGAACCTCTTCGGCCACTACCCACGCCAGCCGCTGCCGCAGAGCCACCACCCTGGCCCCAGCCTTCCCCGCAGCCGGCTTCTACGACAGCCACGTCCCTTCTTTCGCCGGCGCCGACCCCGCCGACGACAGAATGCAACGACGTCTCCTCTTCCGACGTGACCATGGAGAGTGACCACAACTCCTCTGCACGTCGAGGAACGGCGGCCTCCCAAACCGAGCTTCTACGCCCATTGAGCCAGCCCAACCGAGTCCCTGAGCCATGTCCTTCATGTCTCTCACCGGTGGTCTCGCGGCCGCGGCGTCCGTCGCCGCCGTCCGACACCCCACTTCTCCGAGTTTCTTCGTCAATCCCGTCCTCCGAGCCCGTCTCTACGTCGTCGATATCCGAGTCTTCTTCCATTCGTCCTACGTCGCTGCGGCCACCGGTCGCCGCCTCCGAGCACTGCCTGCCTCTCGATACCACTGCCACCACCATCATGCGCGTGGCAGCGATCAATGCGTCCGCGATCCAGTCCTTCGATTCCTCTCAAAACAACTCCGATGTCGGCACCCGTGATGATACCCCGTCACCCGCTCTCCACGCTCTCGCCTCTCTTCGTGCACGAGCGAGCGGCTCTGCGGTGGTATTACCTCGGCACCTCACGGAGGCAGCCCAAGAGCTTCGCCGGCCTCGCAATGGCACCCTAGCCTCGCCTGCCGCCGCGCTACCCAAGCACTTCGATGAGCTTTGCGCTGAGCTCACGAAGATGAATCAACGAGTCCAAGACGGGCTGACGTCTGGCTGTCACGCACCACGCGTTCTCGTCGTTGGCGAGACGAGCGGCGTCGTCTCCTCCATGTTCCTACTCGCCGGTGCTGATGTAGCTACGTGCGATTTGTATCCTTCCGAGATCGATTACGTGCCCCACTTCCAAGGCGACGCGCTTCATGTCCAAAACCTAGGTTGGGACCTAGTCATCGCCCACCCGCCCTGCACGTACCTCTCCGCTGTCAGCAGTCAATGGCTCTCCCAAGAACCCGGACGTCGTGCCGCTCTTGAGTCGGCCGCTCGCGTCTTCAAGTCAATGGCCTCCGCCACTGCTCCGTTTGTAGCGGTCGAGAACCCTCGGATGCATGCGGAAGCTCGCCGTTTAGTCGGGGGGTTGACCCCGACCCAATTCGTCCAACCCTGGGAGCACGGCACTGGACACCAGAAAGCCACCGGGTTGTACCTCACCAAAGGGCTGCCGCCCCTCCAGCCAACTTGCGTCGTGGATGGCCGTGAGTCGGCCATGGCTAACCTCTCTCCTTCACCGCACCGTGGCGCTCTTCGCAGCCGCACCTACGTCGGTGTAGCTGGAGCGATGGCGATCCATTGGATGCCTGTTCTTCTTCGACATTTGAGCCAACAGCGAGACCAGACGTCGACGAAGAAATTGTCCGCGTTAGAGCTACTCGCTTGCGCGCGGTGCAGCCTATTGGACCGGCCTTCACTTAGCTCGACCGAGGCTACCGCCTACGAGCCGTGGTCGGCTCTTCATCGTTATGAGAGGGGGAGGGAAACGAGTGAAGTTTCTTCCGACCCCGTTGTTTCCCGTCCAGCTACTCCCGAGTCAGACAACCACGAAGACCAAAAAGAAACCCACGATAACCACGACAACGACACGCCACTCCACGCCTCCGAGTCTACACTCCACGACCCATTCTCTCCATGGACCGCCCCGCCTCCGGCACGCGCGAGCTCGCCGCGTCCGACGACGCCGACGACTCTCCGGAAAACGCCGACGAGGAATCCGACCTCGCCGCTGCCGTCCGAGCGCCGATCGAGTTCGTGGAAGCCAAAGGCATCCGCGCCGAAGAGCTAGCCTCATTAGTTCGAAGACCCAAGACAGAAGCCCAAGCCCGTCTCGAGAAAGATTGGGAAAAGATGTCCGACCACCCGAGGCACCCCACCGACAAGAGAGGCCTGGGCTACACTAGTCCCAAGCTATCACCCTGTACCGCTACCAACGAGGACGACCCCTCTAGGCCCTCTGCCACGATAGCGGCAGTCGGAGTACCCGAAGAGACGACGACCAGTTTGACGACGAATTCACCCGAGCAACGACGCTGGCGACCAACCCCGTCCCTGTCCGACACCATTGCACACGTGACCGCGCACCGGCCGGAGAGCGTCGTGGATACCCTGCCATCTGCCTACCCAAGGCATTGTCTATATGTTCGAGATCTAATGGTCTGCCGCTCCGGCGAGGCTGCCGGCAAAGAAGGAGTAATCTTAGCCGACTCCGCCCTCACGGTCAACAGCACACTCGCTGACACCGGAGCTGGCCCGTCGGTCGTGACCACTTCCCTCTTGTCCAGCCTACCCAACGACGCATGCGTCGAGCGGCTGCCGCAAGCCGTAGTGACACCGCTCCATGGCCCAGACGGCCTACCTCTTATCACGCGAGGCAAGGCTCGAATCGTTTTCTCCGTCGGTGGATTTCTCTTTCGTCATACGTTCATGGTGATTGAAGGCAACCCGATGCTACTGCTCGGGAACGACTTCTTAGCTACGCACGCCGCTTCGATTCAGCTCGCCTCCGACAGCGCGGACGGCTCTATCACCCTCGGTGCCCCATCCACGGTGGCTCCTCTTGAGGTTAATGGCAGTCCAAGCCCCGACGCTCCGCCGATCTTTCGCGTCTCGACGTCACCGATAGCGGTGGTCCCTGTCAGCATGACTTGTGCACAGGTCTGTCCGACCTCCGCGAACCCAATCACGACTGACTTCTTCGAGGGCCGCAAGCCGCCGAAAACGACAACCAGCTAGTCTCCGAGCCGCTCTTCAACACGGCCGATGAGTTTGCCGCCAAAGCGCCGGCGTCTTGTGGCTCCGAGTACCTCC
>CM030934.1:1916899-1973736 GCA_018136815.1 Isochrysis galbana
TCCAACCACAACCGAGCCCCGTTTCACGAGCCACCGCGTATCGAGTCCAAACACAAGCTGACGCCGAAGCCCTCGACGACAGCCACTGTGTCCTTGTCCGAGCCACCGTTCCGAGTCTCGCCGCAGCCGGCCTGCCACTCCAGCAGGCTGCACGCCGCCGAGCCGATCCCTTCCGTTTCCGTTCCGAGTCCGAGTCCAATCGCACAAGACAGTGCATCCCGAGCCCGCGTAATCAAGCCCGTCACCGAGTCCGAGATTTCGCCGCACCGAGCCAACGGTGCTGGCCACCGTGCCCCTATTGTCATCACAAGCTTCAGCTTCGTCCTCACCGACGGTTGCGACGCCAGGGGGCTTCACCTTTGAGCCGGCCCCGTCCGTTCCCATTTCGAAAGTTAGCCCTGTTATTGGCGTCCAGCACGCCAGAAACGACGAGTCCGAGTCCGAGTACAAATTAACGTCACCGCGGAGTCCGCGGTCGACCACCGGCGTCCCACGCCACCCCATCAACCGAGAGCCCTGGAGGAGCTTGAACAGCCGTCTCCTAGCCCCTCTCAAGTCGCCGAGTCTTCCGAATTCGAGTCTGAATCCACCGTAATTTCAGCGGTCCATCCACCCGCTAGCCCGAGCCAAGTCCTCCGAAGAATGCTTCGCATTGCAGAACCTCTTCGGCCACTACCCACGCCAGCCGCTGCCGCAGAGCCACCACCCTGGCCCCAGCCTTCCCCGCAGCCGGCTTCTACGACAGCCACGTCCCTTCTTTCGCCGGCGCCGACCCCGCCGACGACAGAATGCAACGACGTCTCCTCTTCCGACGTGACCATGGAGAGTGACCACAACTCCTCTGCACGTCGAGGAACGGCGGCCTCCCAAACCGAGCTTCTACGCCCATTGAGCCAGCCCAACCGAGTCCCTGAGCCATGTCCTTCATGTCTCTCACCGGTGGTCTCGCGGCCGCGGCGTCCGTCGCCGCCGTCCGACACCCCACTTCTCCGAGTTTCTTCGTCAATCCCGTCCTCCGAGCCCGTCTCTACGTCGTCGATATCCGAGTCTTCTTCCATTCGTCCTACGTCGCTGCGGCCACCGGTCGCCGCCTCCGAGCACTGCCTGCCTCTCGATACCACTGCCACCACCATCATGCGCGTGGCAGCGATCAATGCGTCCGCGATCCAGTCCTTCGATTCCTCTCAAAACAACTCCGATGTCGGCACCCGTGATGATACCCCGTCACCCGCTCTCCACGCTCTCGCCTCTCTTCGTGCACGAGCGAGCGGCTCTGCGGTGGTATTACCTCGGCACCTCACGGAGGCAGCCCAAGAGCTTCGCCGGCCTCGCAATGGCACCCTAGCCTCGCCTGCCGCCGCGCTACCCAAGCACTTCGATGAGCTTTGCGCTGAGCTCACGAAGATGAATCAACGAGTCCAAGACGGGCTGACGTCTGGCTGTCACGCACCACGCGTTCTCGTCGTTGGCGAGACGAGCGGCGTCGTCTCCTCCATGTTCCTACTCGCCGGTGCTGATGTAGCTACGTGCGATTTGTATCCTTCCGAGATCGATTACGTGCCCCACTTCCAAGGCGACGCGCTTCATGTCCAAAACCTAGGTTGGGACCTAGTCATCGCCCACCCGCCCTGCACGTACCTCTCCGCTGTCAGCAGTCAATGGCTCTCCCAAGAACCCGGACGTCGTGCCGCTCTTGAGTCGGCCGCTCGCGTCTTCAAGTCAATGGCCTCCGCCACTGCTCCGTTTGTAGCGGTCGAGAACCCTCGGATGCATGCGGAAGCTCGCCGTTTAGTCGGGGGGTTGACCCCGACCCAATTCGTCCAACCCTGGGAGCACGGCACTGGACACCAGAAAGCCACCGGGTTGTACCTCACCAAAGGGCTGCCGCCCCTCCAGCCAACTTGCGTCGTGGATGGCCGTGAGTCGGCCATGGCTAACCTCTCTCCTTCACCGCACCGTGGCGCTCTTCGCAGCCGCACCTACGTCGGTGTAGCTGGAGCGATGGCGATCCATTGGATGCCTGTTCTTCTTCGACATTTGAGCCAACAGCGAGACCAGACGTCGACGAAGAAATTGTCCGCGTTAGAGCTACTCGCTTGCGCGCGGTGCAGCCTATTGGACCGGCCTTCACTTAGCTCGACCGAGGCTACCGCCTACGAGCCGTGGTCGGCTCTTCATCGTTATGAGAGGGGGAGGGAAACGAGTGAAGTTTCTTCCGACCCCGTTGTTTCCCGTCCAGCTACTCCCGAGTCAGACAACCACGAAGACCAAAAAGAAACCCACGATAACCACGACAACGACACGCCACTCCACGCCTCCGAGTCTACACTCCACGACCCATTCTCTCCATGGACCGCCCCGCCTCCGGCACGCGCGAGCTCGCCGCGTCCGACGACGCCGACGACTCTCCGGAAAACGCCGACGAGGAATCCGACCTCGCCGCTGCCGTCCGAGCGCCGATCGAGTTCGTGGAAGCCAAAGGCATCCGCGCCGAAGAGCTAGCCTCATTAGTTCGAAGACCCAAGACAGAAGCCCAAGCCCGTCTCGAGAAAGATTGGGAAAAGATGTCCGACCACCCGAGGCACCCCACCGACAAGAGAGGCCTGGGCTACACTAGTCCAAGCTATCACCCTGTACCGCTACCAACGAGGACGACCCCTCTAGGCCTCTGCCACGATAGCGGCAGTCGGAGTACCCGAAGAGACGACGACCAGTTTGACGACGAATTCACCCGAGCAACGACGCTGGCGACCAACCCCGTCCCTGTCCGACACCATTGCACACGTGACCGCGCACCGGCCGGAGAGCGTCGTGGATACCCTGCCATCTGCCTACCCAAGGCATTGTCTATATGTTCGAGATCTAATGGTCTGCCGCTCCGGCGAGGCTGCCGGCAAAGAAGGAGTAATCTTAGCCGACTCCGCCCTCACGGTCAACAGCACACTCGCTGACACCGGAGCTGGCCCGTCGGTCGTGACCACTTCCCTCTTGTCCAGCCTACCCAACGACGCATGCGTCGAGCGGCTGCCGCAAGCCGTAGTGACACCGCTCCATGGCCCAGACGGCCTACCTCTTATCACGCGAGGCAAGGCTCGAATCGTTTTCTCCGTCGGTGGATTTCTCTTTCGTCATACGTTCATGGTGATTGAAGGCAACCCGATGCTACTGCTCGGGAACGACTTCTTAGCTACGCACGCCGCTTCGATTCAGCTCGCCTCCGACAGCGCGGACGGCTCTATCACCCTCGGTGCCCCATCCACGGTGGCTCCTCTTGAGGTTAATGGCAGTCCAAGCCCCGACGCTCCGCCGATCTTTCGCGTCTCGACGTCACCGATAGCGGTGGTCCCTGTCAGCATGACTTGTGCACAGGTCTGTCCGACCTCCGCGAACCCAATCACGACTGACTTCTTCCGAGGGCCGCAAGCCGCCGAAAACGACAACCAGCTAGTCTCCGAGCCGCTCTTCAACACGGCCGATGAGTTTGCCGCCAAAGCGCCGGCGTCTTGTGGCTCCGAGTACCTCCTATATACCCATGAACCTATCACGATCCCGGCCTATCATCGGGCGACGTTTCACGTCCGAATTCCGCTAGCTCTTCGAGAACACGAAGACTGCGCCATGCTCGTGGACCGACTCCCTACACGCGAGACTATTGACAGCTCTCCGCTCGTCATCCCTCAAGTAGAGAGGCCGAAATCCGACCACACCATCGCGGTTACGGTGGCCAATACTGACCCCAAACCACTACACCTTCCGTCGTTCCATCCTGTAGCTTCGCTACAGGTTCGATTCAAGATTCACGCTGGAACTTATCACCGCGTCGGTGACAATAACTCGCCGGATGTGATTGAGTCGCTCAACGAGGACCAACGCAAGCTCCTCGAGGCAGCCAAGATCGACCCCGAGGGCCGTCTCTCGATGCCCCAACGTGAACAAGTTCGTCGTCTACTGGCCCGACGTATCGCTGCTTTCGCAATTGACCCGACTAACCCGAATCACACTCACGTGATGGAGGTAGAGCTACCGCTCAACCCCGGAGCCGAAGCTCACCGTCACGCACCGTCTAGAGTTGGACGAGAGGGTGAGAAGATCATAGAGGACGAAGTTTGCAAGATGGAGTCCGCGGGCATCATTAGGAAATCAAATTCGTCGTGGGCCTCTCGAGTCGTGTTAGTCACTAAGAAGGATGGCTCCGTACGTTTCTGCGTAGATTATCGCGACGTCAACTCTAAGCTTCGTCTAGAGGACAGCCCTCTTCCCTCACGGTAGAAGCCATCGACCGATTGTCGTCCGGTCAAGGCAACCTCGATTCTCTATTCCTTTGCACCCTGGACCTGGCATCTGGTTTCTGGGGTATACCGATCAAAGAATCCGATAAACATATCACCGCGTTCACTACTCATCGCGGCAAGTACGAGTTCAATTACTTGCCTTTCGGTGTTCAATCCGGTCCCTCGTATATGTGCCGCCTCATGGACGCCGTTCTCGGTGGGCTGGCATGGGAGATTTGTATGCCATACTTGGATGATGTCGGCGCCTGGTCGACAGGTGTAGGTGACTCGCTGCAGGCCAGGGAAGAGTCGTCATTCCAACAAATGTTACACCGTCTTGATCTTGTCTTGGAACGTCTCATCTGGGCGGGCCTCACTTGCAAGATGTCGAAATGCGTTTTCTTTGCCACCTCGGCTGAATATCTCGGCCACGTTGTTTCGCGTGAAGGTCTTCGGATGGATCCCAAGAAAGTGGAAGCTGTCTCGAAAATCGACCCAACCCAAATCAACTCGATCGAAGCCGTCCGTTCGTTCCTTGGATTGTGCTCCTACTACCGCCGTTTCATCCGTCGTTTTGCGATCCGTGCAGCGCCGTTAACCGCTCTCACGCGGAAAGGGTGCGACGTCCCGGTCGAGTCGCAAACAGAAGCCTGTCGACAGGCTATCGAAGATCTCAAGCAAGCTATCTGTGAAGAACCCGTACTTGCACCTCCTCGAGACGACCGTCCTTTCCTCGTTAAAACCGACGGTGCTAGCAAGCTCGGCATCGCCGGCGTCCTCGCCCAAAAAGACGACGAAGGGAGAGAGCGCGTCGTTGCATACTACGGTCGTAGCTTGAGTCCGGCTGAGCGCCATTGGACAGTCACTGAAATCGAACTTCTAGCAGCGCTAGAATCGATCCGAAATTGGAGGCCTTATCTTTGGGGTCGCCACTTCACCCTCGTCGTAGACCATTCAGCTTTGCGCTGGCTTCACACGATGAAAGATCAAGTCACCGGTGGTCCAGCCTCGCGCCTCATGCGATGGGTCCTAAAGCTAGCCGAATATAGATTCGACGTCGTGCACAAACCTGGAGTCACTCACTGGGACGCCGACGGCTTATCCCGCTTAGTTGCTCTCGAGCCTGATCACGATCCTCTCCATCTCGAGGAGAGTGACGCCCATTCTTTCGATTCTTCTGAAATTCACGACATAGTCGCCGCCGCGGTTACTTCATCCACCCTCACCGCTCGCCGCCAACAAGCAAGCGATAGGCTCGCTCGTCAAGCATCGGAATCTTCGGAGTCGATTACCTCCTCGTATCTCGATGTGGGCGTGCCTCATGCCGACGAATTACGTCAAGCGCTCTCTACCGACGACCTCGCCAGCTCGATCCTTTCTGAAGTCGAGTCGATCCTTCCGAAAGCTTCCTCTTCGATTGACTCTAGCTCGTCGTCGAAGAAAAGTTCCCGATTCCTCCTTCGCGATGGCCTACTCTACTACCGCTCCTCAGAAGCGGAAGAGGCTCCTCTTCGTTTGTACATTCCGGAGTCCCTTCGTGACACGTACCTCCGCGCCTACCATGACCACCTTGGTCACCCAGGTGCGACAAGGACGTCTACCCTACTTCGTACTCGAGTGTACTGGCCTGGCATGTCCGCCTCTGTATCGGAATACGTTCGAGAGTGCCACGAATGCACTCTTGGCAAACCGTTACCGCGACCGCTCGCCCATCCATCCGGTCTTTCCATCGGATCTTATCCTTTCGACGTCGTCTATTGCGATATTCTTTCGATGGCGCCCACTCACGATTTCGTATCCGGCCGCTCCGGTTTTGACAAGCTGATTGTTTTCGTCGATTCTCTCTCTCGTTGGATTGAAGCTGAGCCTTGCAACGGTAACCCCTCGTCCTCGAAATGTCTAGACGTCTTCATGCGTCTCATCGTATCTCGTTATGGAGTCCCTCGCCAACTTCGAACCGACGCCGGCTCGAATCTTTGCTCTCGATTAGTGGACCTAATTCTCAAAGCGACCGGCACGGACTTGAGCACTACTGAAGCCTATCGCCACGAAGGCGTAGGGCTAGTAGAAAGAGCTCAACAAACTCTCCTCACGATGACTCGAGTCTCCAATGAAGGCGGCGCCCATTGGGTCGATCACCTTCCGTTTCTTCTCATGTCTATGCGAGCGACCGCCGGTCGCGTCGTACCCAAGTCACCCGCGGCTATCTTGTTTGGTCGGGAGCTTCGTCTTCCAGCTCAACTTGCTGACCCTGCTCCTGTTCTTGAGTTGCTTCCATCTAGGCCTCCGTCCGATGCCGTCACTTACGCCACCGAGCTCAATAAGAAGCTTCTCGAGTCGTGGCGTTCCGCCCTCGAAAGTACTCAAGAAGCCCAACGTGAATCGATGCGCTCCGCCTCTCAAAAGTCTAAACTCGGTGTTACCTTCAAACAAGGAGACAGAGTTTGTCGTCGAATCCCTGGCCACGCCAACAAACTTCAATACCTCTACTCCGGTCCTTACCGAGTAGAAGAAGCCATCTCGGCCACTCGATACCGTCTACGCGATCTCGAAAATCGTCAAGTCAAGGATGAAGTTCACATTTCCAATCTTCGTCCGTACTTTACCGTCACCGATTCGTCTCCGCTCGCTGGAGATGAGTATTTGGTCGAAGAGTTACTCGATCGCAAGGGCGATGGAGTTTCATTCAAGTATCTCGTCAAATGGCGCGGCTATCCTCGTTCTGAAGCTACTTGGGAGTCTCGAATTGAGTTGCTTCGGCGTTGTGCTGATCTAGTTGAGTCGTACGACACCACTTTCGACCGCCGTCCGGTTCAACCCCAAGCTCACTCCGCTGTAGACTCCTCTTCAAGTCCAAGTTCAAGTCCCCAGTCTAATCAAGTTCCACGTCGAGTTCAAGAGTCAAATCGTATTCCTCCTGATCTGCCTTCAAGTCGTACCCGTTCTCGTTCACGTTCGTAGCGCTAAGTGCTAAGTCGACCGGAAGTGGATGATTAGCGTCGCGTCAGCGCCTGACCCAGCGCAACTGCCCGAGCAAAACTCCTGTAAAAGGGAGAACGTGGTAGGACGTGGCGTACGAAATCGGGGGCCGCCGCGCTAAGCTGCCGATTTTGTGCTCGCTTTGGATCCATGGGTTAATCCTCCTCTTCTAAGTCTCTCGTCTCGTATGGTTAAATGAACTCTCTTGGCTCGACATCGGGAGACGTCTCGATTTAAGTCGGGGGGTGTTGTATTCCTGCCCATCTGAAGGCTGTAGGCATGAATATTCGTGTAAGGTACGCGCTCACAATTACAATTGAACAGTTCCCCGTGTTGCCACTGACGCACAAGACACACAGATTCGGATTCCCCATGGTCTCAAGTCCAGGTTTGCAGATTTTGGTCTCGAAATTTGCGATTCGAATTTTGTTTTTGCTGTTACTATAATTGTTGGCTCGTTTAAGGTAATAAACCGGCATGACTTCGACTTCTCGTTCCGCAGTTGCTCTGCGAGACTCTCTCTCTCTCTCTCTCCGTCCTCCTCTCCTCGGCCGACGGAGGGAAGTTTCGTCCAAAACATTCTCCGGTCCCAGGATGTTCCGTGGGGGTCTCTCTGCGCTCCGCGAGGGAAAGGACGCGATCTCGCTCCGAGATCACCCTCGCGCCCTCCCACGCTGCCCCGCCGTGCCCTCGGTCCCTCGCCCCCCGCGGCAGGTTCTTTCCCTCGGCGTGCCATCCGTCGCCTCCGGCCGTTATATTATTCCCCCCCCCCGCGCGAGGTTCTTCTCCTCCGCGCGCGGTTCGTTTCCTCCGGCCGTCGTTCGTTCCCCCCCCGCGCGCGCTGTTTCCCCCCCCTCGCTTCGATTCCTCTCGCGATTCCTTCGATGATTGCCTCCATCTCGTCCGTTCTTCTTCGCGATTCTCGCGGAGGGGGTACCGATGTTTAACGTTAGTTTCGCCGCGTTTTCGGTGAAAGAAAGGAAGAACGAATGGCACGCGCCCCGCGTCTCGCGTCTTGTTTCGTCGCCCCTTGCTCGTCGCTTGTCTAGAAGTTCTCTCTGCACATCGCCTTCTTCCCCCCGCGCGAGTTTGGACCTCTCCTCGACCCTCCGCGTTGGCTTCAGCGGACGAGTTTTCACTTTAACGATAGTTTGAACCCTTCGTTTGCGTAGTTTTGCGCTCTCTTTCCGTATTTCTTCGCGCATGACGAGCGATCGCGACCTCAGCCTTTGTCGCACGGGGAGGGTTTGTTTATCGTATGATTCCGGAGTGTTTACGTTAGTTTTCTGAGCCCAAGGTCGTTGGGGTTTGGGTTTCTTGTGAGTGTTTTTGTAGCAACTTCGTCGAGTCCCACCGTGTTCCCAAGCGAGTCCCCCCGAGTTCCCGAGTCTATACCCCGAGTCAACGAGTCAATACCAGCCAAGCACGCGCCTGAGCCACCCCCAGTCGCCTGCCACCACCTCCCACAAGCCTCCTTCCACACTTCCGCGCCCTCCGTGCGTCGTGCGTCGTGCGTCGATCACCATGCCCGTAGTCACCCCCGAGGAAAGCTCCATGAGCTCCCCGCAAGAACCGCATTCCGCGCTAGCTGCCGGCGCGCCCTCGCAGGCCATCTCCAAGAGTGAGATGAGCCTTGCTCTGACATGGGCTCAAATTCAAATCTGGTTCTGCTTCTGGTTCGCCGCCGATTTTTGTTCGTCTCGAAACTGAAACTCGAAATTTTCAAAGATTTAAAATTTGAGCTTTATTTTTACTATTACGGAAATTGTCGACTCGTTTAAAGTTAAGATAAGCAATGCAAAAAAATGTCGGACGCTCAAGTGAGTAGGATTTTGCGCGGGAAGTCGAATGAGTTGAATGAACCTTGTTTGGGTGCCACGTATAAGTGGTAGACTTCTTTTTTACCTTGGGTTACGAGGACCCCTTCTTTCGTGAGGATCTTGGTCCGCTCTTGGTTGCCTTGGATGAAATAGAAGCCTTGATGCCTTGATTCTCGACCGCTTTGGCGAGAGAGCTGATAGTGATGAGGCTTTTCAGCTCGAATTTGTAGTTTCGCACCACGAGGTGCGCCGAGACGTCTCTGAAGGCCCCGGCTATCGCCTTGTCCGACGCCCGTGGGAGGCTCTTGGTTTTCTCGTCGAGGGTTTGGTATTTGACCGCTCTCGGGCACGGGCACGGGATGCCCGCCTTGCGGAAATCCGCCACGTCCTTGTACATTTCGCGAAATTGGTTGGCGCAATCCGCCGTTACCAGGATCTCCCACGGGCCGGAGGCGCTTTTGGACAAGAAGCCTGGCTCGAGGTCCACGCCCTCGAGCTTGTTGAGGTGTGCGGTGATGGCGCCGAGGGTCTCTTCGTCCTTGGCCTTGTGGCCCTTTTCGTACGCCGTGAAGGTGATGATGATTTTTTGATCGATAGGAAACTCCGCCTCCTCCTCGTGCATGGGCTCGAGGTCTTCGTCCAGGAGGGCCACCTGTGCGGCCGGGGTGGGAGGTGGGGTTAGTCCCGTGTGTGGTCTAGTTTCGACGGGTTCCATGGGGCTCGTTGAGTGTTGAGTCCGCGCCGGTGTCGCCCTTCTTTGAGGGTTTTTTGGGCTGAGTATTTGGTGTTGGCTTGTGTTTGTGTTGGTGCCTATTGTGTTGGGCTTCTTGGGCCCTTGTTGTGTACAGCGTTCTCTCGTTCGAGTCGCGTTCGTCCGCTCGCCCTTCAGCCTTGCTGGATGGCACTCCCTTCGTTCCGTCCCTCGTGCTGTTCCGGTCGCCCTTCATGGGGGTCCACATCTGCTTCTTGTTTGGCCCTGTGGTGTTGTACGTCTTTCCCCCTCTGGGGTTTTGCTCATGATGGTGCCGGGCCGACACCTCGCGCCGGAGCGCGAGGGCGGTACCACGGCTGTGTAGGGTCCAGGCCCGGGGGCCTTCCCTGATGGAGCGTCCCTCTGGTGTGTTGTGTCTGGTGTGGCTGTGGGTGGTGGTTTGTGTGTGCAGCATGTTGTCTATCAGCATGTGGGCCGTGTTCTCTCTGATCTCGGCGTTGTGCGGGCGGGGCCCGCTGGCTCTTGTGCCCACCTGGCTGGGGGGGTCGTCCTGGCGCGGTCGCTTCGGCGACAGCGGCGTGTCAGTGAAGCCTTCGTCCATCTCGGCGAGGGCAGCGGCAGCGAGGGAGGGCGGCGGCGCGCGCTCCATGACCCTATCAGTTTACTGATAGTTGTTGGTCTACCAAATGAAGGCAAACAACCTTGTGCCTGCATGGGAGGTGAGGGCGGCGGGGCCATATCGACGTCGTGATCGGGTGGTGCGGCGGCCTGCGAGCGCTTCGGCTCCGGCGGCTTGGGTCGGCCTCCGTGGGGCGTCGTGGCGGCGGGGGGCTGGGGGCTGGGACTGGGAGGGGGAGCGGGAGCGGTCGGCGCGCGCGCTCCATCGCCCATCGCCCATCGCTGAAACTATAACGATAGTTTTTGACCATGGCAACCAACTATAAAGTTAGTTCAGGTGGCCCCCCGTGGAGGTTTTGTATTGGGCATCGCGCCACGGTCAAAAAATGCAGCCCAGCCCTCACCCTTACCCTTACCAATAGTTAAAAAATCCCTGTTTGACCGCCCTACCTAGTATTTGCAGGCCCCAGCACCGTATTTCTCATCCAAGGTCTCGGCGCCGTGCGCCGTGCCGTGCTGCTTGCCGGGTCCTCCCGTACGAACATGACGAACCCATGTTTCCCATGCAAGACGTAGGCCCGTAGGCCCCTGTGTCGTCTGTCGTCTGCCGTCGCTGCGTCGCTGCTGCGGGTCGTCCCCAGCCTTGTGTCTTGTGTAGAGGGTATCGACTCCTTCTCTACGTTTTAGCCGGGAGAAAGGACGAGGTGCCGCGGTGCCCCCAGCCGCCACCCCCACCGAGAGAGTACCCCCCCCCCCCCCCCCCCCCCCCCCTTCCTCCCCCCTCCCCCCCCCCCCCCCTTCCTCCCCCCTCCCCCCCCCCCCCCTTCCTCCCCCCTCCCCCCCCCCTTCCTCCCCCCCCCCCTTCCTCCCCCCTCCCCCGCCCCCTTCCCTCTCCCCCTCCCCCCTTCCCCCCTCCCCCTTCTCTCCCCCCCCCCCCCCCTCTCCCCCTCTCCCCCCCTCCCCCCCCCCCTCTCCTCCCCCCGCCCCTTCCCCCTTCTCTACCCCCCCCCCGCCCCCCCCCGCCCCCCCCCGCCCCCCCCCCGCCGAACCCCCCCTCCCCCCCCCCCGACGCTGTGAGCGCCCCCCCCCCCCTTCCCCTCTCTCCCCTCCTCCCACCTCCCCCCCTTCCGGCACGCCCCTTGCTGCACGCTCTGCGCCACCACCCTCTCGACACGTTCATGCCGGCGACCCCACCGCCCAGATCTGCGCCGCTCTCTTCGCTCAGCACACCCACTCACTCACCGTGGCGTTCACGCGCCGCAGGTCGCTCACACCATGGCTTTCGGCATCATGAACACGCGGCGATACGTGCTGGTCTACGCGACCCTTGCGGCCCTCTTCATCAACTGCTGCTCCCTCTACTGGACAATGTGGTCTGTCTTGACCATGTCACTCTTCATGCTGCTCATCACAGATTTCATGTTCTTTGAGGTGGGTTGCCTCACGCGTGCACCCCGAATCTCTTCCAAGCATCCACGGTGGTGGCTCATTGACGACCGGCCACTGTCGCAGGACTCGGAATTTTGGTAAGCCGTCGACTTGAACTCGCGGATGTCCTCTGTGGCTTTTGTCTCCTGGCCGTGGGCTCGCCAACTGGCTCCCCATGGCCACTCTGCTCCGTGGCAAACCACCTTGCCTCCCGTCTATACCAAACCCCATGCACTGAACTCGAATGCAGGCCTCCTCGATGCGATTTCATCAGATCGTGAGCATGAATACGATCGCATGTATCGCGCATTGCCGTGCCGTTTCGTGAAGCGCACAGCAGTTTTCGTCAATCCTTCATATGCTGCAGATGTCCTCAATGCTTGCAGTTCAATTCTTGGTCACTGTGGTGCTTGCATGACGCACCAAGGCATCTCGTCTCGGAAATTCATGAATAAAAATGGCTAGAAGGACGGTCCCGGTCGGTGCAACAACTGGCTGACGGAAAGTGAGGCTATGGTTTTCGTCGGTCTGCGCCTCAACACGTGAGGAGTCGTGGCACCAATCCAAGTCATCTTGTAGTCATTGGTTAGCATTGTGAACTCTTGTTCAACAGGCTGTCGAGGCTGCTGTTGGTGCTGACAGCGGGTGGGCACGGCCTGGGCATTCTCATCCGTCTAGGTTGGTTTGCGCTCGGATCGGGGTGGTGTCGTGTCAACTGGGCGGCGTGCGTTGTTGTCGTTGTCGATGTAGGATGTGGTAGTAGTAGACGGTGAGCGTCCTTGGTGTGGTGTGGTTCTCTCGGTGTGGCCTTTGTCCTCCCTTCGGTTGGCGTTGTCATTCGCTCGTTATCGTGCCCAACATTACTGGTGCTAGTTTGCACAGCTTGCAATTGCAATAATTTTGTTGTTGTCATTGATTGTTCGCCGTGACAAGCATGTCGCATCCGCGATCGACCGTTTCCGTTTTGTTTTAGAAGTCGCCTACGGTTCTATGCCCCCTCCTTGCAGGCTGGTCACCGTCGGAGAATCTTGCTACATCCTACATTCGCCTGCTTGGCCCCTCGCCACCTTTGTCGCCTACCTTGTCGCCTGCTTTGCCCCTCGCCGCCTCTGAGTTACCTCCTTACCTCCTTGCGTGCTGCGTGCCCCTACCCCTACGACCGCTAGCCCTATCTATCGTTTTTGGGTTATGTGTTATGTGTTATGTCGTGCGTTCAGGTATCGCCGGTCCAAGGGTCCGCCCCCTTGCGCGACCCTGATCTCCCCTCAGGTGTTGGCCGTTGCATTATATCGTGGCGCTGTTCTACTTCGGTCTTCATCAATTCACTTATGTATGGCTTTTCGAAAGGTTCCTTCCCTCTTCCCTATCCCTGTGTGTGCGTAACTGTAACTGTAACTATCGACTGTGGCACTGCGGCACTGTCGCCCCGTCGGATCGTCCGTCGCCCGTCGCTCTCTTGTCGGCATTCTCTTCCTTGATTGGTCTGTCACCAAGTCTCTGTGCGTTCCGTGCTGAAGATACGAAAGTGTGGGGAGTGTTGATGTGACTGTGGGGCGGTGTCATTAGTCCGTCGGATTCTATCCGTTCTGTTGTGTATCGTTCGTCGTTCGTCGCTCTCGCTCTCGTTCTGCTCGTTCCCGTTCTCGTCCCTCATTCTCAACACTCCATTCGTACCAAACCTCAACCTCAACCTCAGCCTCAGCCTATCCCTCGCCAATCGCCCAGCCATGTCCGCTCCGTCGTCGCGCTCGCCCTCGCCCAAGCCCGTCCTCTCGCCTTCCTTGGGTGGCAGGAGCAAGTGGTCAAGCCCGCCATTCCACCACTCCCTGCCGTTTCCGCCGCGCCTCCCGCCGATCGTTCCGTTCCGGGTCTCCTCGCATATCGAGTCAGTGGTCATGCTCGATCCGTCAGGTGTAGAATCCAAGTCGATGCGTCCCGCGCCGGGCCCGCCAAAGGGGCCCAAAGCCCCTCCTCCTGCAGAAGGCAGCGGGCCTCGTGCCCGCTCTGCCACCGGCTCCCCGGAGGGGAATCGGAAATCGGAGCCTGAGGGGGAGGGCACGAGGCGCCTCCCCCATGTGAACTAAGTACAAACTTAGTTCCCTTTTGCGTTGTATTTCATCGGTGTTGAGGGGTCGGCCCATGTGCACTACGTTGGGCCTACACGCTTTGCATGTGAATATTGGCTATCGCCGGCAAACCCACTCTGGCTCCGATGCTACACACACACACGACACATTCTCCTGCCCTACAATTTCCCGTACTCTTTTAACGTTATTCCGGTGGCGTTGACGCGCAGCTGCTTTCTGTTGTGGTTGCACTTGAAATTTGCTTTGCCTTCTGCATCACATTGATATGATAGATTTGTCAGGTTGGGCTCGTAGGCTCTGCGGTGCTACGGAACTCGACCCACCTTCGTTTGTTTCGCTGCGGTGGTTTGTTCAACTACATCATGACCCTTTCTGGGACGCCGCTGCATAGCTAGCGGGTGGCCTATTCGCAGCAAATCGCCGCTCACAGGAGATAATCATATGAGCTCATCTGGCTCGAGCTGCCTCGTTACCCTTCTGTGTGGCAGGGCGAGCACGTCGTCCACCTCATCCAATTCCACCGGCACAAGCTCCCACCGTCTGGAGACGGCCTCCACGAGCGCCTCATCAAACTCATCGCGGCAAGGCAGTGTCTTCCCCAACCCACGGACGAAGCTGCTGTGCGGGCGCTGCGCGCGGTAATCGGGCTGCCGTTTGGGCATCTGTAGCAGCCCCATCCGCTCTAGGTCATAGTCCCAGAGCAGCGACGTGTGGTGCAGCCAGCGCTTGCCAGAGATGGACTGCGCATTGCCGCCGAATTTGAGGTCGCCGTCTGGTGTACTCAGGCAGTAGTCGTTGGCGCGTACCACAAAGTTGCTCGCGCCGCAGCCGCGAAGCGCATCATCGTACACTCCTGCAGTCCATGAAAGGATCGGCTCTGGGTAGGCGCCGACATGCGGCTCGGCCTCTGCGGCGCAGATAAAGGTAGCGAACAGGGTGTCAGCATCGGAGATGATCGTTCCGCCGCCGCTGAAACGGCGAATCACGGGCACGCCCCGTGCGCGCACCGCGCTGGAGTGGATCATCTCTGCTGGTTTGCCCGAGATGCCGAGCACAACAGCCTGCGCGTCCTCATGGGCAGCAGCGCGTACGCTGGCGTCGGCGGACAGGTCCCAGCGGTTTGTGAGGAACCAGGAGCGAGAGTCTGCACGGAACAGCGCCTCCTCGATCTGCAGCATACGCAGCACTGGAGTGTTGCGCAGCCGAAGCCACAGAGCGCGGCCCCTCATCGATCGGCGCGGACTCGCCGACAGAGAGGGAGAGGGAGAGAGAGGGGGAGAGAGGGGGGCGGGGGAGGGGAGGGGAGAGAGAGAGAGCAAAGTACACAGTGTTTGTCACGTCTGTGAGTGAGATGAAGCATGAAGCCCCAAAAAACCTTAAGATCGCTCACTGTAATCGCCTCAACTACTGACTACTACTATCTAGTAGTACTCCTACGTACAATAGCCATCGGGTATCGGGGGATTTTCGCGGCCCCCCGATAGCTAGCTGTTGGGGGGGGCTGTTGGCGATCGGGAAAACATAATTTCCTCCGAGGCCTAAAGTAGCCGGGAAACACGTGTTGACCGTGATTCTACAAAAGCCAAAGACAGCCGTGTTTTGCCGTGTTTCAAACCCAAACCCCCTCACCCCCTCCAGTTTGGCCGCCGTGGTTGAAGCAACTAGCCTGTGGCTAGCGGCGTGTCCGCGCGCCCTGCGCGCGGCGCGCTGCCGTGCGCACCAAGCAACGAGCGCCGCCAGGCGCGCCGCGCCGCATGTAGCGGGCGCGCGCGCTGCAGCTACAGCAAAAGACGAACGAACGCTCGTCATCGTATCGTCGTCGCTGTTCCACTCCGCAACATCAGGAGTCCATCTAGCACTTTGCACACGCATCTGCACATCCATCGGCTCATGGCAGTAGACAAGCTTATCTGCGACGTGATGGCTCATACTCAACCAAGCTTGCGAGTGACGAGTGAATCTGTGAATCTGTCCATACACCTACCAATTTCGTTCCGCAGCAGACGCAGACGCAGACGCTGGTTGTGATGTTGTGACAAAAGTTGCAGTGCCAAAGCCGCAAGCAAGGGAACATGCTTACCGTAGACGCTCCACCAGTGAGAAGGCGCCACCACCTTAGCATTTTCGAGTGCAGACGGCCGAGAGCAGGCGCTTGCGCCATTCTTGAAGCATGGCGAATTCACTTATCCCTTACTTGCGCAACTCTTTTCACATGACCTCGGCCGGCTTGAACAGGTGTAATGGCGCCAAGCCTCGTCTTGGTTGGGAGCCATGACCCTATCGTTATAACGATAGTTCGCGTTAAGGCACAAGGATAGGGAGTAGGTTAGTCGTTAGTCGTGTTTGTATCGGAGGCTGGGTTACTATGCGAGGTCTGCTTCTTGTGATTAATAAAACAACTGAGCGTTAGTACCACTACTCCCACCAGCCCGGTACTATCACGACACCCCTCAGCGCACTTGCGAGTGATGGTGCAGACACATACACATACATATGCATCCCTACAAATCTCCCCCCTCGCAAACCCCCGGCTCCCATTATAACTCCCCACAAGTTACCATGGGGGAAAACCCAGTGGGGCGGACCGACCTACGTCGGGCGACCCACCGGGGAAAAACACCGGGGGGGGGGGGGGGGGAGACCTCTCGTCGAGAAGCAGAACGCAGAACGGCCCTTGCAGCTCGCGCCGCGAGCAGTCCTCGAAGAAATAAATGACTGCGCCCCTCGATACCTGCCACAAGGACGTCTTGAGCCACTCCCTTCTTCTCCCCCTCCTGTCGCTAGCCGCCCCCCTTCGCCCGTTTGCTAACGCAAACGGGGCCCGTTTCTTACCGCACTCCATCGGGGGGGGGGGGCACATCCCCCCCTCTCCCTCTCTCCATTCTCCTCCACCCCTCTCCCTGCGGCGCGTCGCCATGCGGCGCGCCACGGCCTGCTCTCAGAGGGCCTTTGGGAGCTCCCTGAGGGCCAGCAAGGGCAGCTCAGGGGGCAGTGGAGGCTGGGGCTCAGCCCCAGGCCCCCCGTGCCTCTCCCACGCTTGCCACGCTGGCCCTTGGAGCCTCCCGGTGGCCTCTGTCTGCCTGGCGACCAGGGGAGGGGGGGGGAGTCAGCTCGAGGGCAGGCCCATGCTGGGCGTGGGAGTGCGAGTCTCGGCCCGCGCCCACTAGGGGTCTGGGCCAGAGTGTTGATTGCCCAGCCCCTGCCAAAGGGCAGGGGCTGGGGTTGATTGTACGGGCCCACCCCGGGGGGTGTCCGCGATGGAGAGAGGGGGGCGCGAGGCCCCCATTGATAGGGCGGTCAAACAGTGTTTTTTATTAGGGGTGAAAAAATGACCATCTCAGAATTGAGGAAATTTGAGGATTTTTTTCGGGAGAAAGTTCCCAATACACCCAACTAGCACATATCCGGGGCCCATTAGGACCCGGACCCCCCCCTTGGGCCCCCACAACAAAACGTAATCGAAAACAGACAAAAGACGCTAAAATCGCAAAAGCTTGAAAAGCTCAACTTCGAACCGATGCCGGGCGCGCTACGTGCCCGTTTTCGACGATCCATCCGGATGGGGGACCGCTCCCGGGCGGTGGGCGGTGCTCTTGTACAAGGAGAACCGCCTGTGTCTGGGAATACGGTTGGCGGGGGGAATGGGTGAGTCACACGCTGTACGCTATTCGCTGCTCTGCCACCTTCACCGCCCTGCAGAAGGTGGCCGTGCAGCCAGGCGCGCGTGCAAACACTCACCACTCCTGTCCAGCTACCTGGTGGGAGGCAGCGACCGCTTCGGCCGCCTGCGCCTCGCCCACCTCGCAGGCGCGCCTTGGCCGTCAACTCTTGGCAGGCGGCGCGCGACAAGCAGCGGCGCCACTAAGGCACTGGGCGCTGCTGTATCCCCGAGGCAGGCGCCACCCCCAAAGCCATGTGGCCTGCGGGGCAGCGGGGCAGCCAACTGGATCAGCTCGAACTCCGCCAAGCCCTCGATGGCCTCTGGGAGCTGCTTGGCGGGAGAGGAACGTAGAGAGGGAGAGAGGGAGAGGGAGAAGGGGGGGGGGGGGAGAGAGAGGGAGACAGAGAGAGAGAGAGAGAAAGAGAAAGAGAGAGAGAGAGAGGAGGGACGGAATCGAGGGGAGAGGCGGTGCGCGCTTGTGGGAGGCGCGTATGTCTCTCCTTCTCCTTTTCTCTTGCTTGGGCACGTGCCTTGGGTGCCTTGCGCTGCTGTGCGGGACGGAAGAGCGCGCTACCTGCCGCAGCTCACTCGCGCTCCTCAGCCTGCTGCAGCTACTGGTTGCCGCAGGAGCGCTTGCGGCGGCGCTTTGGTCGGAACCGACCTTTCGCCGCCTTCCGCCGCTCCTCGCGGAAGAGGAGGGGATCGTCTCGCTCGAGGGGGGTGTGGCCAGCTGGAGAGGTTCGAGAAACGCTGCGACAGCGATCGCGTCCATCCGACAAGGCTCTAGGGAGGTCACGGCGATACCTCGTGACGAGGGCGACGGTCGTAGGGGAAGCGCGAGGCGCAGAAGGGTGCGGAGGCTTCCAGGGCTCCTCGCTCGGAAGGGCAGCGTCGATTGGCCGCACACTCGAGCGGACGGTCGCGGAGCGGGAGCACTATTGCGAGACGGTGCTCTCCCGTCGCCGGATCAGAGGGGCAGGCGCTCGAGGTGCAGCAGGCACGGAGTGTACCACGAGCGACTTCACGAGTGCCGCTGCACAGCAGGCTGGGCGGGCCGCTGGTGCGAGGTGCGTGACGCTCGCCCTTGCAACCTCGCGGCCGATGGGAGTATCCTTCATCATGTGTCGCTGTGTGCAGGCGACTGCGACGAGGACCGCGGGCTTTGCTATTGCGCTGGCCTTGCGAGCAGTCGTCAAAGACCGCTTCCATTCCAGTGTGCTCCCGCTGTCCACTGGCGCACACGCTTGCCGGACGGGCGGCCGGGCATGCCGGTGCGCACACCAAGTGGGGGCTGGGTAATGGCGAATGTGTACTTTGAGGAAGCGCGTGAACACCCGAATTTGGGCTGGTACGCTCCGGATAAGCTGCCGTTCGAACACCTCTACGGTCCGGTGCCCGGCAACCCGTCCTCTCCTGCCGCCAAATTGCGGCCACCGTCGGGTTTGCCGTTCTGCTCCGCCAACTTGACACGCCGGCAAGATGCTGCCGGCTGCCAACATGGCGGCTGTCCAGTAGGCCGAGTCGGCCACCTGTGCGAGGAGGTTGGGACAAGCTTTTGTCTACGCGACTGCGTAGGCCACGGCCAGTGCGACGCTGGATTCTGCTGGTGTGCCCCTGGCTGGTACGGCATCGACTGCTCCGAGCGTGCGGACGGGGACGCTCCGCTCCTACAGCAACAGCAACGACTCGTGAGCCCAGCTGCGGCTTCCGGGCTACGCATCTACGTGTACGACATGCCGTCCGAGTTTACAACTCGTCTCCTGCAGTGGCGCGGAAGCCATCCCACCGGCCTCTCGCGCACCATCGATCCGCAGACCGGCGAGTCGCAACACACTGCAGGATCGCTTTACGCAGCCGAGCTGGCATTGCATGAGTGGCTCTTAGATTCTCCGCTTCGAACGAAAGACCCCTCCGCAGCTCACCTCTTCTACGTGCCCATCTATTTGGCATCGCTTTTTATGCACCCGATCGTTAAGTTCGCCGACCAGCCCTACTACGGACGCGACGGTAAGGTGGCCGCCGAGGGTGGGGGCTTCCGGGAGCCACGCGACCGCTCGCAGCAGGGCACGTTGCTCATGCTACGGGCGCTGCGGTATATCCAGTACACTTACCCATTCTGGAATGCGTCCGCGGGGCGCGACCATATTTGGCTGATGTTGCACGACGAGGGCCCATGTTTCTGCCCCAAGGCGATCCGCAACTCGATTCTACTCACCCACTATGGGTACTACGCCACCACTCCCAAGGCGTGGGGCACCTTTGGCGATGACTTATTCCTCCGCCACCACGACTTTTACCGGCGCTACCTAGGGCAAGACCCAAGGAGCCCCGGCGTGTGCTTCCAGCGCAAGAAAGATTTGGTGATTCCTCCGTGGAAGACACCCTCCTTTTGGCAGCGCGCGCTTTTGAACTCGCCGCCGCCTGCTGCAGCTCGGAAGGGGCTGGTGTTCTTCGCTGGGGATCTCGGATTTAACCGGATCGCCGGCTACTCTCACGACCTGCGCCAGCTTGTCTTTGCGCTCTTCTGCAACCCGCAAACCACGAAACGTCGGGACTGCACTCCTGTTGCATATGATCGCTCATGCGACTGCGAGTGTCGCAAAGACATGCCCCAGAACTGCTCCCGATGGCGGCCGGGCGTGACAATCCAGCTCCACTCGCGACGCTACGACAAGGAGCTCAACGAGCACGTTTTCTGCCTGGCCTTCCCCGGCGACGGCTGGTCGTCACGGGTCTTGGACGGTATCATCCACGGCTGTATCCCAGTCATTGTACAAGATGACTCGGAAATGTTCCTTGAGGGCGCCTTCGCCGACGCCGGCCTAGGTGTGCCGCACCAGCGGCACATTCAATCCGATGCCAGCTACCCCACGGAACTGAGCGCGCCTTCGCCCTCCCAAAACTCTGAACCTCCTGCAGGTCTCGACTATCCCGACTTTTCAGTGCGGATACGCGAAGCGGAGTTACCACGTATGGCTGAGATTCTTATGGCCATACCGGCCTCTCGTGTGGCCCAGCTCCAAAGGGCGGGATTGCGCGTGCGTGACTTTTTCGTCTATAAGGACATGTACAACCCGAATCAGGCCGACCGGCAAGCGCTGCTAGCTAGCGGTGTTCCAGGCCACGATGCATTCGTTTTAATAATCGCTGCGCTCGAATCACGCGCGCTCAAACTCAGGTGGACGTCGTCAAGTAGGCAACCATCCCAAGATTTTGCACGCCTGAAGATTCATCTTAGATAGGCCCGCTTAATACATGGACTGCAACCACATTTCTTATCTGCTCCTTGAGCCCGCTTAGCAAGGCGCTGGGCACAGCTCATGTCTCTGCTGATCGTTGGGCTCTTGCGTGCGGTACATCCTCTAACCACGCGCCCTCCGGGTGGATGGATACTTCAACCCGTATTGAACAGACCTAACCATCCCCCTACCGATTCATTCATCGGAGATCGATGTAGCTAGCGAGATAGTGCATGGTGGTAGTCACGGAAAATAGAGTAAAAAGGTAAACCCATGATAAAGCATGTAATCAATTATAATTGTCATTGTTAGCTTTGCTTTATACTATGTTGACGTGTGCTACGTGCTACGTAAAAAAACTATACAATATTCTCACCGCGCGCGAGCTCTGGAATCGCCATCTATCTCCGAGTGGACTAGTTCTATCAGCAAATGCGGTGGACATGCCGTTCTCAAAGAGCCCATTGATCGCTGTAGCTGTAGTGCACGTGCTCACAAGGGCTCGAGGGAAGAAGATTCTCGTGAAGCGCGGCGCCGAGCGGCTCCGCAGCTCCTTCCGACATTTGGTATGAACATGAAGGGATGGGACCAAATGAACGCTTCTCGCTTGGGGGGGGCAGAGGTAGGGAGGGACATTGGATGGTTGGATGGAGAGCAATGGCAATGGGCTGCTGGCCGCGGTGGGCCTGGGCGAACGAGAAAGGCGAGCCTGTTAGGGAGGGAGTGGGTCAGCTAAGCATTCTGGCCCTGGCATGCATAGGGCATGGCAGATGGAAAGGTGGAAGGGGGTGGGTGGTTCCTCCCCCACAGCACACAACAACGGGGAGGAGTGGAGAGGGAGAGGGGGGGGGCTCTTTTCTCTCGTGCCCCCCCATGGCGCATGGGTGAAACAAGCATGAACTTAGTTGAACATCTGAGATAAAGAATGTGGGAATGTTGTACAGGTTGAAATCGCAATTCATCTTCTATTCTGTACCGAAAAGAAATACTAGTACTAGTATTTTCAATAGCAAAAATCATGAGGGAGGGACACTTGTAGGGAGGGCGCAAACCCGGTGTTTCGTAGTCTCTCGGCGACTTACTGCCGTCAGGGCTGAGGGCTGAGACCAAGCGCCTTGGAGACGCTTGACTCAGGGTAGAGGTTCTTGCACGCCCATGCGAGAGTCGCAACCGGCAACACGTCAGTGAAAGGTAGGGCTTCCTTTGCAAAGTCAAGGCCGGCAATTGCGTTGGACCCAAAGATGACCTTGAGCATAAGACCTGACAGCGGTGCCCACACGGCGTCTTCAGCTTCGCCGATACCGGGAAGCACAAATGACGAGTCGCCAGCGAGGTCGATCGCCAGTGAGAGCAACAGGGTGAGGAACGCGCCAGGGCTCAAGCTGGAGATTCGCTCAACCAAGCTCAATGGCCTGGCTGGCGCCCCCTTCGCCTCCTCGACCTCGGCGGCTACGGAAGCAGTGAGCTTCTGCGAGAGCAAACTGAAGACGACGACCGCAAGCACATTGCCCACGACGAACGCGGCAAGTTTTGACCCGAGCGAGCTGAAGAAGACGTTGGCCTGGTCACCGATGATGGCTTGGTCGGCCACGAGCGACAGCGTGGCATCCAAGGCGTGGGGTGTGCAGGAGTTTGCAATGGCGGTTGGAATGCGCGCGCGCAGTGCCGCCCCCCCGCCCACCGCCCCGTGGGGCTGCGGAGCCCCCATCGGGAGGTGCATGGCGTGCCCTGCACCCCCACCCACCCACCCACCCCTCCTCGCCGAGAGAGGGCGGGATGGCAGCGGTAACCTTCGATCACTCAACCTGCTTCTTCTCTCAATCTCTATTTCGAGTATCTAGAGATCTAGAGTAAAGTAGTAGAGTACTCCTAGAGGGGGCAAAGTAGAGAAGTAGAGAGGGCACACTAGAATTGTTCGAGTAGAGCGCATGGGGCAGCCGGACTCCTAGGCAGGCCCATACCGAGTAGCGAGACGAGGGCTACGTGTAGCATGGTCTTAACGACGCAAAGAGGGGAATACCTAATCAAGCGCACACCCAGGCACATGAGGACTATCAGTCCCTTCTACTACAAAACTCCAGACAACAATATTGACAACTTCCTAGGACTTGAGGGGCACCTGCCCGCACCCTCTAGGGCCAGGTCAGAGTTTCGCGAAACTCATTTCGAAACTTGGGCCACTTTTATGGGCAAAAAACTTTCGCGAAATTTGGGCCCCAAAATAGCCCATATGCGCAACTTGTGCGAAACTCTAGGGGGGAGGGCGCGCGCGCGCGGGGGGGGGGGTCGCGGGGCGCCCGGCGCCCGTGGCGGCTCTCACCCTCACTGCCTCACTCACTCCCTCATCGAGAAGATGGCAAGGAGCCGTCGAGGTGAGCCCGCGCGCACCCGCACGCGCGGCGGCCCGTCCCAAGGCCAAGGCACCGCCAGCCCGCCAGCGCCACCACAACCCCAGCCGGGCATGTCCGCATCCTCATTCACTTTCCCTCCCTCTCCTCCCCTCGCTCGTCAGCGCGTGCGTCGCTGTCGAGGCCACCGGCCGCCAGTGGGACGACGTCGACTGGCGTGACCGACGACGACAGCAAGGTCGAGGAGGACAAGCCTGCCGAGAGCACGGACTCCGAGGTGTCCGTGGGCAGCGGTGAAGAGGATTACAAGGAGAACGACGACGTAGTGGGCTCGAGCAACGTTGACTGCTTTCGAGTCGGTGATCGCGTGGTCCACACCCTCCTGGGCCCTTGCACCATCGCGTCAACGAGATGTGAGAGCTCTCGACACGGCGATGTGCGCATGATCATGGTAAAGTTCTTCTCTCGTATCTACAACGTGGAGACGGAGCGCTCCGTGGCGCTGAAAGACCTGCGTGCCAGCAACGTCACGCCGCAGACGTCAAGCTCAAGCTCCTTCGCGGCATCCTCATCCATGGCTCCTTCCTCCTCAATGACACCTTCATCCACGGCGGGCAAGCGCATTGATCGCAATAAATTTGTCTCCATTGATGTCTCGGATGATGGAGCAGAACAAGATGATGGAGCACAACAGGATCGGTCAGAAGATGATGGGCCGCAGTTGGCGCAACATGAACGAGGCCGTGTGATGCGGCAGAAGCCCCCCTCTGGGAAGAGGGGACGCAAGGTAGCTGGGAGGAAAACGACTGATCCGAAGACCGTGAGCGCGGTGAAGGGGCGCGTCGGCATCGCGCGCCCCTCCCCGTCTCCCCGTGAACTGCAGAGGAGAAGGCAAGTCGAGCCACTATTGGAGAGGAGAACGCGCGTTTCACCTTTTGCAACGAGGCCCCAATAGAGCCCCAAGAGCGCCCAGGTGCTATTGAGAGGGCCTCTTGTTGGGACCTTCTTGAGCCCTGCAAAAACCCTCTATTCATACTACTCGTATTTGAAAATTTATGGAGTAAATATTCTTGTCAACGTACTATTTTTGTCCCCCTTCCTGGCTCCCTCTCACTTCTTCATCTCTCAAACTCCCTCTCCCTCTTATCTTTCGCCGCGTCCTCGCTTCCCCCTTCTCTCATTTTGCTTGACTCTCTCTTGGTCTCTTCTACTCTCTGTACTTCACCTCGCTCTCCGAGCTCTCCTGGATTTCTCCTCTCGTCGTCTCCTCTTCTTTTCTTCATTTCCCTCTCTCTCTCTCTCCTCTGAAACCAACTTCTCGCCGTCCTCTCCCTCTCTCTCCCTCCTCTCTCTCTCTCTCTCTCTCTCCCCCCTTTCCGCCGCCGGCGGGCACTCCCCCTCCCCACCCCCTCCCTCCCCTCCCTCCCCTCCTTCTCGCGTGCGCGCGATGAGCTCGATCTCCTTCTCGTCTCGCCGCGGCCGTATCTACGCGGCGAGCGGCCTCCGTGAGGCTCCCTTCGAGCTGAAGGGCATCAACTGGTTTGGGTTTGAGGGCAAAGGAGCGGTGGCTGACGGACTGTGGGAGAGAAAGCTGGCGGACTACCTGGACGAGCTGGGCGGGCTCAATTTCAACGCGATCCGACTGCCGCTTGCGGTCGACAACGTCCTCGACAACGCCGTCGTCGGACGGTGGTCCCTCACCGCGAACGAGGAGCTGAGAGGGATGCGCTCGGTCGACCTCGTCGAGCGACTGGTGCGAACCGCAGTGGCCGCGCCCTTGGTTGCGCCCAATACGACGCGCACGCAGTGGCAGGGTTGGCTGAGCCCTTTGCAACCCTCCGCTCTCCCAGGTTGTGGAGGCTGCCAAGCGCGGAATTCTCGTGCTCCTTGACATGCATCGGCTACGGGCCAACGTCTGGCCTGATCCACATGGGTTGTGGTACGAGCCCGGAGAGGACCCCAGTGCTCCGCGCCTTCGCGAAGCGTGGCGCACGCTCTCGCGGCGCTTCTGTGAGCACTGGAACGTCCTTGGCGCTGACCTCTTCAACGAGCCGTGGGGAGGAACGTGGGGCTCCGGCCCACCGGAAACTGACTGGGCGATAGCGGCCAAATTGATTGGCGACTCGGTGAGTGCGGACGCCCACGATGTTGGCCTGTGAGAGGCGCTCGTCGGCCGGACCTCGCGCTAGTGAGCGTAACGAAGACCTGCTTGAAGTGTGTGTCCCGCCTGCTTGCACCCTTGCCTAGGTTCTCGCCGAGTGCTCTCGTTGGCTCATCTTCATCGAGGGAGTCGCCTACGCGACGAATGGCCAGTCGCTGGATAGCTGCCCGCTTTGTTTCTGGGGCGAGAACCTCCGGGGCCTGAATCGCACGCGATTCCAGCTGTCGATACCCGAGCGAGCCGTCTTCTCGCCCCATGTCTACGGGCCAGGCACAGATCCCAACATGCGCTACTTCGACGTGTCGCAGAACCCTGACTTTCCTGCCAACATGCGCTCCGTGTGGCGCCATCACTGGCTAGCACCCGCACGGGCCGCAAACGTGACTCTCGTCCTGGGTGAGTGGGGCGGGCGGTACGAAGGAAATGACGCGCTATGGGCCAATACGCTGCGCACTCTACTGATAGAGGAGCGCATTTCCTCATTCTTCTGGGCACTCAATCCTAACTCGGGCGATACGGGAGGCATTCTAATGGATGATTGGCGTACGCCCCACTTGGCGAAACGGCAGCTGCTTGCACCTCTTCCGTCGACCCCCGTGTCGCCACTGCTCGTCTCCCTCCCTCCATTCACGTGTCCACTCACATTCTCTCTCGGTGAACATTCCCATGACTCCCGCTTCTTTCGCTGCGGCACCAGCATGCAACCAGATGCACCTCCGATGTGCATACACTTGCAACAGGCGTGCAATGGCGTCACTGAATGCCCCGACCTGTCAGATGAGCGTGAGAGTGTCTGTCGTTCGGTTGGGCGCAGCGCGCCCTGTGTCACTACGGGTGGCCCAGATACACTGCGACGATGCGCATTGCCGTTTGTGTATCGAGGAGAGCGCTTCAGCGCTTGCGCTCTTGATGACACTGTGGCTGGTATTCCGTGGTGTCCCACCGAGCTAGATGGCGCGAACGCCTACTCCGCTTTTTCCTCTTGGGGCGAGTGCGGACCTGGCTGTCCTGTCGAGGAATCGCGGCGGCTCCAAGAAGATGGCTGCACAAGTTCACCCGGTGACAATCCATCCACTGGCGAGTGGAAGCTTCACTGCGCACCGCCGCCGCCGCCGCCGCCGCAGTCGCCACCGCTCCCCCCCCTAATCCTCCTCCCCCGACACCACCGTCGCCACCGCTATCACCGCCGCCTTACAACACTCAGCTAGGAAGCGGCTTGATTCTCATTGCCTTCTTCGGAACGATATTATTTGCGGTCTTGCGCGCAGTGTGCTGCAGTGTTTGGCGCTCGACCCCATTGCTAAGGGGGAGCTCTGATGATGCCGATGAGGATGCGCCAGGCGAGCCGCCGCAAGCTGCTCATCGGCGTGCTTCTCGCACTCGAGGCAAACGCTCACGGGCCTCGCGCGGGCGGGATAGTGGCCAGTCGCGAGCGTCAAAGTCTGTGCCGGGAGAACCTCGCGTATGCGAGCTGGGAGGTCAAATGAGGAGGCCGGGGTATGGCGGAGAGGAAGATGGATCTGAAGAGGAGTTGGGAGGGCGTTGGCCTTTGAGTATTTGAGGTTATCTGCGGGGAGTACGTGAGCAACGGCAAGTGTGGAGTGTGCGCATGAGGACCTGAATTTGCTCATGAGTTTTTTTTCTCAGCTAGCAACTAGATAAGATCATCTACATCTTTACTACTACATTTCTTTGGCCTGCTTGCTACTGCTGGCCTGATAGGAGCGCTCGGGCCCCCAGCCACAGCACAATGCGCACAATGCCTCCAGTCCATTGTCTGTTGCCATTCAACCTTAATTTGTCGTATTAACGATTAACGAGTCCATCAATGGTACAATATGAGGAGGCGCCGCGTGCCCTCTCCATCGATCACTAAGTCACTAACCACTAACCCCTAACCCCCCCGAGGGGATCGTCAGTCAACCTCACCAGACTTTGCCATTTGCCACCTGCACCTGCCACTTGCTGCCACTTGCCACTTGCACTTGCCGCTGCCGCCCTGGGCATGATGCATGAGCCATGATGTAGCATCGGCATCGGCATCGGCAGATCACGGCAGCATGAGCTGAGAGCTGAGCACTCATCAACCCCCCTCCGTATCCCGGCGTAGGACGGAGGCAGAGGGAGCGGCGCCGTGATTGATCCCCCTCCCCCTGTGTTAGTGTTAGCCTGTACTCCCTCTATAAAAAAACCAAGGAACACTTCTTCTCTCTCTGGTCTCTGGGTGGGCGCGCTGTAACGTTTAGACGGTGGCGGCGTTGCCCGGCAGCAGCTCCTCCGCCTCCGCTGCCGTCCTCCCTCGCAAGCCCTGCGCCGGCCGAGGCGTGGAGGGCATTTGGTGGGCACGCAGTCGGCCTGGATTCGTCCCGTATGGCGTCATCGGCTGGCTCCGACGCGGGAGCCTCGAGCACTCTGCTGATAGAGGCTGCCGATGCGGGCAGCGTGGAGGACGTCAGCAAGCTTCTCAACACGGGCGCCTTTGTGGACGTCCAGGATGGCGGGGGGCAGTCTGCACTGCACTATGCTTGCAGTAAGGGGCATGCCGATGTTGTGCGCACCCTGCTTAGCCGCGGGGCAAATCCTGACATCGCAAATAGGAACCAGGCAACTCCGTTGCATACAGCGTGCATCAAGGGCCAGCGTGAGTGCATCACGGCGCTCATTGATGCCGGTGCAAGTACCGGAGCTAGAGCTGGCAACGGAGCTACGCCACTACATGCTACTTGTTTGGAAGGCCACGCAGACTGTACGCAGCTCATGCTCCAAGCAGGAGCTGATTGCAATTCGACGGATGATGGTGGCTCTACACCATTGCATTGTGCATGCATGCTTGGGTTCGCCAGTTGTGTGGAGCTGCTCGTGGATGCCGGTGCCAGCGTGAATGCCCAAGACTCCAACGGTAGCACACCACTTCATTCAGCCTGCAGTATCGGCAATGCCGAGTGCACAGCGCTGCTCCTGGCTGGGGGAGCAGACGTGCGAGTGCAGAACGACAAGGGGAAGACACCTCTATCATTGGCTCAAACTGGGGGGCATTCTCAGCTGCTCAAGATGCTAACTCTTCCACAGGTACGGGTCTCCACAGAGTCGCCCCAGAACGTCAGATCCCCTGATCTGGTGAGTGGGAGTGTAGAAAATCCGTTGCCTTCTCCTCAAGACAAAGAGGCTGATAGAATGGTCGCACGCTTTGGGGGCATTCGTGGGAACGCGGAGTCTGCAACTTCCAGCTTGCAGACAGAGAGCGACGCTCTCAAAGTTTTGCGGGAGCAGATTGATACGGAGGCGCTGAGGCTAGAGCAGCTACGATCAGAAGTGGGTCTTTCTGGAGGCAAGGGAGAGATCAGTCCGAGCGGGAGGCGTAGCATGGGGACTGAGATGGCCCGGAATCAGCTAACAGCAGCACGTGTGGCTCGCGACGGGCTACGCAAACAGCTTGAAGGCGCGCAGCTGCGTTTGAAAACACTACAGGGCGATGGAAACCATCGGCTGAAGGTGGACATGGCACGCCAGCGCCAGCGTGAGCATTCCGGCATTTCGCCTAGGTCGACGAGCAATCGCTTGAGCATTGTTGCCGTTGGGGACGTGGGCGATGATGTCCTAACGATCATGGACGAAGCGCGCCGGCTGCGAGCTCGGAACATAGAGCTCGAACGCCAGCTTAATCGTCACGAAGAGAGGAGATTTACCCTGCAGCGCATCGCAAATGAGCAGTCGTTTGCGCGTAAAAGACTTAAGGAGATCAGAGGCGAGCTGTCTTTACTCAATGCGGCCATCTCTCTTCGACGAGAAGAGGTGGAGGCGGCCAGGGAAGTAATGGGTCCATCCCAGACTCAGCAACTATACGCGAAGCGGATTGAGGCCATTGCAGTGGAGGTGAAGAGGTGGAAGGGCAGCCAGGCCGATGCGGAACGCGAGTCGAGTCGGCTCCACTCACAACTGGTGAAGACAAAGCAGGCGCTTTCCCCATTCCTTTCCGCAAAAAAGATACCGCCCTCGACACCGGGACCTAGTGACGCTAAAGCAGTAAGGACTATGGGCGAGGCCATCGCCGGCTTCGTGGTGCGTTGGGGCGCCGAGGCGAAACGGTACGCTGAGTTGGCAAAGCAACGAAGTTACCGCACAGTCATCCTTGAGGAAGCGGTCAATGAAGCAGCACAACGCTTTCGTGAGTTGTTGTCCCAGCGGCGCGCTGAGACGATGGGGATAGAGCCGTCGGAGGCAGGCACACCACGGGAGCTGCGAAAGTTGAGCCCATCGGGCGATGGCTGGCTGCCATTGAGCAATAGCTTGAGTTTAGAAGAGATGCAAGGTTGGCTCACTAACGTGATCGAGGCTGACGAAGCCTATGCAAACGATATCTTTAAGGCGAACGATGAGGAGGGCGCCGGCAACCTCGACCGCAAATCCTTCCTCCATTCGATGCTGCTTCTTGGCATGTCACCTTATGGTGTAAAGCAGGATGCCATGGGCAGGCTTTTTGATTTGCTTGACCGTCACAAGATGGGACGAGTGTCACACGCACAAATGCTCTGGCTGCTAAAAGGAGGTGCTTTCGAGCCTACTGATCTTCTCTCCCCACGGGAGCTCCGCGAACGTCGCGAGGAACTGTCGTACCGACGCAATGTAGTACTCGCGCAAGCTGTGGTACGACGCCATCTCGTAAAAATGCGTATTGAGCGTGCCGAGCGGGGTACTATCGGCTTGCAAACTCTGTTCCGGACAAGGCTCGCAAAGCGCAATCTCGCGCTGCGGAAGGCTGTTGCGGCTGCACGGAGCGGCGGAGATGTCTTCACGTTGACGCAAACAACTGAGGACTTTGGGCAGGTCACGTGGGCAGGGGACAACATACAAGAACGGACGACTGTGCAGCGTGCGGGCGCAGCAGACTCGCTTCGACACAGTCAAGGAAAGGCGTCACGCCTATCAAAGATCGAGTTGAAGGAGGAAACTGGAGATAAGTGCGCGGCAATCGAGGCAGACGTGTCGCCAAAAAAGCCCAAATCGTCTATGTGCATCGTGTTATAGGGTTCCAGGATTCCTTGACTACTTACTCTCAAACTTCACGGCTACATGCCACTAGCCCGTGTGGCCGGTGATGCTTACCTGCACAAGATCACGGTGCACAATATCAAGACGTGGTGGCACATTTAGTAAACAAGTATTCTGCCGAGGTGCGGTCGATTTTTAAGACCATACTTATGTTGCATGAATGTTGGCCATGCTCGCAGCGTCCTATACATCCACAAATCCAAACAGCTCATTGCCGCTATTGATATTGGGGGCCAACCCCCAGTCGGAAGTCGCAAGAATTTTACCCTCGATGGTCGATGGGCAATCAGTACGGCTAAGCGCTTACGCGGTGCTTTCGAGCTTACACTATTTTTTTACTACTACTACGAATGACTAATTTTCTGCGAGTGCGGTAAGAATATTAAAAGGTTTTAATGGCTAATTTGCTCGCGAACAAATTTTATACTTGGTTCGCCCATGGGGGTCACGACCCCCCCCCCCCCTCTCCACTCCTCCCCTGCCGTGGGGGAGGAACCACCCATCCTCCTGGCACGCCTTATGGCTTGCCAGGAGCAGGCTCAACCTACTTTTATAAGTGGGGGACAATGGGGGCCTCGCGCCCCCCTCACACCATCGCGGACACCCCCCGGGGTGGGCCCGTACAATCAACCCCAGCCCCTGCCCTTTGGCAGGGGCAGGGCACTCAACAATCTGGCCCAGACCCTTCGGGGGCGCGGCCCGCGAGCCGCACTCCCACGCCCGCGCTGGGCCTGCCCTCGAGCTGACTCCCCCTCTGTCCCTGGTCGCCAGGCATACAGGTGTCTCTGGGCGGCTCCCATGGCCAGCGGGGCGAGCGTGGGAGAGGCAGGGGGGGCCAGGGGCTGAGCCCCAGCCTCCACTGCCCCCTGAGCTGCCCTTGCTGGCCCCCTGGGAGCCCCCAAAGGGCCCCTGAGAGCAGGCCAGGGCGCGCCGCATGGCGACGCGCCGCAGGGACGACGAAGGGAGAGAGTGGAGAGAGGGAGAGGGGGGGATTTGCACCCCCCCCGATGGAGTGCGGTTAGAAACAGGCCCCGTTTGCGTTAGCAAACGGGTAGGGGGCGGCCGGCGACAGGCGGGAGAGAGAAGGGAGCGGCTCAAGCTCGAGGAGAGTATCCTGAAGGTGGCGCAGGCTACTCGACTCGCAGTCGTTTATTTCTCGAGAACCGCTCACGGCGAGAGCTGGAAGGGCCGTTCCTCTTTGTTGACGAGAGATTCCCCCCCCCCCCCCCGGTGCTTTTTCCCGGAGAGTCGGCCGGCGTCGACCGGTCCGCCTCAATGGGTTTTCCCTCATTTTAACTTGTGGGGAGTTAGAATGGGAGCCGGGGGCTTGCGAGGGGGGAGATGCTGAGGGGTGCATAGGTGTATGTATCTGTGGCAACAACACGCGCCATGGTGTACGGGCAGGTGCGCTGAGGCTTTGAGGGCTGTCGTGTTAGTACCGGGCTAGTGAGAGTAGTGGTACTAATGCTCAGTTAGATTATCTTATCTTGCCAGGAGCAGGCTTCCATGCCGACCCACTTCCTTCCCCACAGGCTCGCCCCATTCGCCGCCCGCCCTGGCCCGGCGTGGCTTGCCCATTGCTCCAACCCTCCTCCCCCCTGTTCGGCAGGCAGACAGGTGCAGCGTGGGGGCTCCTGAGGCTCAGGAGCGCCAGCGAGGGAGAGGCAGGGGAGGCCAGGGCCTGCCTAGCCCCAGCCTCCTCTGCCTCTGCCCCTTGAACTGGCCTCTAGGAGCCTACAAGGGTCGCCAGAGGGCAGCTGGAGGATAAGTCGGGATAAGTCGGGACCGAGGCCGCCGCCAGCCCGGTGGGCATAGGAGGAAGGAAGGGAAGAACGGATCACCGGGGGGGGGGCGCTGGCGCTGGCCACCGGACCATATCTAAGCTCTAAGAAGCCCTTCATTCACTCCTATCTCCTATCCGCCTAGTAGTGCACGGGGGGAGTCGCCTGATGGCGGGGGGAGAAGGGCCGCGGGAGTGGGGGTGTAGCAAGTTTGCTACGTGAAAAAAGTAGTGGGTCCGCGGCCGCGTGTGCGGTGAGAATATTAAATAATATTTTAATTTAATTATTGATTTTCTCGCCTCGCGCGTGGCTTAGAGACTCTACCTCGTAGCCACGCGCCCCTGACCCTTACATTCCCCCCGAACCTGCCTTTCGGCTCCTCCCCTTGCTTCTTGCTTGCGTGTGCGTGCGCTACTTACACAGGGGCTCGGGTTGTGGGAGAGGCGGGGTTGGGCACCGCCGGTAGTCTTCGTTGCGCCCCTTCCACCGCTGGGCTCAAGGGACTCCGGATATGTAACAGTGGGGTGCTCGTCAAACTTCTTAATCCTCAATCCTGAGATATGATCGCTTTTGCACCCACTTGAAAACCTTGTTTGACCGCCCCAATCAATCCTAGTGATGGATGTAGATGACGAAGCTGAAACGAACCCATCAATTGGTTGTGCCGGGCGCGGCGCGGAGAGCGGAGAGTTCCGAGTTCCGTCGGTCATCTCAGATTCGTTTGTTCGTTGCGACGTCCCCTCGCGTTCCCTCCCATCCCATGCTCATCCTCGGGCAAAAATCAAAAAAACCCCGAACAAAGGAACCACCAACAACCCGCCCTCCTCCTTCCTCCTTCCTCCTACTCGTCCGCAGTCGCTGGAGCACAAAGGAACGACACGTACATGAGGGCACTCTCTCCTCGAGAGGGGATCGGGAGATAAGGAGAATGGAAGAATCGAAGACCGACCGATTGTTTGGCGGATGAGAAGAGAGTCCACGACCGATTGTTTGGCGGATGAGAAGAGAGTCCACAGAAGAGAGTCCAACAAATCTTTTGGATCCCGCGGCGTACGGTACACTCTCCCGTGGAGGACGGACAACCGTCGGACGGACTTAGGAACCGAACCCTCATTTTCCTTCTCTCGGGCGACCGATTGCTGTCCCATCTGCTCGCTCGCTCGGTCCCGACGCTCGTCCGTCCCTCGACAACCACTCCCACCCAACCTTCCCAACCTCTCGCCTTCCGCACGCAGACATGATGTACGCACAGGGCACTCTGTCGAAGCTCGCGCTCCTCGGGCTCATGTTGCACCAGGCGACTGCCGCGCCCACGCCAGCAATCTTCAAACAGCTCGACGAGACACATCCGATTGTCGAGACCCATGCCAAGCGTCAGCTCGCACACACGTGCGAGACGACGCTCACATTCAACTCTGAGGGAAAGCTCAACGAGAGGTTCTACGCCTCACAGCAAGATGGGAACATCGACATTGCCAGCCATCTGGCTGCTGGCCTCGCAGATCAGGTCGACAACACGTGCTCTGGCATGAACACTGGCCCAGACCGCAAGATGCTGTGGTATGAGCTGATCAACGACCTCACTTCCCCGGCAGTGCTCGAGGTTGAGTCGTGCGGTGCGCATGGACAAGTCGAGACAGATCTCATCGTATTCACCACTGCGCCCAACGCGGATTGCGACAGCATCGACTTCACCAATACCGGCTCCGCAGATGTGATTGCATGCAATGCCGAGAATCCGATCGCTGAGACGCCTCTCACGAACTTCGGTGCCTCCCAATGCGAGGACTACGGTGTCCCCGCGCGACTCAAGGACATTGAGCTGCTCCCCAACACGAAGTACTGGATCCTTGTCACCTTCACGCCTCCGGCAGGGGACAGCCCGTACCAAAACCACCTTACTGGACGCATCACGATTCCGCAAGCCGACAGCAATGGCGACCCACACCTCACATTTGCACACGGAGGCAAGGCGGATTTCCGCGGCTGCGACGGCTGCCTCTTCAACTTCTTGAGCGCGCGCGACCTAAGCCTCAACGTGAAGACCGAGGCGTCCGACTTCACGCTGCATGGCGCCACCGTGCACGGCACCTTCCTCACCGAGGCGCACATCGCAGCCTACATTCGTCCGTCCAACACGTGGATGAACATGACGTACTGGGCGAAGGAGGTTGGCGACGGCAACTGGGGCTGGCGCGTGATCAACGGCACGTGCGCCGGCCACCCCTTCTTTCTTGGGCCTAACGCCGCCAAGGATTGCGGCCCGTTCAAGATTGTGAGCGACTACGCGTCGGCGCAGCTCTCGACGGACGAGTGGGACGTGCGCATCCTCGCCCGGCCCGTCTACAACCGCATCGAGGGGCCGAAGCACCGGCTCGACCTCTCCATTCGCCCGCGTGTCGCCGAGCGCGATCTCGCCGCGTGGCCCCACGGCATTATCGGCCAGTCGTTCGACGGTGACGGCATCGCGCTCAGCGGCAAGCAAGACGAGTACACGGGATCGGAGGTCACCACCTCGGCGATGGCCGAGGGTGCCATAGAGGGTGTGGCAGCCGACTACCAGGTCTACTACCCGTACGAGACGCGCTTCAAGTACTCGCGCTTCGACGCGACCATGGGCTCGTCGCACCCGCGTGCGATGGCGCAGGATCGTCCTTATGCCGAGATGGCGAAGCTGCCACCGACGACCTTCGCCTCTTCCTCCGAGGTTGAATAGGAAAATGGATCCATTCAAACACGACACAAACACGGCACTTGGTAAAGAGGTCGCGAGTGTTCCTGCTGCTCTGTCTACGGACATGTGGTAGCGCAGGCCTTTGTTGTCGTGAGCGAGACCAGTGTACCGCGTTGCCCGTTTCTCTTGCTGACGGACTCGCAGTCAAGGGATGCCTTGTGCACGCATAGTGCCCAAGCGAATGGAGCAGGCAGATGGGAGGTGGTGTGATTGCTGTGCGAGTGCACCAATTGATCTACGTTCTCGCAAGAGAGTGGCAGTGGAGGCAGGAGCCCCCTAATCAATTGGAGTTGGGCTTTGGCTTTGAGACGCGCGGTGTGCCTACGTGTAGTCGCCACTTGTTTGCGTTCCGTCGAGCACGCTTGGGGTTCTTTATCCTACTGTCTTACGACAATGGTGAGTGTGGAAAGTGCTGACCACCTAGGAGCGAGGCACAAAATTTTCTCTAAGTTGTGCCCATGTGCAAGCGCTCAACCATTTATAATGAGTAATGTCGACTTAGTTTACACTTGGTTCACCCATGCGGGGGCACGAGCCCCCCCTCTCTCCACTCCTCCCTTGCTGTGGGGCTGTGGGGGAGGAACCACCCTGCCTTATGGCTGGCCAGGAGCAGACTGCCCAGCTGACCCACTCTCTTCCCCACAGGCTTGCCTGATTCGCTCATCCTGGCAAGTCGTGGCCAGCTCAAAGCTCCAACCCTTCCTCCCCTCCTGGTTGACGAGGCAGAGGCAAACAGGTGTAGCGTGGGGGCCCCTGGAGCTCAATCAAGAGCGCCAGCGAGGGAGAGGCAGGGGATAATAATAATCAATGTTATATCCTAGTCAACCCCACTAGCTAATTGGACACAACTTTTCCGTCCCGGAATCCCGCCATGCCTGACGAGCCAGGTGTCCGAGTGCTACAGGGGGAAGGGGGCACTGCCCCCTCCCCTCGATATTTGTCCTCCCCCCAGTGCACGCACCGACCCCGCGCACCCCAGCGCGTCGGAGGGGAGAGCTGCCGCTCCCCCCTCCCCTCCCTCTTCCCTCTTCCTCCTCTCTTCCGCTGCGGCTCTGGCCATGGCGCGCGCCTGTGGCCCCTCTTCAGGTCCCCAGGAGGCCTGCAGGGGGCATGGGAGCACAGCTCAGGGGGCAGGTGAGGCTGGGGCATGGCCCTGGCCCCTCCTGCCTCTCCCTCGCTGGCTCTCGAGCCCCTGCCGGTCGACTGGAGCTGGCTGGGAGGTCCTGATCAGGGCGGCCCAGGGGGAGGAGGGGTTGGTCAGAGCCATCTCGTTCATCTGTCGCATTCGCGATCGACCTCGTCCGCGGCCTTCGACTTTACTCGTTAGTTGTTCTTTACTCGATAGGCGTTCTACGCGCCGCTCGTCACCCGTAACTCAGTACTCGCTCCTTGCCTGTTTGCGCCTCCTTGTGGCCCGTGCACCCTGATTCCCAGGCCTGATCCTTGTGCTTGGCGATTGCCTGGGTCCCTCCTTGCCGCGTTTCCCCCCCGCGCTCGTCCTCGTTTTCGTCGCAGGTGTTCGCCGTCGTGGGTTTTCCCCCAGCGGTTAGCCTACGCCCCCGCGCCTTGTTGTCATCAGTGCACGAGAAGTCTTGTAGATTCCCTCCTTACTTCTACTAATTCTCCCCTGGCCCCTGGTAACTGTCGATCGCATCGGCCCTTCCGTCGTACCGTCGTTCCCCTCCCGTCGCCGTCGCTCTCCTGTCGGCTTCTCTTCCTTCCTTGTTTTTCCATTCCCCGTGTTTCCCCGTTTGAGTGGGGAAGGATACGTGAATGTGAGGGGAAGTGGGGTGAGGGTTGGGTGAGCGTGACAGTTTGTCCTTGGTAGGTGTTCTTTCGTTCTCGTTTGTTCGTTCTCGTTCATCCGTTCTCGCTTTCGTCCCGTTCTCGCTCTCGCTGCTCGTCAACAACACTCACTCTACAACACATCCCTCAACAACCGTCGTCCACACTCTCCCTCGCCCCGCTCTCGCCCTCGTTATGTCTGCTCTATCGCCTCGCTCTGCCTAGCACACCAACCTTCTTATCGAGCATCGCTTCGAGTCAGAGACGGCGCATACCGTGATGGAATGGGAGGAGGATATGGAGATTGAAGATCCCTCCTACTCTGAGGAAGAAGAGGAAGAGCATGAGGATGAGTGAGAGTGAGGGAGTTTCTGGTTTCTTTAGTTTGGGAGTCTCTAGAATGGGGTATATCGTATGGCTTCTTGGCCTGGGCGTGCTGGCGCGCTTGTTGTCTTGTTGTCGTCTCCTGTTTGTGAACTCTGCTCGTACATGTATATACGGTATTGGTACTGCTATTATAATAATATAATAGTAGTATAACTAGTATTATAATCTATACCATAGGTACTATGCGGTACCTGCGCAGGTGCTTGTACAGGTTTTTGGCCCTTGAGAACCTTTGGTACTTGTATCTTGTGGAACAACTTAGTAGGCGACATGCCGCTCTCCCTCAGTCTCAAGCCGCTCTACCCTCGTTAGGGGCCGCTCCCTTAGGTGCCAACCCCGACCCTGTGCTTAAAGCCTTTGTCTCTATCGTCCAGCCTCCAGCCTGGCTGCCAGCCTATCCAGGGCTGTCTCCACCTGCTCACCCAGGGTGTAAAGGTGTGGGCCATCAAAAGTCCCGGTGCACCACCCGAATCAGGGAGAAATTATACCCCCGTATACATACGAAGTCACAAGTGCAAAACGGGGACGGTAGAAGTCCCGCGCCTTTATGGATGGACCCCGATAACCTCGTGAAGCCGCTATGTGTGGGCCCGTGCTTACCAGCCCGTGTGCGTCGATGAAACCCATCGTTTTTATCGCTGCCCTCAGTTTGGGGCCGTGTGCGTTTCCGTATGTAGATTGATCGTTTCTTTTTCTCGTGTCGAGTTCTATGTCCTCCACACAATTGAAGTCTCCTCCCATGTCGTGATTGTGTGTGGCCTATGTCGCTATTTTTTAGTTGTCTATGTGCGTCGCCCTTTCCGCAGGTGCGGCGCTTAGGTAAATTGAGATTAGTTCTATCTCTTTAGTGTCTATTATGCACTTTACCCTTAAACATCTACCGTCTACGAGGCTCTCCACCGTGTCCGGTAGGAGTTTCACTCTTGGAGAGTTATCGCGAACCGCGATTCCTACTCCACTCCCCGTGTCCACTTGGCTAGCCAGCACGTGGACCATGTGCCATGTGCCAGCCCAGAGCCTTGGCGGTGCCCCCAACTCGGCCCTAGTATTGATGGCTCACGCCCGTTGTACCAAATGAGGGCAACTGACCTCGTTGGCGACAAAACAACCCGAGAATGAGGGCAATCAACCGATCTGTAAAAGCACCTCATCCGCTCGTGGCTACTGGCAACATGCAGCACGTCTGAAGGTGCTTCACCGCTCAACAACAGGAAGGGCAATTCTCCTCCTGACAGCAACTCCGAATTCTTCTCTGTCTCTCTCCGTGGTTCTAGTTCTAACCCTTTTAATTTATCCAACACATGAGCACAAGGACACATTGGCTTGCCCTACACAACAGCCGCCCGTCCGATTACTCCAATTGAATCGCAACATCACGAACGCCTCCGCACTTGATGAGCTAGAGATGTCGCACGATTTATCCCCCCGTGAGAACGTAGATCAATTGGTGCACTCGCACAGCAATCACACCACCTCCCATCTGCCTGCTCCATTCGCTTGGGCACTATGCGTGCACAAGGCATCCCTTGACTGCGAGTCCGTCAGCAAGAGAAACGGGCAACGCGGTACACCGGTCTCGCTCACGACAACAAAGGCCTGCGCCACCACATGTCCGTAGACAGAGCAGCAGGAACACTCGCGACCTCTTTACCAAGTGCCGTGTTTGTGTCGTGCATGAATGGATCCATTTTCCTATTCAACCTCGGAGGAAGAGGCGAAGGTCGTCGGTGGCAGCTTCGCCATCTCGGCATAAGGACGATCCTGCGCCATCGCACGCGGGTGCGACGAGCCCATGGTCGCGTCGAAGCGCGAGTACTTGAAGCGCGTCTCGTACGGGTAGTGGACCTGGTAGTCGGCTGCCACACCCTCTATGGCACCCTCGGCCATCGCCGAGGTGGTGACCTCCGATCCCGTGTACTCGTCTTGCTTGCCGCTGAGCGCGATGCCGTCACCGTCGAACGACTGGCCGATAATGCCGTGGGGCCACGCGGCGAGATCGCGCTCGGCGACACGCGGGCGAATGGAGAGGTCGAGCCGGTGCTTCGGCCCCTCGATGCGGTTGTAGACGGGCCGGGCGAGGATGCGCACGTCCCACTCGTCCGTCGAGAGCTGCGCCGACGCGTAGTCGCTCACAATCTTGAACGGGCCGCAATCCTTGGCGGCGTTAGGCCCAAGAAAGAAGGGGTGGCCGGCGCACGTGCCGTTGATCACGCGCCAGCCCCAGTTGCCGTCGCCAACCTCCTTTGCCCAGTACGTCATGTTCATCCACGTGTTGGACGGACGAATGTAGGCTGCGATGTGCGCCTCGGTGAGGAAGGTGCCGTGCACGGTGGCGCCATGCAGCGTGAAGTCGGACGCCTCGGTCTTCACGTTGAGGCTTAGGTCGCGCGCGCTCAAGAAGTTGAAGAGGCAGCCGTCGCAGCCGCGGAAATCCGCCTTGCCTCCGTGTGCAAATGTGAGGTGTGGGTCGCCATTGCTGTCGCCTTGCGGAATCGTGATGCGTCCAGTAAGGTGGTTTTGGTACGGGCTGTCCCCTGCCGGAGCCGTGAAGGTGACAAGGATCCAGTACTTCGTGTTGGGGAGCAGCTCAATGTCCTTGAGTCGCGCGGGGACACCGTAGTCCTCGCACTGGGTGGCACCGAAGTTCGTGAGAGGCGTCTCAGCGATCGGATTCTCGGCATTGCATGCAATCACATCTGCGGAGCCGGTATTGGTGAAGTCGATGCTGTCGCAATCCGCGTTGGGCGCAGTGGTGAATACGATCAGATCTGTCTCGACTTGTCCATGCGCACCGCACGACTCAACCTCGAGCACTGCCGGGGAAGTGAGGTCGTTGATCAGCTCATACCACAGCACCTTGCGGTCTGGGCCGGTGTTCATGCCAGAGCACGTGTTGTCGACCTGATCTGCGAGACCAGCAGGCAGATGGGTGGCAATGTCGATGTTCCCATCTTGCTGTGAGGCGTAGAACCTCACGTTGAGCGTGGCCTCAGAGTTGAATGTGAGCGTCGTCTCGCACGTGTGTGCGAGCTGACGCTTGGCATGGGTCTCGACAATCGGATGTGTCTCGTCGAGCTGTTTGAAGATTGCTGGCGTGGGCGCGGCAGTCGCCTGGTGCAACATGAGCCCGAGGAGCGCGAGCTTCGACAGAGTGCCCTGTGCGTACATCATGTCTGCGTGCGGAAGGCGAGAGGTTGGGAAGGTTGGGTGGGGGTGGTTGTCGAGGGACGGACGAGCGTCGGGGCCGACCGATTGGACTTCTCCTCTTTAGTGTTCTCTGGTTCTTCCTCTGTTTGGACGGGGGCTCTCTCTTCTGAAGGGAGAGAGGGGGAGAGAGAGAGGGGGTGGGTGTAGTGTGTGAGAGAGAGCACAGATGTGGTGAGAGAGAGGGGAGGGGGAGGGGGAGGGAAGGGGTTGCGAGGAGGAAGAAGAGAGAGAGAGAGAGAGAGAGAGAGAGAGAGAGAGAGAGAGAGAGAGCGTCGGGGGAACTCGGGGGGAAGCTGGCGCGAACGGGCGCGGCGCGGTCCCGCGGGGGGGGGGGGGGGGGGGGCGGGAGAAAGGGGAAGGGGGAGGCGCCGAGGGGAACGAGCAGAGACCCGCCGCGGCGGCGGGAGAGAGAGAGAGAGAGAGAGAGAGAGAGGGAGAGAGAGAGAGAGAGAGGGAGGGAGAGAGGGGCGGGGGGGGAGAAGAGAGAGCGAGCTCCTTCGCGCGGGGGGGGGGGAGGCTCACGCCGTGGAGAAGGAGACCTTCTCTGCTGGGGGGGCGTTCATATAGTGAAGAATACGGAGAGAGAGAGAGAGAGAGGGAGGGGGAGGGAGAGATCTGACGCTCGTCGAGCCCCCCTCACTCTTCTCTCGCCTGCTTCCAGATACAATAGAGAGAGGAGGAAAGGGCGGGGGGGGGGGATCATCATCTCAATCAAAGGCCAACATCACGGCTGTCGAACCGACCAGGGTTCATCAGCTTCTCTAGCGCGTCTCGTTGTCTTGTTTACAATCCCCTTCCCCCCCGCCCCCCCAAGGCGGGCGGCGGCGTGGACCAGATCGTCGTCGGGGCCGTGCGGGCGCTCTCTTGATGGATGGAAGAAGAGCGTCGGACGTTGCACAAGAAGGGCGGCAGAGGGGGGGAGCTCGGCGCTTGTGGAGACGGATAGAGACCTCTCCCCCCCCACACCTCTCCGCACACCCCCTTGCCCACTCCGGACCTCGAGTAGAGTTTCCTTTTTAGAGAGAGGAGAGAGAGTGGCATTAGAATGGACAAGCGGGACAAGCTGGTGGGAGGGTGAGCCTAGATGGGAAAAACAGAGGGGGGGGCGTCCAAAAACAGTAAAAAACAGTCTGTTTTTGGCCTTCGTAGAAAAACAGACAAAAACAGTCCCAAAAACAGTACCGGAGGGGGGGGCTCTCTAACGAATTCTTGCCGGGCGAGGGCGCTCCGTCGGGCGCGCGCGCTCTCTCCCGCTCGCTCACTCGCTCTCCCTCTCTCCCTCTCTCGCTCCCCCCCTCTCGCGCTCTCTCCCCCTCGCTCTCGCGCTCTCCCTCGCTCTCCCCCGCTCTCCCTCGCTCTCCCTCGCTCTCCCTCTCGCTCTTCCCCCTCCCTCCATCTCGCTGCCTCTCGCTGCCTGGCTCTCACTGCCTGGCTCTCGGTGCCTGGCTCTCGGTGCCTCGCTCTCGGTGCCTCGCTCTCGCTGCCTCGCTCTCGCTGCGTCGCTCTCGCTGCCTCGCTCTCGCTGCCTCGCTCTCGTCGCTGCCTCGCTCTCGCTGCCTCGCTCTCGCTGCCTCGCTCTTGCTGCCTCGCTTTCGCTGCCTCGCTCTCGCTGCCTCGCTCTCCCCTCTCTCGCTCTTCCCCTTTTCGCTCGCTCTCCCTCTCTCTCTCTCTCTCCTTCCCCCCCCTAGCTCTACCCTCACTCTTTCTCGCTCGCTCGCTCTCCCTTCTCTCCCTCCCTCGCTCGCTTTCGCTCGCTCTCCCCCCCCCCCCCTCCCTCCATCCATCCCTCTGTGTCTGTCTCTCCTCGCGCTCTGTCTCTCCCTCGCGTGCGCGCTCTCTCGCTCTCTCTTCACCTCCCCCTCCTCCCCCTTGCTCTCTCTCCCCCTTGCTCTCTCTCCCCCTTGCTCTCTCTCCCCCTCGCCCCCTCTCCCCTAGCTCTCCTTCTCCTTCTTTCTCCTTCTCCCTCGCTCTTGCTCCCTCTTGCTCCCTTCTTTCTCTCTCTCTCCCTTGCTCCCTCTCCCCCTCGCTCTCACTCTCCCTCTCTCTTGCTTCCTCTTGCTCCCTTCTCTCTCTCCCTCTCCCTCCCCCTCTCTCCCTCTCGCTCTGTGCCCCCCCCCCCCTTCCTTCCCTCCCTCCCTCTCACTCTCCCCTTCATCACCGTTCTCTCTCTGCCCCCCCCGCCCTCTCTCCCCTCCCCCCTCTCTTTCTCTCCAAGCACGCATAAGTGCGCGCGCATATGTTCATGCTCAGCGCGCGGTGCATGAGTGCTCGCGTTGCCATTCAAAAACGGAGACAAAAACGGAAGGGGTTGCAAAAACGGCAAAAACGGCTTGTTTTTGGTCTTCACAGAAAAACGGTAAAAACGTATTTCCCATCTAGGAGGAGGGTGAGCCCAGTCACTCACTCTTCTAACTCCTTATTACTACTGCCGGAAGGCCGGAATCGGCGCTTCCCCTCCGTCTGGAGTTTTGTATTAGAAGCGTCTCAAAGTCCCCATGTGCCTTGGTGTACGCTTAATTAGGTGTCCTCTTGCCTAAAAGCTCACGCACCCTCGGGGCGGACAGCTTCTCACCCGATTGGCACCCACAACAGGCACACCGGACATCAGACGTCCAGCGCCCGGAGCAAAAAGGACTAGAACGAAACTGGTAGCCCGGCGGCGAAGAGAAGGAAGGAGAGCGATAAGCCGTCGGGGACCGGTACACACCGTCTGCCACCGGAAACCCACTTCACCCAGCCCCTAGGTAGAGCACAAGGGGACGTGCCGCGAAGGCAGGTGGAGGGGCGGTAAGGAAAGCGGGCGTGGCTGCAGGGAGGCTGTGCAGGGTCGCGCGAGCGGCGAGACTATTAAGAAGTTTTTTTTAATTAGGTGTCCTCCGATCTCGTCCCCTCTTTGCGTCGCTAAGACCATGCTATACCTAGCCCTGATCTCGCTACTCGGTATGGGCCTGACGAAATCTACGTTCGCACTAGCTAGCAGCTCCCTTCCTATCCGGGTGAGTCAAGATGCCTTATAGGATAATATTAAATTCTCCTAAGGCACGCGCACAGCCTAACAATGGGATGGGTGGGTAGGGAGAGCGAAGTCCGGAGAGAGAAGTCCAGAGCTTCGGCGCAGTGTGAACGGGGGTTACTGTGAAACACCACATTCGCACTAGCTAGCAGCTAGCAGCTCCCTTCCTATCCGGGTGAGTCAAGATGCCAACAACACCCCTCGTCGCATGCGACGGAATGAAGAAGAGAGGGAGGAGGCGCCCACCGATGCGGGCGCTTCCGACTCAATCGTCTTGGACAGAGTAACTGTGGTCGAGGAGCCAACCGAAAAGAGCGTACGCTGCGGAAGTCGGTCCTATGGTCGGGTCAATGTAGTGTTTGTCCCTGGTGGCGGTGCCCGGTGCCCAGCCGCCCAGCCAGTCCGCTCTGGCCCTTGGAACACGTATAGCCTCTATCGCTGATGACGCACCGGAACGGAGTGAGTGTCCCAAGTAAGCGAAGCCTTGCGGTGCGACGATGCCATAGGCGGCAAGAGTCCTAGCGACCCACGCGGACATGTGGACGGTGGTGGGGGGTCCTTCGTTGCTGAGCTGAAACAGGAACGGGGTGGCCTCTTCCTTGGAATGAAGGAAGCGCCGCGCGAGAGCTACCACCCTCGGTATTGCGGAGGGCACCCCCCGAGAGGGCGGGGGGGCTACGGGTATGCGGACTACGCGGCGGCTCCCAAGATGCTTGCGTTGCTTTTCGGTGAGGCGGAGCCACAAGAACCGATGGTCGATGCCCCCTTCCGAAGGAGGGGCATCTTCGTCCTCCTGCCCTTGACTGGGAGGGGGAGACGATGTGAGAGGCGCCGGGCTTCGAGTCGCTCGAGGCCGGGCAGCCCCCCGCGGCATAACGCAGCCGGAGCGGAGCCTGTGCGTGGGAGGCACAGGCGGAGCGCGGAGCGGCCGTGCGCGGCCTGCTCTCCCGGAGGAGAGGGCTCGGTCGCTGACGAGGGGCCCCGCGGAGCGGCGGCGCCACGGCAGCGAGAGAGCGAAGTCCGGAGAGAGAAGCCCAGAGCTTCGGCGCAGTGTGAACGGGGGTTACTGTGAAACACCACATAAATCTACGTACGAAATCTACGTACATCTACTTCCTCTTTCTTTCCCGCTCCCCCCCTCATTCCTTGTTCTCTTGTTCTTCGGTTTCGGTTTCGGGGGGTCGGCGAAGAATGCGCTTGACTGGCTTCTTGAGCCCGCCTCGTCCTCCCGGAGAGCCGAAATCTGCGGCGGAGGTGCTGCTTCTGCGCTTCTGCGCCGTTCGTTGGGTTGCAGCTCAGGCTTTGGAGACAGCGCGTCCTAAACCCACCTCGCAGCTCTCGCAACCACAATGCCGACGGCCGCTGCCACTCGAGTGAGGCGGTAACGGCTCTGCGGCAAATGAAGTAGGTGCCGCAGAGGTAGGAGCCGCGAGGGCTGTGCGGGGAGTGCATGTGAGTGCAGAGTGCAGTTGTCGGGCGCCTCCTCCGCCATCTGGCTCACAACCTCCTACTCCTCATTGGTCATTGGCCCCCTTGCGCCGCCTCAGCTCCAGCGAGGGTCGACGCGCTCATCTTCCGCTTCCTGGGTCGCAACGGAGGCAATGATGCCGGGGTGGGCCTCCTGATCGGCAGACCACCTTAAGAAGTAAGAAGATTTTTATGGCTATGGGCCGCCAATCGTGCGGCCTGGTGAACGGAATCGGAACTAAAATTATGCAGATGCGGCGCACATTTTTCGACGCAATTCTCATTCGACCACACATGCAACACAAATTTCCGCAAGAGGCGGCGCTGCGCGTCGCGCGTGCGTGTCCCCGGGCACACTTACCACCGGGCACATCCTTGAAGGCCTTGCCTGCGTACACAGCACCGCCCCTGCGACCTCGTCATCGCCCCTGCTGGCCTCCGTCGCCCGTCTGGTTGGGCCTTGAGCGAGTGCGCGTACGTACACGAGCGCACATGCGCATACGCGCGCGCGCGCGCATGCAAGAGCGGGAGCTGAGAGTGTACCCACCAAAAAAGCAGGGGCGGGGCAAGAAGGAGCACACGGAACAAAGCGTCACACAAGTAGTTGTGCATGGCATAATATGTCCTTGGTGCGCCAACAGCGGGCGCCGGATGAGCGGCGCGCTCGCGGTGCAGCGATGAGTGAGGGGGCGAACGATAGCCTGCGTGGACGCACTCGTCACACGCTGCATCTGTCGTCTGTGGCCGTTGAACGCATCGCAGGTCGTTCCACACGCATTCCGGTACATTCATCTGTAGCCACACAGAGTGGAAATGTTGAGTGCCGATGGCCCACCGCACACGTGCTCGCCAATATGCACATAGGTGGTCCACGTGGCTTCGTCCGGCGGCAGGAATATCCCAACAGATTAGTGTGGTGTACCTCCCTCATACTTCTCTCAGCACAATGCTAGTGCTAGGAAACCTGGAAAGAGGCGCTATGCTGCTGCTGTGATGCTTTGATGTTTCGGAGCATCGAACGCACTACTCGGCAAGGTGTGCACCACAGAATGGAGCAGCCGAGTAGTTAAGCCGAGCTCCCCGAATCGATGGCGCGAGTGCCGGGAGCGGGTGTTCTGTTGGGCAGCACTGCATGCTTGTGGGGCAAGCAAGACGCAGGGCTAGTCACCTCATGCTCGCCTTTGTCTCCGCTGCACCCCAGATATCCTCCGCGCCCGCATGAGCCAGCCGGCATCCGACGGGATATTCTCGCAGGCCCATGCAATGGTCGCTGTAGGGAGGAAGTCAAGCCCGGGCACGATCTCCTCGATGAAGCCCAACGCGCTGATCCGAGCGCTTCGAAACATGAAGAGCAAGAAGTACGCCTGGATGGGCGCCCAGCCAAGGTCAGCGAGCTCACCCACGCCCGGCAGCAAGTAGGAGGCGAGGCCGAAGAGATCGACGAGGAGGCAAGCGGCGAGCTTGATCCAGACGGCGTCGCGTACGTAGCGCGCAGCGGCGACGACAGCGGCGACGAGCTGCACCAGCTCTGTCGCGGGGGGGCGCTGGCTAGGCGCCATCGGAGAGCCCCGCACGGCTTCTCTACAAAAAAAAGGCCTTCCCTCTCTCGCGCACCCGCTCTTCCCCTCTTTCTATTTTCGGCGCTCGGAGAGAGAGAGAGGGGGGGGGGGACACCGCCGTCGTTGCTCCCCCCCCCTTCCCCCCCTCCCCTCCCTCCCCCGGACCCCACCCTCTCCTTTCTTCCTTCCTTCACCTGCTTTTTTACTACTTTTCCTCTTTGGCTTTGCTTCTTCTTCATTCACCTCTCCTCGGGGGTATAATTGTGGAGGAGAAAGAGCGAGAGCATCACAGAGGAGAGGGGCTCACCTCGCTCCCGATGAAAAGCTTGTTTGAGAAGAGGAGAAGGAGAAGAAGGGGAGAGAGGAGCAGCCACGCATGGTTCAAGGAGAGCACCCGCCGCGTGACATCTCTCTCTCTCTACTCTCTCTTTCTCTCCTCTCCCTCTCCCTCTCTCCACTCTCTCTCTCTCTACTCTCTCTCCCTACTCTCTCTCTCTCCTCTCTCTCTCCTCTCTCTCTCTCTCCTCTCTCCCTCTCCTCTCTTTCTCTACTCTCTCTCCCTACTCTCTCTCTCTCCTCTCTCTCTCCTCTCTCTCTCTCTCTCTCCCTCTCCTCTCTCTCTCTCCCTCTCTCTCTCTCCTCTCTCTCTCTCCTCTCTCCTCTCTCCCTCTCCTCTCTTTCTCTCCTCTCTTTCTCTCTCCCTCTCTCTTCTCTCTCTCTCTCCAGGGTCGAGAAAGATCTCACGGTTCTTCTCCTCTTGGGGCACGCCCCAGCCTCTCAGGCGAAGAGAGGAAGAGGAAGAGAGAGAAGAGAGGGAGGGGGGGGGGGGGTCGGTGGGAGTACGAGTAAGAGAAGGAGAAGAAGAAGAGGAGAGAGAGAGACTTGGGGGGGGGGGGGTGCGGTTGCCGACGACGACGCGGCCCATGCTCTGTTCTCTCCTTTTCTCCTCCGCCGCCTTCACGCTTCCCGCGGGGTCGGCAGCGACAGTACCCCGTCGATCTGGTTCTGCCCTACTCACCGCCGCCAACTGCCAGACCAGCCTGCCCGCTGGACAGCGCCATTTCCTCCATGTGGATGACCTCTCCACCTCTGAGCTGAGGGAAGTCCTCCAGCTCGCAAAGGACATCAAGGCTGTGCTCAAGAGCGGAGAGTACAGGCCGTTCGCAGGGAGCACGCTCGCGATGGTATTCACAAAGCCCAGCTGCCGCACGCGCGTCTCCTTCGAATCGGGCTTCTACAGGCTCGGAGGGCACGCGCTCTGCCTCGGAGCAGAGGTCGGCATCGGCACGCGCGAGGCCACCAAGGACGTCTCGCGCGTGCTCGCCTCGATGAATGAGATGATCATGGCGCGGCTGTATGCTCACCAGGACATCATCGAGCTCGCCCAGTTCTCCAAGGTGCCCGTCATCAACGGCTTGACCGATTACAACCATCCGTGCCAAATCATGGCGGACGCGCTCACCATTGAAGAGGTCGTGCCTGACGGCACCATCGAAGGCAAGAAGGTGGTCTACGTCGGCGATGGGAACAACATCGTCCATTCATGGCTCGAGCTCGCCGTCCGCGTCCCCTTTCACTTCGTCTGCGCGTGCCCGGAGGGCTACGAGCCTGACGCCGATCTCGTGAAGCGCGTGAAAACGGAGGGTGTGGGCAGCTGCGACGTGGTCGTGGGTGACCCCAAGAAGGCGGTCGAGGGCGCGGATGTCATCTACGCTGACGTGTGGGCGTCCATGCAGCAGAAGGATGAGGCAGCCTCGCGGGAGGAAGTCTTCGCGCCGTACCAAGTCAATGAGGAGCTCATGGCGGCGACTGGCAAGTCGGACACAATTTTCCTCCATTGCTTGCCGGCGGAGCGTGGGCGCGAGGTGACAGACGGAGTGATGGAGAGCTCGCAATCCCATGTGTATCGCCAGGCGGAGAACCGAATGCATGCGCAAAATGCTGTGATGGTCTTCTGCGCCAATGCTGCACGTCCTTGATCATAGGAAGAATGCCTCGCCTTCCATCATTAGATGGCTATTCAACAAGGCGGTTGCACGAGTACCAATCAAAAGCTTGCCGTCCTGGTTGCTTGCTGGCGTCGATTGGTTCTCCCGCGCCCCACTCGCTGCTGTGGTATAAGGCACATTCTTCCGGCAGCAAGGTTATTCGTCGAATCCAAGCAGTTGGATCAGTCTCCGACTGCAAAGGACAACATGGCGCCCAACCGTCAATGGCCCCCATTGTATCCCAAGATGCAGCTCGGTGCATCGCCATGCTCAACAGCACTGAGCAAGACAATTCGAGAGCCGCGAGCTGCTACGATGCCTGCCATTAGCCCGCCATGAGGCTGCCTCGGGGCTACGCCGCTTTCTCTCTCGCCCTCCTCAATGTAGCACTACTACTATTGGCCCATTGACAGCTTGAAGAGAAAAAATTGAAAAACTTCTGAATATTCTCACCTCGCGCGCGGCTCTGGACTCTGGACGTATCCCTTGCATCCACGTCCACTCCCCTTCCCACTCCCTCCTCCTGCCTTGCAGCACGTCCCCTCGTACTCTATAAAATAATTATTGTTATATCCTAGCCAACCCCACTAGCTAATAAAAACATTTGAAGACTTCCGGGCTACACACCTACTGGTAGTCACTGGACTGTCTGTCGCTACTCCCAACGCCCTGATCTTCCCTCCCTTCACCTCCTCCCCTGCCCCCCTTCTTTCCTTTTTCTTTGGTTTCCGGGGTCCGGCCTCGGTGCACTACTTGAGGCCTGGTTTGGAGTGTGGAGTGTGGGGTCCGGGCAGGCCTTTTGGTCTCTTATTGTCGTCTTGCTTGTGCCTTTCCGTCGCACGGTTCGGTGGTTGGGTCCAATTTCCAATTTAGATCGCTGCGTCTCTAGTGGCGCCCTTCTTTGATCGCTGTACCTGTGGTTTGTTTGTTCTAGTTGTTTTGCTCCTTGGTCTCTTCGACAGCGTGCGTGCGATCCTCAGCTTGGTGGCTAGCTCCACTACTCCACTAGCTCCTCGCTCCTCGCTGGGTCTAAGCCCACCCTTGTCCCTTGTCATTTATGTTGTATACGGGTCTCAAGTCGCTCATATCTATTCTTTTCTTGGGGGTTGGCTAATTGGACACAACTTTTCCGTCCCGGATTCCCAGTCACACCGGCTGGGGAAGGGGAAGGAAGTGAGAGTGAGTGAGCAAGCAGCAGGACAGTCTGAGAGGGTGCAACCTCAGGTTTGGTTGTTTTTTTCGCAAGTGCCCCCGATGTGGACGGTATAAGTTCTACTTAAAGGACCCCCTTATTATAGTACAAACGGGATCTCCGCGGCATTTGCGCCGATGGTCGAGCCTTGGAACATCGTGCTCATCGACGTGGCGGCGGAGGTGTCCAGGCACTGCCCGGCGGGAACCGCGCCGGTCGGCGAGGTGGTGATGTACTTCACAGTCGGCGGGCGACGACCACTCGGTGGGGCGAAGTTAGGGGTCAGTAGTAATTACATACCTAAAAAGCCGGGAGGGGGGAGGGGCGTGACAAAAAAAAGGAACCTCGAGTTGCACCCTCTTGCTCCTGGCAAGCACTAAGTAAGGCATGCCAGGAGGATGGGTGGTTCCTCCCCCACGGCAGGGGCAGGAGTGGAGAGGGCGGGGGGGCTCGTGCCCCCCCAATGGCCAATGGGCAAACCAGTTACTACTATAAATAAACGTATACCGTATGCCCGTATAAAGTATAAACTTAGTTGCACCGTTCTTCTTTTACGACGAGAGGACCCCCCCCCTTCTTTTCCCTGGTGAGTCGCTCGATGTAGGTCGGTTCGCCTCATTGGGTTTTCCACCATTGCCCATGGTAATTGTAATTTGTGGGGAGTTCTAATTATTTATAATGGGAGTTGGAGTTGGCGAGGGGGAAACATTAACATTTGACATTTGAAGGGCTGCATATATGTGTATGTGTCTGTGTCTGTGGCGTCAGCGCACGGCAAGGTCAAGGCGTACGGGCAGGTGCGCTGAGGGGTGTCGTGATTGTACCGGGCTAGTGGGAGTAGTTAGTGAGTAGTGGTACGTGGTACAAACGCAAATGCTAACGCTGACGCTTAGGCTTAGACTATATAATAATTATTATTATTGTATTGTTATTATTTATATGCTTTCAGCTCAAGCTCAAGCCAAGAGGCAGAGCTTGAGGTTGACCGACGGTTCCCCCGGAGGGGAGTTGGAGCCTGGAGGGGAGGGCACGAGGCGCGTCCCCCATGTGAACTAAATATAAACTTATTGTTCTAGCCGATATGTCAATTGAAACCGCCTGTGGGCCACAATGGGATCCCCCGATGTGGCCAAGGTAAATCACGGTATGGAGGAGCTTGAGAGCAAATTCCTCGATATGATGCGTAGAGCTCATCCATATTTTGCAGGCCGCCTATCCCAAACGCCTTCTATGCATCACCCTGACGTATCCTACGCGCGACTCAGGCTCTGATGAGCGTCAGTAGACTACGAAAGTGCTGAAGATGAGAGCGACAGTCATGGCCACCACTGACCCATATATTAGATTGTAGATGAATGTCTCATCCTCTACTGGCGGAGGCGGCGGAGGCGGCGGGCAACGACGGAAGGGTCCCCAGCCGTGACACCCATCTTTTGAGCTACCTGGCTTCTTCGTCGACTTGACTTGCTTCGAGACAAACTTGGGTTTCCGAGCCATTGCCTCTTTGCCAACCCAGGATGTGGCCCGGCCGAGAGTGGTGGACAGCAAGAAGTCGACAACCGGCTTGGGAAACCAACCTTTTAGTAAGAGCGCTGCCGCGTAAGTCACACGCGATGCGGCGCCGTCCTCGATAGACTCCACATGCCAGTAACCAACCTACCAATAGAAACGAGGACGCGTCAGCAGGCGACATGTTGCTCGTAGGGAAGCAAAACTATTTGGGAATGTGCAGCAAGGCTATCGAGGGTGTGAAAGGCTATCAGTCGCTGCTTTGACAGCGTGGTTTGCCATAGCAGAGTGCTGACTAGGCGAGGTGGTGATGCACGGACCGTGTCATCGATGTCCGACATCCGATTGTAGTCGAGTGAGAAGGCGGCAGCTGAAAGGGAAGGTGAATACTTAAAATCCAGGTGGTAGCGTACACTGTAGCCAAGCAGTTTGAGCGTCCATGTCACGTACGTCTGCTTCACACCGCTGCGAGCGGACTTCCCATAGATCTTTGTCTCTGCAACTCCCGGCACCATTCGCGGGTAAGCCTCGAGGTCATTGATGCACTGCCAGACCAGCTCTGGCGGAGCTTGCACATCAAAGGTTGCGAAGGCACGCGCCCCTCCCTCGACAGGGACCGTCTTGGAGAGCGTCTTCTTCGCCTTGACCATCTCGAGCTCTGCGGGTGTAAGCGCAGGCGGCGGGCCGAGCTTGAACTTGTCGAGCTTGCCCTGGTGGTCGTGAGGCTTCTTAGGGTCGTCGGCACCCACAGCAGCGATGACAAGAGCGCCGAGAGCGAGCCGCACGAGCATCGCTGCTGAAGAGTGCGCGAGTGCGTGTGTGCGTAGGGTGAGGAGAGAAGGGGGGAGAGAGAGGCGGGGGGAGGGGGAGGGTGAGGGAGGAGGACAGAGGAGAGACAAGCGAGCGAGCGAGCGAGCGAGCGAGCGACGGAGGGAGGGAGGGAGGGAGGGTGGGGGGGGGGGGGGGGGGAGAGAGAGAGAGAGAGAGGAGAGAGAGAGAGAGAGAGAGCGAGGAGAGAGAGAGAGAGAGAGAGAGAGAGAGAGAGAGAGAGAGAGAGAGAGAGAGAGAGAGAGAGAGAGAGAGAGAGAGAGAGAGGGGGGGGAGAGAGAGAGAGAGAGAGAGAGAGGAGAGAGAGAGAGAGAGAGAGAGTGAGAGAGAGAAAGAGAGAGAGAGAGAGAGAGAGAGAGAGAGAGAGAGAGAGAGAGAGAGAGAGAGAGAGAGAGAGAGGGAGAGTGAGAGAGAGAAAGAGAGAGAGAGAGAGAGAGAGAGAGAGAGAGAGAGAGAGTACTCTAGAGAGAGAGAGAGTGGAGAGAGAGATTCGGCGCCGCGAGGGAAAAACGGAAAAGTAGAGTACTTTACAGTGAGACAGAGAGAGGGAGAGAGGGAGAGAGCCGACGGGGAGGGGGGGGAGAGAGATTTAATCTTGAGGAACATTAGAGAGGCATCGGAGTTTTCTTGTTGTGGGAGGATAACCTTAGTGCTGCGGGCCAGGGACCCGAGTACGATCTTCCGCTCTCTAAAACTCCGCCAGAGTCGCGGCAATAAAAAATTTGACGTCGAACGCATTCCTGCCACTGACCACTGACCACTGAGCTCCTCAGTCGTATGAAGAAGCGTCCGTTTTGGACATCGTGGCGTTTCATTGTAGATGTGCACCTACTTGGGAGATACAAGATACCGTATCTGTGTATCTGTATCTGGGGAACGTGTTGGTGTTGGCTTTGACGTAAGTTTTGTTTTGTAAGGGCCCAAATTTTGTTGTCAAAATTTGAGGATTGGGCACCTATAATAATAAAACAACTGAGCGTTAGTACCACTACTCCCACTAGCCCGGTACTATCACGACACCCCTCAGCGCACTTGCCCGCACGCCTTGGAGTGATGGTACAGACACATACACATATGCATCCCTACAATCGCAAACCCCCGGCTCCCATTATAACTTATAACTCCCCACAAGTTACAATGGGGGAAAACCCAGTGGGGCGGACCGACCTACGTCGGGCGACCCACCGGGGAAAAACACCTGGGGGGGGGGGGGGGGGACCTCTCGTCGAGAAGCAGAACGGCCCTTACAGCTCGCGCCGCGAGCAGTCCTCGAAGAAATAAATGACTGCGCCCCCCGATACCTGCCACAGGGACGTCTTGAGCCACTCCCTTCTTCTCCCCCTCCTGTCGCCAGCCACCCCCCTTCGCCCGTTTGTTAACGCAAACGGGGCCCGTTTCTTACCGCACTCCATCGGGGGGGGTGCAAATCCCCCCACCTCAAGTTCCGAGAGAACGACGACCGTTGCAGAACGCCGTGGGACAGCGCTGGAAGACATCGCTGAAAGACCGCGCTGGAGGACACCGCTGAAGGACAGCGCTGAGAGACAGCGCTGAGAGATACCGCTGAAAGACAGCGCTGGAGGACACCGCTGAAGGACCTCCGCGCGGGGGGGGGAGGGGAAGGAAAGAGAACACGGCGTCTCGCCGCGCGGACGCGGAAGAGAAGCGCCGTCTCGGCGGAGGGGGGGGGGACAGCGGAGGAGGGGGGGGAAACAGCGGAGGGGGGGGAACGCGGAGGGGGGAAGCGGAGGAGGGGGGAGCGAAGGGGGGGGGGAAGGAACGCGGAGGGGGGGGGAACGCGGAGGGGGGGGGGGGGGCCGAAGGGGGGGGGAGCGAAGGGGGGGAAGCAGGGGGGGGGGACGCGAAGGGGGGGGAGCGAAGGGGGGGGGAAGCGGAAGGGCGGGGAAAACAGAGGGGAGGGGAGGAAATCTGCGGAGGGGGGGGGGAACTGCAGAGAGAGGGGGGGGGGGGGAAGAAATCTGCGGAGGGGGAAACTGCAGAGGGGGGGTGAAATGCAGAAGGGGGGAAACTGCAGAGGGGGGGGGAAGGGAATGCAGAGGGGCCCAGTTCTGTTACCTGCATTTCTTACCTTAAACGCGTGAACAATTACCGCAACGGTAAAAATAAAACTCAAATCCTCGAATTTCGAGACGAAAATCGGCGAACCAGGATTTGAGCCCAGGGAGAATCCGAATCTGCACGCCTTGCGCGACCACGGCGAACATAGAAGACGGTATATCGCGAATAAGGCTCGTACTTGTGCCGAAATATTCATGCCAAAAGGCCTGAGAAAACAACAATTGATCGACGTCCGCAACCCTAGATGTTAAACACAGGAACAGTGTTGTCGCATTCGCGATGTCTCAGAGGCAAAAAGAAATAACAGTAAAAAAAAACAGTAAACAGTAAAAAGAACAGAGGAAGAAAGAAGAAGAAAAGTGAAAAAGAAGAGAAAAAAACCCAGAGTATATAGGGCGGTTCTCAGCCCTTCCCATCGGCCCTATGGCTACGTAAACTCTCGCGTGGCATAGTGGTTCAACCCACCGCCTCCACCAACCTTTTGCTCTGGGTCGCGAGTTCGAGTCCGGACGGAGCGCTCTGCAGTTCGAGCCCCGCTCCTTCTCCTCTCCGCTCTTCTTCTACAGTTAAATTCCACGCACTCTTCCTCTACCATTAAAAATTCCACGCTCTTCTTCTACGGTAAAAATCCTGCCTCTTCCTACTGTTAAAATATCCTGCCTTCCTACCGTTAAAATTCTGCACTCCGTCTACCGTTAAAATCCTGCCTCCGTCGCCTTGCCAAGACATTTCCTCTGCCTTCCTGCCGGCTTCCTTGCCAGTTCCTTCCGCCCCGGTTTCCCGCTTGTCTCGAAAAACGGTTTCACCGCATTACGACCAAGCTTAGTGGGGAAACTCCTCGTCCAGTTCCGTTACCCGAAAATCTCGTTCATCTCGTCGGGCCCCAGGGCCATCTCGTTCATCTCGTCGGGCCATCAAGGCCATCTCGTTCATCTCGTCGTCGGGCCATCAGGCCATCTCGTTACATCTCGCTCATCTCGTTACAATCCAAGCTGAGGCGTTGATTCCCACAAGTGTGTTTCTACGGAAGTCAAAAACAGTGTTTTTCACCGTGTTTCTAGGAGACCCCATGTCCGGAACAGAGGGTTGCGCGCTGCGCGCGCGCAGTGAGTGAGCGTGCGAGCGAGGCCATAGCCATAGCATAATCAATCCCGCCACCTGATTGCCTGGCCTCCCACCTGCACCACTACACCACTAGCTACCACCACCTACCACCTAGCACCTAGTTGGATGCAAGACAATCAATCGTCAATCACAATCATGCTTGACAGTTACAATTACAATTACACTCCCACAGGAACTACCGGTAGCTGTGAGCTGTGAGCCTACGGGAGATGGATATAAATATATATGTATAATATACTACTATATCTATATATATATGACCCGCTGTTTTCGGTACTGTGTTTCACCGTGTTTCCAAAAAAGCCAAAAACAGCTGTTTTTGGTGTGTTTCTAGACCTAACCCACCGTGTTTAACATCTAGGTCCGCAACGTTGTAACTCGCATTTTGTGCAGCCGCCAAATATGCCGGCAGTTCCTCCTTGAGCTTGGCCAAGTCGCAAGCTCCCCCGCTTCTCTCTTTGCTTCTTTCGCCTCCTCTTCCGTCGCAAGACCCGCCGGATCAGAATCTCTAGAGTACAATTATAGTCGTTGGCCTTTCCTCTTGTCGTCATAGTGTCTGTTCTCTGCCCTTTTATTGTTTGGTCGCGTCTATTTTGGAGAGAGAGAGACAGATAGGATACTTGTACGAGAGGTGGAGCGAGGGGGAGAGGGAGAGAGAGGGAGAGAGAGGGAGAGAAAGGGAGGGAGGGAGAGAGGGAGCATGCCAGCGTCAGGCGCGGACTCGTCGATGGTAGCAGCCATCACACAACCGGCTGAGATCCGCGTCTTTTGGTGTGCGCCGCTAGTAGAGCGCGAGCTTAAGCAAAGCGCTGAAGGCGAAGCTTGTCCGCACGCGTTGAGCAGCAAGCCGGTTCTTCCCCGTGCTCTCTCTCTCTCTCTCTCTCTCTCTCTCTCCCTCTCCCTCTCCCTCTCCCTCTCCCTCACTCTCGCTCTCGCTCTCGCTCTCCCTCTCTCTCTTCTCTCTCTCCCTCTCTCTCTCTCTCTCTCTCTCTCACACACACACACACACACACACACACACACACACACACACACACACACACACACACACACACACACACACACACACACACACACACACACACCGTTTTGCCGTTGGCGTCGGCGGTAGGTTGCATGTGCCAAAGACAGGCTCTCTCTTCGCAACCACTGTATTCTCGTACATCTGTCGCGGCTCGGTGATGGACATGACAATGGTGACGAACTTGACACTCCGCTTAGGTACAGTTGTTCGTCGGATTTTGCCCTGCTACAACTATGGACGGCTGTCACAGCTTCAGAGGAAAAGGCATGACTCGTGGTTTCATGACCCACTTGTGTGGCCTGTCAAAGGGCTTCCTGATGCGGACGTTGTCATGCTTGTTCGAGATCCCACTCAGCGAGTGCTGTCGGCGTACCATCACCTGAGGGCCCACCCTTCGTGCTGTATGGCATGGGGTTGGCCGAGAGGGCAAACAGCTTCATACAGGAATGCGTCGCTCTCTAGCTTCTTGCGCAAGGAGGGTACGAGAGGCTGCCAGACCAAGATGATACTTGGTCAGCCGTGCATGTCTGATAGAACGATCTCGGTCGAGGAAATCGAGCGCGCAATGCGGTTTGTCGAAAGGTATGCGGCATTCGTCGGCCTGACCGACCACTACCTGGAGTCGGTGTGCTTGTGGCACGCTCGTTTTGGCGGTCCCGTGTTTCCTGAAGAACTGGTTGCAGTGAGCTTGACGGAGAGGGATGGCCAGCTCAAACAACATGACCTTTCCCAAGCTGAACATTTTATCGACGAGATCGATGAGCGCGTCTACAGGACCGCACGTCG
>CM030934.1:1973836-2030415 GCA_018136815.1 Isochrysis galbana
CCGCTTCATGAGAGAGTTGCAAGCGCGTGCTGCCCGTATATCCAGCTGTCGGACACGCATATCAGACGCCATCGGATTCCGGGGCACCCGACTGCTGAAGTGGCTAGAGAAGGCGCCACTCCCGGTGCAGCTTGCATAATGGCACATGGCTGCATCGTCATAATTCTCTTACTTGACGTGCATGCATTTGATGTCGATATTCATCTCGGGCTGTGTGTTGTCGTTCTTCGCTTTTCTCATTGCTGATTGCTATGACACGTTGCAACGTCGCCATAGTCTAGCTAGGCGCTGAGTGTGCTACTCCTACTTCTACATGGGGTGTGAGGCGATCCAAGTTTATACATAGTTCACCATGCGGAGGCGCCTCGTGCCCTCCCATCCGCGGGCTCCAACTCCCGCCTCGGGGGGGGGGGCCGTCGAACACCCTCAGGCTTTGCCCTTGCGGCATGAGCTGAGGACTCATCACCCACACCCCCAGTGGGCGCGGATCGTGAGTCCGCAACACAAAACCCGCCAGAGCTTGCACTCGCACTCATACTCACTCTAACGAGCCTCAGCCGGACATCATAAACCCCAGCCGGAGACCATAACAAGAAGGTGCAACTCGCCACTCGAGGTTCCCTTTTTTTGTCACATCCCTCCCGTCTATTTCGGTATATTACCATCTTTGTACTATAATATGGGGGTCGTGCAAGTAGAACTTATAGCGTCCATATGGGGGTAGTTGCCGATAAAACAACCAAACTTGAGGTTGCACTCTCTCAGCCTACATTGTACATTGTACATTGTCATTGCCAACGTTGTATTTGTCATTGCGGAGGAAGGGGGGGAATGATCACGGGGGGGGGGGGGCGGGCCACAGGACCATATCTAATAATACATCTGAGCGTTAGTCGTTAGTACCACGACTCCCACTAGCCCGGTACCGGTACTATCACGACACCCCTCAGTGCACTTGCCCGCTGCCCGCACGCCTTGAAGTGATGCGGCACAGACACATACACATAGCACATATGAGAAGGTGCAACTCGAGGTTCCCTTTTTTGTCAGACCCCTCCCGTCTATTTAGGTATATGATTTCTAGAACTCTGGGAGCAATGCGGCTTGTTTGCATCTCCCGCGGACTTCGTGGCCCAAACAAGGTGGTCAAATGGCAGCGAAGGCGCCTTCATCGTCGGGACAGACCCTGGCAGCAGGATAGAGATCATCAACGCAGTTGGCGTGAGCACCAAGGAGCATGAAGCTTGGTGGGGTTTTTGATCGCGATCGTCAAGGAGCAATCAACATTGGACGCAAGCTTGCGCTCGCATTAGACGGAAAGCCATTTCCTCACGCTCCGTCCATCAGCCAGCACGAGCACGCCGGGCAAATGGCGATGTGTTCACAAGTTCACAAGGCAAGGGGCGGCAAAGCGCCACGAGCGCCCGCTCCACCCAAGCCACGAGCGTCCGCTCCACTGAACATGGGGTTTACAAAAAAATCTTCTTAAAAATCCCCGCTACACGTGCGGCTTGCGGCAGCGTGCTTATGTACCTCCCTACTACCCAACCTTTACCCCTAACAACCCCCTCCCCCTTCCCCAGTTCCCTCTTTAGCGGAGAAGCTGGTTCCAAGGGGGGCCGCGCGCGCTGCTTCGGCCGGGAGTTGGGGAGAAGGGGGTGGGAGACTGTGACTCATCCCTTGATCTAGTTTAGACTCGGGTCTCCCTAATTTCTATAACGTACGATCTTTGTTGATTTTCGCTGTGGCTTCTACTCCGGTGCGATCGAGAATCATGTGCGTGAGTAGACTGGCAAGGTTGCTGCCTGCGTCTCGCGAGCTCGCGCCAGAAGGACGGAGGCAGAGTCGTGGTGCCGGTGAGATGCCGAACGGCAGTGGTCCAGGACCACCGGCATCCACTGAGATGCCATCGCCCCCGCGATGCCCACGCAAGTGCGGCTTCGGAGTGCGCCGCGATGAGGGGTCATGGGCAGGTTAGCCATCACGGCCTCTCGGCCCGGAACAATGCACGTTGGTTGGAGCGGAGGGAGGCTCGAGGAGAGGTAGAGTCCTGTAGCTTTCGTGTGTCCGGTGCCGTGCTGCCACGGGTGGACGTATTGCGTAGCTTCGATGCCGTCCAACAACGCCTAAGCGTAGTAGTGCATCCTGGGGTTCTCGACTGCCAGGAATGGCGCTTTAGCCTCCAGGCGGCGGCGACCCAGTGGATGCCCGTTCTCCTGGCGCATTGCCGCCAATACCCCGTTTCGCCGACCTCCTCGGTCTCCTCTCTACTCGCCGCAGCGCGCGAGAGCTTGGTTGCTAACCCGTCCTGGAGCTCTACAGACGCTCGTGAGGCCGTCAGCCTAGCCAACGCCGCGACGAGGACGTCGCTCTCTCGCTTTAGTCGGGGAGAGGTGCGGGGCAACCCCACCAATGCACACCCCGAAGGAATTACCACCCCCCCTCCTGCGGAAGGAGCGGAGACCGACGAGCGGCCGCCTACAATGTCGCCGTCGCAAGAAGAGACACGAGAGGTGCCCCCACCACTCGTGGACCCATTCGCCCCATGGACGGCTCCACTACCGGAGGTAGTCGCCGACTTTCCCGATGGCCCGCCCTCAGTGCTCAAGAAGAGATACGGCACTTGGCGGGCTCCAGACCCACATAGCAGGACCGGTTGGGCCCACGTACCGCCACAGACGATCCGAAGCCGATGGACCGACGAGATGACCCTACACTCACGTCAACACTCTCCACACTAACGTATCCCTATCACGGAACGCACAGGAACCCGCTGACAGATCGAACAAGGAAGAGAATGCCGACAAGAGAGCGACGGGGCGAGGGACGATCCGACGGGGGCGACAGTTACGCACAGGAATAAGGAGGGAATCTTTCGAAAACCCCTAAGTGATTTTATGAAGACCGAAGTAAAATAGCGCCACGGTATAATCCAACGGCCAACACCTGAGGGGGAATCAGGGTCACGCAAGGGGGCGGTTCCTTGCACCGGCGATACCTGAACGCGCGACTTCGCCTAAAACGCGAGGAGCACGCAAGGAGGTAAGCCGGGTGAGGGGCAAGCAGGCGACAAGGGAGGCGACAAAGGAGGCGAGGGCAACAAGGGCGAATGGACGAATGTAGGACCCTGCGACGGTGACTCGTGGCTAGCCTGCAAGGAGGGAACATAGAAACGCAAACAACTTCTAAAACAAAAAGGTCGATCGCGGATGCGACAAAACAAAACTATCACATGGCCCTCTTTTGACGGAACGCGACTTTACATATGTATTTGGTCTCTGGCCAAATACGGTAAATACGAAATACGTATTTCCCATCTAGGCGCAAGACATTTTACAAGATATTTGGGCTGCAGGACGAGACATGTCTCGCCCATTTTTGAGAGACAGTTGGGCAGAAAAAACGAGACATGTCCGCCAAGCAAGCCCAAGCCCTAATTGACCCCCACTTATATATAACTTATAAGAGTAGGTTGAACCTTGAACCGGACCATATCTAAGCCCTTCACCCCTATCCCCCTAGTAGTGCACGAAGGAAGTCGCCTGATGGCGGGGGGGAACGGCCGGGGGAGTGGGAGTGGGGGTGTAGAAAGTTTTTGTGCTGGCCGTGAAAAGAAAACAGAGGGCAGAGGGTCCACGGCCGCGTGTGTGGTGAGATTATTAAAAGGTTGATATCGATATCACGTGCTCCAGTAACCCTTAAAGACCCTCTTGCATTCCGAATTGCTCCAACGTGCTTTAACTTGCCCACTAGTTTCGCTTCGCTGGCTTTTGCTTCTGGCGGGCCTCGCCACACAAGACACCAGCCCAGACCCAGTGATGACCATCAGACAAAAAATAAAATGACAGCGCGTGCGTGGTTCCTCTGTCAACCCTCTTCCTCTTCCTCTTCGGCTCAAACGATCGATAGCAACAACCGTCCGGAGGAGCCGACGGCGGTGTCGGCTGCCTCCGAGCCTCACCGCTCGACGGCTCCGTCGCCTGCTGCCTGCATGAGGCGCAGCGTGATGCAACACCTCAGTGTGTTGATCCCGTTCTGCGCTGCAGCTGCCCCGCGGTACGGCGCCGCCTCCCCTTACTGCCTGCTTCACGAACTGATCTGCGGAGGGGGGCAGACGGGTGCTGTGGTGCGTGGCGCTGTGCTTCCAGCCTTGCAGCGAGCTGAGTCGCGAGCTCTCCATCATATCTGGCAGAACGGGGTGTCTGTTTTGGTGGACCACCACAGCGAGACCAGCCCTAGGGACGCGGGTCTGGTCTTTGGCCACTGCAGGTTGACGCATGGAAATGTGTGGCGAGCCAGTAGCGACTACGAGAAGCTTTTCGCCGGCACGTTCCGCTTCGTCGTTGAGTCTCATGCCCTGCATGGGATTCAAACATATGTGTCGCCCTATGACCTATTTCATGGCCATTTGGTTCGCGGCAAAGTTGGTGACTTTGCGACGCTGAACGTGCTTTTCCATTGTGCCGAGTATCCGGCCTATGGCTCAGGGATATTCGACTTCCATCTTGGACACTGCCAGGTGGGCTCAGATTGCACGCCTTCCCTGCAAGCATGGCGGTATAGGAATGTTCTGTGGAGCAGCTGGTGGCCGCTTGAGTCCGCTGCCCGTCAAATCGGCATTACGCAGCCAGTTGCTCAGCAGGCACTCTGGCTCTTGGATGGTATGGCGAATGCGGTTGCCGACTTGCGGGTAGATCCGACGCCGTTTGGCCCAAAGTGCCCGAACACAGTGTGGGAAGGGAACTTTGGCTGCCGCATCGCGGATATTTATCATCTCGGAGGCGATATCGTCTGGTGCGGTGACCTAGCCTATGGCTGAAACGGCTTGCGCACCGACGAACAAGCCAACGCAATTTACTCTTTACACGTTGCCAGCACACAGTTGACAGCACACGGTTGACAGTGCAAATCTTGTATCGCCATATGATAGTGTGTAGTTTTGTTGAAACTGGCGCATAGTGGTAGTTGTAGTATAGTCGTGGTGTATGCCGTTCACTGTTCTACAGCGGGTTGGAGAGTGATGCCAATTGCCAGTGCTTGTGCTGCCAGAGAGCAGAAGGTAGTTAATGGGTACGTGGTTGCCCGGACCCCGCACTACGAGCCGGGCCCACGGTAGTGCACCTGGGCCGTACCCCCAGAACCGAAGAAAAAGGAACGAGGGGGGGAAGGCGAAAAGTCTGGAGGAAGGAACAAAAAAGGCCTGCTGAAACTGAAACACAAGGACAAACACCCCCACTTCAAACAAACACATCACCCACAGAAGGCTCGGCACCCGCAACCGGTTCATCACGGTCACGGCGCCCACCACTGAGTGCAGACTCTGCGAGAAACACCGCGAAGATTCGACCCACCTCGCCAGTTGACCCTCCACGCTAAAAATCTTCCAAGCTATAGAAGCCGTGGCGGGGTACACGCCAGTACGGAATAGATCGACGGCCCAAAAAATCAAAGACAGATTGTTCGCATACCTAAACTCGTCTACGCCTGACAGCCTCAAAGCTCAAAGCCCTGTACCTTATAGCATGGAGATATGGAGATTCATAATAGGCGACTTCTACTACAAAGTAGAATTCGAAAACTATACCTTCCATCACGTGCCAGTCATCGAGAGAACTTTGTCTGTGTCTTTGTCTTTGTGCAGGTTCACGGTCCTCGTTAGAGGCCTTGAACTTGAACCCCCGGACAAAATCTCGACTGCACGCGCACGAACAAAGCCTAAAGCCTCACAAGGGAAAGGGAGGAAACCGAAGATCAAATCCCCACGCGAACTTAGCGCCCCTATCTTTATAACCAACGACAAAGGCGCCATGATCCTGATCATGGGCACGAATTTAACCCTAATAGCACAAGCACTCAACACTCAACACATATCGGAACGACTAGCCTAATCGCACGCAGCCCCCGCCGCGAGCCGCGAGCCGCTCACGCGCCCGACGCGCGACCGTTGCCGTTGCCCTCGAATACACTTAACCTCTGCTACCTGACCCCCTGACACAACGAGAGAACAAGGTACCTTCAAGCTTCAACGTACAGCCGGCAGCCCAATGGCGCAGGAGGAAGGAGTGAGTCAGGCCATCAAGGATCAAGGATCGGCACACGCCGTCTGCCACTAGAAACCTGGTACACCCAGCCCCTAGGTAGCGCACGAGGGGACGAGCCGCAAGGCAGATGGAGGGGGGATAAGGGATGAGGGAAGGGGGCGTGGCTGCATAGATAGATGTTGTGATGTTGTGCAGGGGTCGCGCGCGCGGCGAGAATTTCAAGCAGAAGTTGTGATCGAATTGTGTTGTAAACTTGCACACTCTACGGTCCCCGCACCCCCGCCGCGCGCGGGCCTCCCGCGCGGAAGAGAAGAAGAGGAAAAAAAGAAAAGGCCAATGAGACTCTCAATGAGACTTCCCATCTGCTCTCATCTCGCGCGTGGGGGGGGGGGGGGGCGTCCCCGCGCGGACCCCACGGCGGCCCACGGTTGACGCGGTGTTTACCTTTACATATTCTCGCCCTTTCTTTCTCTCTCTTTCTCCCTCTCGATCTCGAGGCGGGTGGGGTGGGGTGGGGAGGAGAGGGGGCGCGTCCCCGCGCGGCCCCACGGCAGCCCACGGTTGAGGCGGTGTTTACTTTAGAGATTCTCGCCCTTTCTTTCTCTCTCTCTCTCTCTTTCGATCCCGGGGCGGGGGGGAGGGCACACCCTCTCTCTTCGCGCGCGCTCTCTCTCTCCCCACCTCCCTGCCCCCCTTTCTCTCTCTCTCTCTCTCTCTCTATCTATCTATCTATCTATCTATCTATCTTTATTCTCTCTATCCCTCCCTCTCCCTCTCTCCGTTCTCTCTCTCTCTCTCTCTCTCTCTCTCTGATCTCTCCTCTCTCTTCCCCCTCTCTCGCGATGAGGTCGTGCCACTCGATGGTCGTTCTCGCGTGCGCCGCGGGCACAGCCGGCCTGAGCGTGCGCATGTCGGCTGCGCCCGCGGGCGCGACGTCCAGCCCTACCTCCTCCACCACCGCCGAGCCGCTCCTCCTCCGCGCCGCAAGGGGAGAGGTGACAGAGCAGACCCCTGTGTGGATGATGCGGCAGGCAGGAAGGCACATGAAGTGCTACCGCGACCTCGTGAAGGACTATCCGACGTTCCGCGAGCGGTCGGAGATCCCGGATGTGTCGTTTGAGATCTCGATGCAGCCGCGTGACGCATACGGGACCGACGGAGTCATCCTCTTCTCGGACATCCTCACGTGAGCACTGCCGAGCCGCCCCCCCCCCTCTCCCCCCATTCCCCCTTTGTCCTTCCATCCCGTCCCTCCAGCTGCGGCGCATCGATCGTCGCCGACGCGACGGGGTCGGGAGGCTCACTCTTCCGGCCTCCCGCATCGTTCAGGCCGCTGCCGGCAATGGGCGTCGACTTCGCCATCTCCGAGGGCGGTGCCATCACCATTGAGCCCATCCGCACGCGTGAGGACTTTGCCAAGATGACGGCCAAGCCCTTCGAGCCTGAGACGCGCTGCCACTTCGTGGGCGAGGTGCTCTCGCGTCTCCGCACGCAGCTCGCCGGCACCGACGCCACCGTGCTTGGCTTCGTCGGCCTTCCCTTCACCATTGGCACCTACTTGATCGAGGGTGCGACGGGCACCAAGACTGGCTTTGCGGCTATGCGCGAGCTGCGCGAATCGGACCCACAGCTTGCCAAGGATATGCTTGGCCTCGTCGCCGAGCGCATTGCGCAGTATGCTGTGTATCAGATCGACTCGGGCGCCCAGGTGATCCAGGTCTTCGATTCGTGGGCGGGCCACCTCACCCCCGAGGAGTTTGATGAGTGGGCCGCGCCCTATCAGCGGCAGGTGGTCAGCACTATCAAGGAGAAGCGCCCGGATACCCCCGTCATTATCTACATGGCGCCCGACACATACTCCAAGGGCGGCGCCCTTATCGAGCGCCTGGCATCCTCGGGCGTCAATGTCGTCTCGATCGACCACACCATCTCCCTCGCCAAGGCCCGTGAGCAGCTGGACGCCGCCGGCTACGAGCACGTTGGCCTACAGGGCAACCTCGATCCCGCCATCCTCTGCGACGGCACGCCGGAGGAGATTGTCGCCGCCACGGAAGACATCCTCAAGCAGGCGGCCGGCCGGCCGCACATCATGAACCTGGGCCACGGCATCGAGGCCACCACGCCTGAGTCGAACGCTAACCTCTTTGTGAAGACCGTCCAGAAGTTCCGCTCGGCTTGAGGCTCACAAGTGTTCCAGCCAAGCGAGATCGCTTCGTTGCCGGTTTGCAGCTGTGGCCCCTGGCCGTGTAACACCGTCGCGCGCGTCGGCGCCCCAATCGCTAGATTGGCGAACCGACAGCTAACAGCTCCACTTGCCACAAAACTGCGGCAGTGAGACCTAGACATTTTCTGCTCTAGCTTTATAGCTGCACCTATTCCGTCATCGCTCGACAGCTCATCATCGAGTTAGTTGTTGGCCATATTCGATAGGCAAAGGGCGCGCTGATATTTAGTTGCGGTGAGGTGACGTGTGCCATGAGTGCGCCACACCGCCGTCTCGTGCTCACTTACACTTACTCGCTGCTTTGCTTCAATTGCCACTGCAACCTCTTGCTATAGTAGCTACACAAGACCGGAGACACCAAGAGTCCTCACCGGTTACGTTGAAAATAAAGTAACCCAATCAATGTTATATCGTAGCCAACCCACTAGCTAATTGGACACAACGTTTCAGTCCCGGAATCCCCATGCCCGACGAGCCAAGTGTCCGATAATAATAAAACAACTATCAACTATAGCGTTAGTAAGAAGGTGCAACTCGAGGTTCCCTTTTTTTGTCACATCCCTCCCGTCTATTTCGGTATATAATTTCTACTTACCCCTAACTTGGCCCCTAACTCGGACACTCTTCCCACTTGGCGGTCCATCGAGCGTGAATTACTTTTTCTTGCATACAAATAAGGAACACGTCATGTTAGTATACATATACCATAAGCATGGTGAATATGATGTGGAGGAACTAAAGAAATTGAAGGCTCCCATCTTTGGCTGGTCCTTCGTAATTATCTCGGTATCAACCCTACTTGCATACGCGGCGATGGGTGTTAAAGGAATCGGAGTTGGAGCTGGAGTGGGAGTCGCACTGCCCCTGCTGCTTTTGTTTGTATTGCGGAAATTTAAGGTGTGGCGCCTTTCCAAAACAGACAACATGCTGCTCACCGACGAAGCGAAAGCAATGTTGGCCGCGCGCACAAAAAAATAAACATGAACACTTGGCCGGACCTCCCACAAAACTTTTCCGGCAAGGGGGCGTGTGTGCTCACCACCGAGTGTTCGTTCGTCATGTTGGCATCACCTCGCTTCAAAACTTCTTCAGAGCCGCATCGGCCGTGCACGCACAAGGCGCCGTCGCCGGTACCGCCCAAAACTGACAGACGCTCCTGTTACGCGGCACAGGCGGCGGCCGTGCGCACGTTGCAGCCTCTTGGCACCTTCCGGCAGTCTGGTAGTCGCACGCGCTGTAAGGAAAAATCTTAATTCGGCCGCGCCCCGCTGCACTGCAGCTCGTGCGCCTTCACCCGGAGCTCGCTTGTCGCGTTCTCCCAGCAAGCAGGTCTTACCAGAACCGGTGCAACCAACTCTTGCACAAGAGGACCCTCCGTCGACTCGCAACTCATTCCTGCGTACGACAGCAAGGCAAGGCGCGCGAACGCGGGTAGCGAGCAAGGGAGGGAAGCGGAGAGAAAAGCGGAGAGGAGCGGAGAGGAGCGGAGAGGAGCGGAGAGGAGCGGAGAGGAGCGGAGAGGAGCGGAGAGGAGCGGAGAGGAGCGGAGAGGAGCGGAGAGGAGCGGAGAGGAGCGGAGAGGAGCGGAGAGGAGCGGAGAGGAGCGCAGAGGAGCGCAGAGGAGCGCAGAGGAGCGCAGAGGAGCGCAGAGGAGCAGAGGAGCACAGAGGGGAATACGAGAAGGGGGGGGGAGAAAAAGGGGAGGGAGTCCCAATCCTAGGGGGTGGCGCGGGGGGGGGGGGGGGAGAGGGGGGTGTCACATGGAGAGCTCCCGCGGGGGGGAAAGAGAGAGGGGGGGAGGGAGTCCCAATCCTAAGGGGTGGCATCTGAAACCTATACTTCTGTACTTTAATAAGGGGGTCCTTAAAGTAAAAATTATACCGTACACATGGGGGGCACTTGCCAAGAAAACAACCAAACCTGAGGTTGCACCCTCTTACCACTACTCCCACTAGCCCGGTACTATCACGACACCCCTCAGCGCACTTGCCCGTACGCCTTGACGTGTGCTGTCACTAGACACATACGCATATGCACCCCTTCCCCTTCGAATCTCCTCCCTCAACGAGCCTCAGCCGGAGATCATAAACCCCAGCCGGAGACCATAAACAGCTACATTGTCATTGCCAAAGTTGTATTTGTCAATGCGATTGTTAATTGTCTAGGAACACGTAATGGCACTCACACTCACTCTCATAAACATAGGGGATAGGCTCCTACAGCTGCTTGGCGCCCCACAGTCTGGCCACCGCCACCTCCTCCGTCTTCCGCCTGCGGCTTCGTACCTGCGCTCGCATCTCCGCCTCCGCTTCTTCTTCAGCCAAGGCGGCATGGCTCGACTCGTATGTGACGCGGAGCCGCGCCATCTTGCGCGCTCGCATCACCTCCGCGGAATCAGGCGAAGAGGAAGAGGGAGGAAGGGCCACGCCACACGGGGGGCTAAGAAGCTAAGAAGAAGCGAAGAAGGGCCGCTGCTGCTTCCCGAACCCCGCTTGGCATAATCGCGTGCATGGTGCTGTGGTGACTCTAGAGCCTGATGGCCGGGCATGGACAGGCATGCAACGCCATCGTACCTGTGGTTTATGGCGCCATGCCAACGCCCACCGCCGCGACAATCTTCGTATCGCCGGTCGCGATATCGCTCATCGCGATATCGTTCGTCGCGATATCGCTCATCGTGATATCGCTCATCGCAATACTGCCCATCACGATAGCCTGCCCGTCGCGATACTGCCCGTCGCGATAGCGCCCATCGACATACGACCTGTTACCGTACGGCCCCATGGGAGGGGGCAGTGCGCAGCGCCCCCTCGCTCATAGCGATATCGCTCATCGTGATATCGCTAATCCGGATACCGCTCATCGCGATACTGCCCATCATGATACTGCCCGTCGCGATACTGTCCGTCGCGATAGCGCCCATCGACATTCGACCTGTCACCGTACGGGCCCCCAGGGGAGGGGGCAGTGCGCAGCGCCTCCTCCCGCCGGTATCACTCGGGCACACCTCTGGTTCGTCGGACATGGCGGGATTCCGGGACGAAAAAGTTGTGACCAAATAGCTAGTGGGGTTGGCTAGGATATAACATTAATTATTATTATTATTATAGCTCGTACTTTCACGAGTTTTGCTCTAGCGATAGGACCAAGCCCTGCACTAAGCCGTCCGACTTGGAACACATACTCTAATCAGCAGCAAGCAACTTCCTTGATCATCCTCGCAAGTGTGCTTTTCCCTACTTTCCGCCTCTACTGCAAGTGACCGTGCTGAAGGAAATAGCCGAACTGTTCCGCCATGTGCGCCGGCATGCTAGATAAGACCGGCTGCGACCTCATGCATGCTCGACCGTAAAGCCTTGGAAATGCATTCATCGGTACAGTCGAGGTTAACTCGAGGTTCGCTAAGGTTGCTATCACGAACGTTGGGGACAAAGCTTCTTAGCGAATGACGTCCGCCTACCGCCTCCTCATCGAGGCACGGCAGTGCTCGGCCGCACGTCGGACGGTGCCGGCTCACGCTTTGAGTGCCACTGGGCTCCATTGACGACCCTGCCCTCGTTGGTGAGAACAGCGCAAGAGTGTCGACAAGCATCCGTGTTCGCTCGGGGAGTCTCCTGACGCAGCGTCTCCTCCTCTTGGCTGAAAATGACACTCTGCCACTTATCGGGTGTCTTCTCCTCGCCTGCGCGCCGTAACCTTCCCCTGAAGACGAGCAAATCGTCGACTAACAGCTCGAATTCGGCAACACCGCGTGTAGGAGTCTTGGAGTAGTTCAAGACACGAAGCACGGCTAGACTCACCGGTTCGTCGAAATACAGCCACAGCGAGTTCGCGCGGCCCTCCTCCAGACTCCATGGTGCCAGCCACACGTCAGTCGCGGGCTTGCGGCACGTAGGCGGCGGTGGAGGCGGGACCCAAAGTCCCGAGCCTAAAGTCTTGGCGCTTGCCCTTGATACGAAGAGTTTGTCCACCGTGCGCGGGTCATCTTCGATACCAGGCAACTCGTTAATGTCTGTGGGTTCAGCATGCACATGCATGCTGGGCAGGTTCGTTAGGGCCTCCCCACATGGTCCGAACATCTCGAGACCGTCCAGGCCGATGTAATGAGCGTCGCCGTGTGAGGCCAAGAAGCGGATTTGCCACGTGAGGCCGCGCGGGTGCACGGGAGCCAAATAGTCTTGTGATAGGGGGACAAGCCGCAGCCGCCGACGAGGGACGCTATGGCTCCACGCGTCGCTCCCTTCAGGCGCCGCACCGCCGTCGGGCATTTCACGCAGTTTGATGGTTTGGCCGAAGTCCAGCCGGGTGTGACCGGGAGCTTTTCGCAGAAGGACCCCGTCCGGGGGCGAAACGAGCCTCCCGTCTATCACGATGAGTGCGCGCTTAATGCCACGCCCGGCGTCGTCCTCGCTCTTGTTGTAGTTGTGCACGCGGATCGCCCCAACCTCACATGGATGGTCACCCAGTACGATGGTAAGGGTGTGCTCAGCGCCCTCGACCTGGTGCCACGGCGCGAGCCACATGTGCGCCGAATTTGTCGTAACCACATCGGCGTGCACCAATTTGTCCACTGTGCGTGGGTCGTTGCCGCCACCACCGAGCACGTTGACATCGGCTGGATTCGCTGAAAGTTGTGAGGCGTGCAATGGGATGGGCTCACCAGACGGATCTAGGAGCTGCAGAGCCGACAATCCATAATAGCTGGGGTCTCCCCAAGTCTCCAACACAGTCAAGACTAGCCGGCATCCGCGCGGGGCTTCGCCTGCAGTCTCGTCGTTCACGGTATGTATGGAGACGCGCTGGGTTGTCCCGAGTATTCCAGCCTCGCTACTTGGGCAAGCTCCGCATGGATCCGAGGGTGTTGAGCTCGGATGGCTTACTTCACTGTCGTCGGGTCCCACCTCATCTAACCCGCGACATACGGCAGCACATGAGGCGTCAACGTCGACGCGTCGTCCGCTGGCAGTGGCCGGACGTGGGTGTGAAGCTTTGAGGGACGCGCGTAGCTCGGCAAGGAGAAGTTCTTCCTCCTCATCAGCCTTGTCATCAACTGCAAGCGTGGCTCTCTCTCGCGTCTCGTACGCGTCCAATCGGTCGAGCACCTGCGAGATCAAAGGAGAGGTGCAAGGCCTTAAGGACGAACGACGGAGTAGGTGAGAGCCCCTGTGGATTGGTCTATGTGTACTCCCCCCTCTCCCCGTCCCAAACCGTGATTGCCTCAGATGACACGCATAAACCGTATTCGGCGATGGTGTTCAGCGCGAGCACGCAGCACAAAAGGGCCAAAGGCCTCGCCAGCGCGTAGCCCGGCGTGGGCGCCGACTTGTGGTCTTGTCTTCCTTGGCATAATCCCCACCCCCACCTCGCCGCCCGAATGGGAAGATGGGGATGCAGCTGATGCGCAACGAAAGTCCTTGCCACTTCTCGTGGCGACACATCTTGGAGCAGGTCGAGGCCAACGAAGGCAGCGAGGTGGACGTATGGCAAGGTTGGTGAGGATTTTTCCGATGAGGAAGTTCGCACCTGCGGGGTGTCTGTAAAGGTCATCGTAGTAACGTGAGCAGCTGCCCCGACGACGATGCCGCTTGCTTGACGGAGTTCCCCTTGGAAGAGCAATGAGCCGCTGAGGCGAACTTCGGCGCGCCGCGCACCGCGCTGCGTGTGCGCTCGATTTGCGTTGTAGTTCCATATCTTCAAGCGCGAGGGGCGGCAACCCTGTGGCAATATCACGGTGACCGTATGCCGCTCGCCACGTGTGAAGGGCGCGAGCCACATGTGCGCTTCATCGCATGTGGCGAGCACGCCATCGAAAAGATTTGCTACTTTCCGTGGATCTCCCGCATGAAGTGGCAGCTCATGCACGCCGGCCGGCGAGGCTAGGACCTACGCGAGCGCCGAATGATGCTCAGATACTCTCCAATGGGTTAGGCGAGGCTACCCAATGCGTTAGGCGAGGCTACCCAATGTGCTAGGCATGGCTTGCCAGGCAGCATTTTTCGTTGTCTTCGGCATTTCCTCCGCACTCGTGGCACTTTTCCTGGTTCCTGCGGCGTGTGCGGCATCTCACCTGGCTCGTGCCATCGATCAGTAGTGGGTCCCCATGACCATCGAATATCTGTAGCGCTGTTAGGCCGATGTAGTGCGCGTCGCCCCACGTGGACAACAGGTCAAGAGAAAGAATCTCGCCGGATGCCGTGCCCATCTGTAGTCTAGGGGCTAACGCTGCGCTGTTCGTCGCTCCCACCTGCACAGATCCCTGACGCCCCGTTTCTTTGCCAGATGCCTCGTCAGATGGCACTAGCGGTTGACACCCGTCATCGGAATCGCTCTCACTGAGAGCTTGAGGTGGACTTCTCATGAGATCAGCGGTGAGAGGCATCCCAATGCTTGCCGAGACGTCATCAACTCGATCGTCATCTGCCGGTTCGGGCAGCGGCGGTGCTTCAGGCAGCGGTACGCGCACGGCACGCATCCGCTCCACACCGAAATGAGAGCTGCAATCTAGACGGCCAGCATGGGCCATACGGAAATTCGAGAGCGAGGACAATGAGGCCGCGAGTGGGTCGAAGGCGTGCCTGTCGTCAAACTCGTCTTGAAGCGGGGGACCACGAGGTGTGTCGGCCACAGCAGGGAATATAGGTGGCGTTCGCTCTCGGCGCAGACGTTTTTGCGGCGACTTGTGAGGGGAGTGCTTTTGTGGCGGCTCCTTGGGAGAGCTTCGCACGTGTTGCAGCATCTTTTCCACGGGAGAGCGCAAGGGCGAGAGCGAAGTGGCAGTGTTGCCAGCGCGCCTACGACCCTTGGGAGCAATCCCATGGTTATCAGATTTAAGGTCCTCTACGTCGACAGTAGGCCTTGCGTGATGAGCATCAAGCATTCGCCGGGCGCTGCGCGGCCGTCGCCGCGATGAACCAGGCCGACTGGATGCAGGGTCCAAGCACCTCGCAACTTTGACCGACGTTTCGTGTTGCAGGGCGCCTGAATTCTCATCGCCATCGCTGCTACTCGTCGTGAAGCTTCCTTCACGTCGACGAGGGCCGGCATCTGAAGCACTCGACCGCAGATTCGAAGCGCTTTCACCGGTGGCGACTCGAGGAGCGGGAATTGACCGCTCTGCCGGTGGGGCCATGGGGCCAAACCCATGGCGTGAATTTAGCGTGGTTGCGTCTCCGTGCATACGATTTGGCTCGTCCGACGATGAGGTGGGTCGTCTTGTCGAGGCTGCGGCTGCGGCGGCTGCTGCTGCGGCGGCGGCGGCGGTAAAGGCAGTCGTCTCACCAAGGTCAAGTTGAAGACCTTGCCGTTCTAGAGACTCCAGCTGGTCGAGGACGTTGAGCAGATAGCGTGCCTTGGCCGGCTCAACCTTTCGAAGACGTGCCACAAGCTCATCAGTTGCGCCTGTAGCTGATGCCACGTTCACGGTGATCACGCCACCCGCCGACGTTTCCAGATCGGACAGGTCATGGGTGGTAGCAAAACGGGCGGATGAATTCCGGGCGCGTGCGCTGCCCTCCAACAGCTCGCCTCCCGTATTGGCTGCAGTGTTGAACCCATCCACCGGAGAGTTGATGCGTCGTCCAGTCATCTTACCGTGGGGCGTTCCGACGTCGTAGGAGGCCCGCGTACTATGCGCACTAGCCGGACCAGAGTGCACGTGCCGCGCCGAGTCGTCATTGCTCACGTCGGCCAAGGATTGTCCGTTGCTAGTGGCGTGACGAACGGTCCCAAGTCCGCTATGTGAAGATGGCTCGCATGCGCCAGCACGCCCCGAACCGCGCGCAGGGGATGAAAAGATGGGCCCTTCGCCCACTGCGGCCGCTCTGCTTTTCTTGGCCTTGGCACCAAAGAATTTGGAGATGTTGGCGGATAGCGAAGGCTTTCCGGCAGTTCCTCCAGCTGCACACGACGGGGAAGAGGATGTGGATCCGGTGGCAGGACTTCTGGGCGTAGGTATGCCTGCTGCGCTACCGGAACACCGATCACACGGGCTGCGGCTGCTGCCCGGCTGCGCAGTACGTCGATCAGCTAGCTCACTCGAGTCAATGCTATGGAAAGAGCTGGCCACCGGCGAGGCGAGTAGCCTGGACTCACCCCGCGTAAGGTGCTGACGTGACGAGGTTGCCGTACCCCTGTCGAGCACTCCCTCCTCCTCCTCCTCGGAAGGCACCTCCTCGGCAGCCACTTCTTCGCCTGTCGCTTGCATCTCGGCCTCGTCTGCCCCGATTTCCTCCTCCACCTCCTCAACCACCTCTGCATCTTGCTTTGCCTCGTGCACCACGTCATCGACCACCTCCCTCTCGCCTGGCGATTGCATGGATCCTGAAGTGCAGGCGCAACTACTCGCATGTGTGTACTGCCGGGCTGATGTCGCCTCTTTTGCGCTATCAAGCTGCTGACGTAGCCGTGCAAGCTCTTCTCGCTGTTCGCGCGTCTCCGCCTCCAGCTCGTCGTGTTCAAGCAGCATTTGCTGCCTCCGCTGCGCCACGGCCGCGGCATTCCTCTGGGCCCGTGCCAGCCTTCTGTCAAGATCCCCGTCCTCATGCGGCTGAGCCGCGATGTTGCCTGCTTGCTGGTCCGATGGCACGACGCCGGCCGCGTTGGCCCCCTCCCTCGCAGCGGCGCGCTGCTGTCTCCGACGCAACAGCACCTTCTGTGCGTGTGATACATCAGGCGAAGTGCTCGGCTGTGCATTCAGGGGTTGGTGCTTTTTGTGCTGAAGCGCCTGACGCGCAGCCTCAATCCGGTTGCGCTCAAACGCGTCGAAGGCATCCTCGAAAGCGTCCTCCGGCTCGTTGCGCGCCGAGGCGGCGCGTGACATAGATGTATGACATGGGCTGCCCCCTCCCTCCCTGCCCCCTCCCTCCTCTCCCTCGTCCGTTTGCGCTCCATCCTCCGACTGTTGTTCCTCCTCTTCATCTTCATGCTGCGAGACCGCCCAGTGCGGCCTCAGGTCGATCTGTCTTCCATCCTCAGCCATGAGCGAGATGGGCGCCTGCTGCCAGCCACGGCGTGGTTGAGCGGGAGCCGAGGGTGCCGCCCAGCCCCTCTGTGGCCCCGCTGAGGCCGCCCTGCGCCTGCGAGGCTGCTGGAGCTTCTCATTGATTCGGTCAGCGTTGGCACCAGAGAAGCAGAGATCAAAGCCCTTCTCACGCCGGCGTGCCGCCTCAGCCTCGGCGTCGGCGCGGCGCTGAGCGGCCTGCACGCGGTGACGGTTGCGCGCTGCGAGCTGCTCCAGCAGATCGTCCGCCATCCCTATCTCTCTCTCCTTCCCCCTCTCTCCCCCCTCGCCGCCCTTTCCCGCTCTCTCTCCCCTGCCTCTCTCTCTCTCACTCTCACACTCTTCTTCTTCTTTACCTTCTACGTTTACTTCTTCTTCTCCTCCTCCTCCTCGAGTAGGAGTAGATCTCTCCTCTCTTCTTCTGGTATTGTTCTCCTCCAGAGAGTCTAGGAGTAAAGACGAGTAGAGATATCTTTTCTCTCTTCTCCGTATATCTCTCTCTTCTGCTCGTTCATACTACTAGAGGCTAGGGCTTCGCAGCCAACAGCGCTTCGCAGCCAGCACACGCCGGCGCCGATGGCTCCGGCGGCCGCCAGGGTGCCTGTGGAGCCGCCCAGAGGGGGCAAGGGACCCTACACCAAGGCTGCCCATGATTAGGCCTTGGTAAAAATATGTGACATATTGAACTACATATTTGGGTCAACTTTTCCAAATTACATATCATTACATTTTTGCGCATATTTCACATATTTACTGCATATTTGGGCGTGGGAGGGGGGTTCACAAACAAGGGCACAGGCACAGGTCACAGGCCAGGTAAGAGGTAGGTAGGGGGTGGCAAGAGAAAAAATCTTGAAAGAACAGTTGTTTCCGCTGTTTGTACGGCGTGAGGCAGGCGTGCTAGTGTTGCAATGCTCTATCTACTTCCCAACCCTCCCTTACAACCCCCCCCCCTTCCCCCTTCCCCTCCCCCACCACCAAGGTTCCTCGAGGCTCGAGGCAGAATCCTTCAGGCCTTTTGGCATGAATATTTCGACATGAGCACGAGCCTTCTTCATTATGTACCGTCTTCTATGTTCGTCGTGGTCACGCAAGGCATGCAGATTCGAATTCTCCCCGTGCTCAAGTCCTGGTTCGCCGATTTTCGTCTCGAAATTCGAAAATTTAAATTTTATTTTTACTATTACGGTAAATGTCCACGCGTTTAAGGGAAGAAATGGAGTCGGCAGATGGCAGAAATGGGCCCCTCGCTTGCGGATTTCCCTCTTCCCCTTTCCCTTCCTCCGCAGATTTCCTTCCCCACCCTCCGAACATTTTCTCCCCCCCCTCCCCCTCCGCAGATTTCCTCTCCCCCCTCCCCCTCCGCGGATTTCCGTATTTCCGTCCGCCCTCCTCCCGCCCCTCCGCAGATTTCCTTCACCCCCACCCCCCTCCGCAGATTTCCTTCCCCCCTCCGCAGATTTCCTCCCCCTCCCTGCGCAAATTTCCTTCCCCCCACATACCAAAATAAACTACAATCGATGGTCGATGGTCGATAGTCCACTTTCGACAGTAGACGGACGACGGAACACGGAACGCGACCTTGCACACGTCGCACGTCATTCGGCATTGGAACGATCGTCACAATGGGCGCAAGGGTTCCCTTACCAATAAGGAGAGGTGTGGGTGTTGGTGTTGTTGGCCTATATAACCTTTCATGAGAGTCAGAGGCGCTTGTGTGCTGCAAGACTCATTTCCCACTCGCCCACACAATGTAGGCTCTCAAGGCACAACTCGCATGCCATGGGGACGTCCAAAGGGCCTCGTGGCTCTCACAGGCGCAGTGGAACAACTTGACGATGTCACCTCCAGGCCCACGCAGAGTGTTGCCTTCAAGGTTTGCATCGGAGGCCACGATCGACATCGTCGTCCATTGGTGTTCAAGTCCACCGAGGCTCTGAAAGACTTCCTTCCCGTGGCAGTGGACGTGTCGGAGACGAGCTCACCTAACGCGCCGAAGATCACGAAGCACGGGCGTGACGCCCTCTTCTTGTACGTGGCTGCCGAGGAGCCGGAGCTGATGGTGCAGCCCCCTGCTATCAGGCGGCGCGGCGGCCGTGTCAGCAACGACGGCAATGATAGCAGTGACAACGAGGAAGAGGGGAGCGATATTGAGGAGGTGGAGGAATGCAGCGATGAGGCCAGCGAGGCCAGCGAGGCTAGTAAGACAGAGGAGGAAGATTTGCAGACTAACACCGCTCGCTCGAGCAGGCCCAACGCCGCTCGCGGCGTAGCGGGTTGCGGCGGCGACGGGCACAGCGCCGCGGGTCGCGGCGGCGGTCATAATAGTGGTCGCCGCAGCGGTCGCCGCAGCGGCGACGGGAGTGGCGGCGGGAGCTGTCGCGGCGGCGGGAGCTGTCGCGGCGGCGGGAGCTGTCGCGGCGGCGGGATCTGTGGCGGCGGTGGGCCTGCTGCTATGTGCCATTGTAGCGATGAGGATAGCTCCGACTCCGGTGCGATGATCCGCACTCAGGAAGTGGAAATCGCGCTACGCCGGGGAGAGCAAGCCGAGAATGATCGGGCAAAGCGGGCGAGGACGCGTGCGGCTCGGCTGGCTGCGCGTGAGAATCGACGCGGCAGCCGCGAGCAAGGATCGGAGAAGCGCCGGCGCTCCGCACGCTCCTAGTGCCCCAGCGCGTTCGCTTTCGTGGTGGTGTGCGGCGGCTCCGGCGCAGCGGGAACGTAGAACGTAGCTAGCTAGCATGGCGGCGGTAGTAAGTCGGTTGTAGGTGGTTGTGTCGGCCTGGGCTTGCTGTAGTTGATTGAAGTCTTGCAGCTGGTGCTTTCTAGAACCCAGATTAGCGAATGGACGGTGTTTCCCACTTCTTGACATTGTCGATGCCATTGTGCACTTTGCGCCCGTTCCGAGATCATAAAATGTGGTTTATGATCTCCGGCTGAGGCTCGTTGTACTAATGCTCAGCTAGATTATTACGGCTAAAAAGTTCCGTCCTACATTGTAGGACCGCGTCCTACGATTTCGGTGTATGTGTAGGACCCTGAGCTTGAAAGCCACACAACTTTCGAGAGTGAAGGATTGGGACTTCCCACCAACTGAAGGATAGTCCCAACTCAGTCTTGAGATCCTTAGCTCCCACTATGGCCAAGGCTGTAGACTTCGTCTTGACCGAGCTTTCGGCTCCAGCGTGAACTGAGTACTTCGGCCAACGGAGGCCACCGGGTGCGTCGAGAGTTTTGTTTTTGCCCCGCAAGAGGCAAAAGCAGCCAAAACTCTCATTGGGCTTCAAAACCAAGCTTGGTCTCCATTGAAGGTCGAAAAGAACCCATGCCAAAGAGCATTTCACGGACAAAAAATTCCGTCCTAGAAACTAGGACCACGTCCTAGAAAATTCTTGGATTTCTAGGATTCTGCCGATCATGCCTCCATTATAGCCTATGGTGAGCTTATGAGACATCTCATCACCTGAAGCAAACCATCTCCACATCCCATTCAACCTTAGCTCTCCCCATGACCGGCTCTGCGGAGCTTGTCTTTGCTTAGTTTTGCTACCACATTCAGCATGCGGTGCTGCACTCGGGCGTCCGCTCGCACCAGAGGAGTTTTATTTTAGACCGTTTGGAGCAGTAGGCTAGCGGATTGGACACTTAGATGACAAAACCAAGCTTGGTGGTCACTGAAGGTCTCAAAGAGGGCAGTCAAAGCAACATTTCATCTCCTGGGGACCATGGGTAGAAGAGCTCCCCAATGGGTGGTATCAGCCATTTCTCCCGTTTCTAGGACAAGCAGCAATTCCGACCATGTGACCCGCAAACGCGTCACAAAACTTGGTGTTGCTGAGGGAATGGTGCCTAGGTACACTTGGAACATTTAATGAGGACATGCATGTGGTAACTCAATAGCCAAGGTTTGGGACAAAATGACATGGTATGCTCATGCTCTCACCTAGCAAAGTCCGTCCTAGTTTCTAGGACTGGTCCTAGAAAGCTGGGTACCTTTATCCGTTCATCTCGTGGGAGCAAGTTCTAGGGAGCTCATCATGAGCCTCAAATCGTGTCCTCAGGTGTTTGCGGCAATTCGTAGGACGACGCCGTTTTTTGCCGGGAAGGCTTCCGCGAGTGGCAAACAACTCATTATGCTTTGAGAATGGTGTCTTGAGCCTCTAGGAGGACTCAATGAGGGCAATGAGATGAACACAGAAACCAAATCCTAGCTCCCCATTCCTAGATTGAACCGTGTCTTCATAGTTCACAACGTCGTCCTACATTGTAGGACTCGTCCTATAAAGCTGGGTACCTTTATCCGATTATGAATGAGAAGCTCTAGCCTCTAGTAGTATTCTCCCACTCTTTCGCCCCCCCCCCCCCCCACTTTTCCCCTCTCCTCTGCTCTCGATTTGATTCTAGCCCGCTCTCTGTCCTCCCGCTACAAAAAAACTCTTGAAGGCATCATTGACGCGATTTTCGACAAGGCAAATCTTCTTATAATATTCAATATTCACGCCGCGCGCGCAGCCCTGAGAATGTAGCCATGGTCCCTCAACTCATGTTGGCCACGCTGCAGCAAGTCATCCGCGGAAAAGCAGGGAGGTGGATGCATCAATTGTGAGCAAGTGCGAGACCGGCGGCCCGAGCCAGCGTTTCGCACGCCACCACCGCGACCACTCGCTGGCTCGCTGGCCTCGCACGCGCTTGCGGACCAAGACAACTGCGCGAGCGCGCGGGTCCGCGAGAGACTGGCCAAGGGAGGCAGATCAACCCCAACGGGCCCACTTGGGAGGTCTCACACCATGCCATGTGGGCCCTCCACTCCAAAGCAGAGCGGCTGCCCAGTCGAGGCAGCCGAGGATTGAGGAGATGAGGGCGCTCGCATCGCCACAAGGCGCGCGAGGCCAGCGAGCAGGCACGGGCAGGGCCACCAAGCCCTGCCCTATGGACGCACTATCCTATCGCCCCAGCAACGGGGGCACGACCAACCATCACTCTGCCCTCCGGTCCTCATCAGGGAGGAGGGAGTCGGCTTGGTTGATCATCCCCACGACCTCTCGAACAAGTATGCCGATTTGTGGGGTTGGCTTCACCGTCGCAGGAGCGGCCTTCACCAAACCAAGCTCATTGCCGCTAGATGCGGCAGATGCCACAGCAGCGCACTCCATATTGGCCAGCCCATACAATGCCTCAATATCCCCAGCAAGCCTGTCGGCGAGGCCTCGTAATACTGCAGCACTCGCCTCGGCGTTTGACAAACGCCGCACATGAGTGTCTGACATCCACTGGGGCACAAGCTCTGGGTGCTCGGAGACCGCAATAAAGGGGATGTCCTCTCCACCCTCTGCTAGATGCCAGCGCGTAAGGCCCTCATCGTTACCTGTTGGCCGATCACCCAAGGCGAACGCGAACCCGGGCACAATTTCACCGGTCTTGATGAGATGCGAGACCACGATCGACTTGTCGAGGCCCAAAGGCACACAGTCGAAGCACCTGACGTTATAGGCGACCGGGACGGGTCAGGAATGATCAAGTGAGGCCTGGCGACGACGCAGGCGGGCTGTATAGCAAGTACGAGAGCCAGAGTGCAATGCGTGAACAGTATGGTACTGAATGTGTAAACTGGCCGTATGCTTTAGTCCGGATGATACTGTGCGATTCCCGTGTCACGGGAGAGAAGCGCCGACACACTCACATCCTGCCGGTAGGCTTGCCGTCCACTCGCGCAATGAGGTGCTCAGGAACATTGTGGTAGTTGCCGGCGATCTGAGCAGGGATGCCGACCCACACAACTGCAGCATTGTCGCCCCTGACTTCGATTCGAGGCACGCGCTCGTGATCATCGGAGATCGGAGGATGAAGCGCATCCGCTGTGCCGGGCAGGCTTCTCAGAAAGGCGAGTGGGCCGTCCGCTGGTATCACGTCCAGGAGAGGCCCTTTTCTCCGCTCCAGCTGCTGGCTGAGATCATCATAGAAGCGAACGAGTGCAGCACGGCCAGCCGCCACCAAGGAGTCCACGGTGTTGTCGTCGAAAGCGACTACGCCTACCACACCACAGGGAGATGGCATCACGAGCCGCGGCAACGAGCACCTCGGCTTGCTCCCCACGAGGGACTGAAGCCTTAGGCGGTCCGAGCGCCCCGCACGGCATGCACGGCGCCGCCGCTCTGACGGCACCACCGGCTTGGGAGGGCGGTGTGGCCAAAGGTCCGCGCAGCGGCGGCGGCGGTGCGTGTGTGTTGTACAGCTTCCAAGCTTACCGTGGTTGATGAGCTCGTCGTCCAAGGCGCCATCTCGTACAAGAGTACCATCCGGAGCGCATCGATACAGCAGCCGCCCCGTCTCCACCGCGAGCATCACATTCGAGCGCAGGGGGGAAGGGATGGCCTCGACGAAGCGCTCCGCGTGAGTCTCCAGCCGAGATCCAGTGATTCCGACGACTAGGGCACCGCAGCGGAGGAGGCGGAGCAGAGGATAAAAGCACGGGCCGTCCCTCAGCCCAGGATGCACGGGAGGTGTGCCGTACGGTCGAGGCAGCAGAGTGCCGTCGAGGTCAGCCAGGATGGCCAGCAGCCCGCGCATCTCTCTAGGCAGACGGTGGGGAGGGAGAGGGGGGGGGGAGCGGGGCTTCAGAGATGTACTCTACACTCTACTCACCCCTATATATAGAGTAGAATCTATTTCTGCGATTCCCCAGTAGCCAACGGGCCCCAGAGAGTTCTCCGGGGAGAGAGAGGGGCCCACACAGACTACGGAGTGATTCTTGGGGATTCCTCCCGCTCGCCCAGACTCGCTCACACAGATAAAGTGAACCTGCCGTCTCCGCCTCCTCCGCAGAGTTGCGTGCTGCAGAGAGAGAGAGAGGGAGAGACAGAGAGACGAGAGAGACGAGAGAGAGAGAGAGAGAGAGAGAGAGAGAGAGAGAGAGAGAGAGAGAGAGGGAGAGAGAGAGGCCAAGGGCGTGCAGCTCTACCACAAGGGGAAGAGGCTCGCAGCTCCCAACGGTTCACAGGAAAGTATGATCGTAGGCTCGCTCCATAGAATCCTCCTTTTCGATCCTTGGGCTTATTTATAGAGCGCGAGATGTTCACAGGATTCGAGTCCGTTGTGTGGGTCCCCCCCTCCCCGGCCGTTGGAAGTTGGAAGGACCTCCCACCTCCTCTCTCCTTCTTCTCTGGTTCTGCGGGGAGAGAGAGTGAGGAGAGAGAGAGAGAGAGAGAGATAGAGAGAGAGAGAGAGAGAGAGAGAGAGAGAGAGGGGGAGGGAGAGAGAGGGAGAGAGAGAGATAGAGAGAGAGAGAGAGAGAGAGAGAGAGAGAGAGAGAGGGGGGGGGGGGGGGGGGAGGGAGAGAGAGGGAGAGAGAGAGAGAGAGAGAGAGAGAGAGAGAGAGAGAGAGAGAGAGAGGGAGGGAGAGAGAGGGAGGGAGAGGGAGAGAGAGATGAGAGAGAGAGCTCTCGTCCACTCCACCCCCCGCTGTCCTCTTCTCTCTCCTCTTCTCTCTCTCGCTTCTTTCTTATCACTGACTACTACTTCCCAAGTGCTGGCCTCTCCTAGACTACTCTGGGTCTCTCTGTCTCTCTGCCGTCCTCTTCTTCTTTTCAGATGAGTACTGCTAGGGGCTCTACATATTTCTTCTTTCCCTTCGCTTTCTTCTCTTCCTTCAGCTCCCATGCTGCTTCTACCCTCGTTCTCTCCCTCGACCCTCTCCTCTCTCCCCCTCCTCTCGACTCTTCGCTCTCCCATCTCTCCTTTCTCTCTTCTCCCTCCTCCCCCGCCTCTCCCTCCTCTCCCTCTCCCCCCTCTCCCCTCCCATCTCTCTCAAGCCCTCCCTCCCTGCCTCTCTCTCTCCCTCCCTCGATGCTGCGTCCAGCAGCTCGTGTAGGAGTGGGCACCTCTGGGGTCAGCGCCAACGCTTCTCTCGAAGAGCCTCCTCCTGCCAAGCTTCTCGAGCTCTACAAGAAGCTCTCTGCAGAGGGAAAGAGCAAGGCCATCGGGTACGTTCGTAGACTCCTCGAACTCGAGAAGATCCGCTCAGCGCCAGTCTCCAGGGGAGAGGCGGGGCGCGGCGGCACGGGGCGCGGCGGCGCGGGGCGCGGCGGCGTGGGGCCCGGCGGAGGCGCCGGGCGCGGCCAACCCCGAGGCGCAACCACCTCACCTCCCCAGCCCCGCGGCAAGGGAGTGAAGATCGTCGATGTGCAGCCGGACGCGGTCGACCAGATCGTTGGACAGGTCTTCCACGCCACGCCACATCGGCAGGCTCAGCAGCCGTCAGCGTCGCAGCAGCACTCGCCGCACGTGCCACACGAGTCGACCACGCCGTCGTACCACCCGCCACCGACGCACGCGGGCGAGCCGCACTACCATCATGTTGGCTACAGTGGCCAGCCGACTGGACCACAGCCGCCCGTCGCGCCGAACCGCCTGCCGAGCTATCCACCTCCCAACCTGCCGGACTACCACGACCCGCATAGCAGCGGCTACTCGCACGAGGTGCCCGGGCTCCAGGGCTCGGTGCAATTCATGGGTCCACAGCACCACGGCACCCATAACCACGCCTGGGCTCTGCCACAGCCGCCGCCGCACGCGCCGCCGCCGCCGCAGCCTCACGCGCCGCCGCAGCCTCACGCGCCGCCGCCGCCGCCGCACGCGCCGCCGCAGCCGCACGCTCCACCGCCGCCGTACGCCCAGCCGCCCTATCACCATGGGCTGCCTCACCAACCGCAAGGGGGCTGGTCGTACCCGCCGCCCGAGGATCCCTCTGAGCACCGCCCGTATTACCCACCTCCCGTCCAGCCTTACGCGCCGCCACCGTACCCTCCTTCGCATTCGGCTCCACCGCCAGCTTCCCATCATGGGAAGGAGCACTGGACGACTGCACCATCGCCGGCTGCCGTCACCAATGGCCACGGCGCCGTTCCACCGCCGTTCATGAGCTCTCTCGCCGTCATGCAGGACGGCCAGTCGCCGGCCGAGAAGATGCGCGCCGAGCGGAGGAAGCAAGACTGGCTACGAGGGCTTGACGAGCAGGTCAAAGAACAGAAGGCGCGGCGCGAGGCTGAGGAGCGGCAGTGGCGAGAGGACCGCGCTGTCGAGCTGCCACCCAAGCAGCATGTGCCTCCCACGCCTCCCCACCATGGGCAGCCTTCACGCCACCACGCAGCGCCACACGGGCAGCTCCCCTTCGACGACCAGCACCATCACCGGCACCTCGACGCCGGAAGGTATCCGCCGCCGCCACACCACCATGACATGTCGGCCGGGGTGTCCCCTCAACGCCGTCGCGGGGGGGCTGGACCGCCTGGCGCACGTGTTGCTCAACCTTTCCCGCCGACTTCTTACGGTGGTCACTAGCGGCGAGGCCGCCTTGGTGGTGAGGGGCCGTTCATGCCGAGCGGGCTGGCGGTCCGCGGCCCCTGTTGGCCACCTGCAGGTTTCTCACACCCTTGTGGGCGTGGCACGTTGCCTTCTCCCGTGCCCTTGTATGCCTGCTTCATGCATAAGGTCAATATCATAATCTGCCATTATTGCAACATGCCTCCGAGGGACGTTTGTGCACCGCCGCACAACCAAAAACTAAGTTTGTACGATCAATTCAAATGAAGAGGCGTCTCGTGCCCTCCCCCTGTCGTATTCTAGCCTCTGGGCAAAAATAATAATAATAAAACAACTGAGCGTTAGTACCACTACTCCCACTAGCCCGGTACTATCACGACACCCCTCAGCGCACCTGCCCGCACGCCTTGGAGTGATGGTACAGACACATACACATATGCATCCCTTCAAATCTCCCCCCTCGCAAGCCCCCGGCTCCCATTATAACTCCCCACAAGTTACAATGAGGGAAAACCCATTGAGGCGGACCGGTCGACGCCGGCCGACTCTCCGGGGAAAAACACCGGGGGGGGGGGGAGGGACCTCTCGTCGAGAAGCAGAACGGGGCGAATCGCGCGCTAAAAAAAGAGGCCAAAAAAGATACCGCGCACGCTCCAATTTCCAATCGCCAGCTCACTGTCGATACACGGCAAAGCTAAAGTAGCAAACTTTTTTTTTCGCTCTATACCCAGAGCAATCGGCACCACACGCTCGACCGGGGCCGGCGCGGGGTTGGGGGAGAAAATAAAAGTCTCTCGTGGTCCCATATGGGGGGGGGGGGGGGAGAAAAACTGAACCTGAGGTTTAAATCTCTGAAAAAGGTAAAGGTTGGCTTTCGCGTTCACGAAGCAATATGCAACACGAAAGCCACATGGAACATGGAACCTAGTGATAGTAAATGGTGAACAAGTGCAGCCTGGGCATCACCTAGATCTAGACGGCGCTCCATTGCGGGCTACCATGCCGTCGTCGGGTTGAATCGGCGTTTATTTACGTATAGTACAGCATGTCTGCACCTCTCCCCAAACTGAGTGGGCGACCGTCTTTCATCATCTATCTTCGTGTACCTTTGGCACGCCTCCCCGCGGTAAAAAGCCTCGGAAGAGATCTTGATGCGGTCAATTGGGAAGCGGGATGCCAACAAGAGCCCGATCCCGAGCATGATCTCCCGTAAGTGGGCGTGAAGAAAGAGCAAAGTCCAGTCATCATAGCGTGCGTCCAGCTTGCATGTCTGTCCCCGAAGTCGGGACAGCTCACCGCCAAAGCCGCTGCTTGTCATACAAGCAGGATGGGCGGAGCCGAACGTCGTCGGCGCGAGGCGAGGCGCGCCAAGCCAAGAGACGCTGCCGCCACAGCTAAAAGTGCCACTAGACAGAGGGCGAGATGTTGACCTCGCATCGCTCTAACATCGGCCGCGACGTCCTCGCCGAGGAAATACGGCAGCCAAGCTAGGGGAATGCGTATTGTCGCCTTGCCTCGGGCCTGTGTCCATGCGTGACCAAAGGGCAAGTGAGAGGTGGCCGTGGCGATGAAGGTGCCGCGGCGACGGGCCTCGGAGCACCCCTCGGACGAAACTTGCCGGTGACAGATGCGCGGTGGTCGCGCGATCACGACGCCTGCAGTCACGTGCATGCCACCATGTAGCCGTGCGCTCGAGCAAGCACACCTGGTTGATGGCAAATTCTTGCGCCCAATGCTCGAGAGACATTGGCACATCGTCCGAGCTGGTCCCCATACCACCCGCCTTGCATGGCGAGCCGCAGCAAAGTCCGGCGCCATCGGCGGCCGCAATGGCAGTCGCCGCAATCGCGCACTGTGGAGCGCTTCCATCGACGGCGTGCTTCACGCTACAGCGCGCCGTGCACTCGAGCATCACGTCGTTGCAAATGGAGGTGTCTTCCGCGGTACCGCAACAACGATCGTGGTCCCTGCACAAAGCAGTGCCTACGATGATGAATAGATTGGACACACACAGAGGTAGGGCAGACGGCAGGCAATAGAACAATCCGGGCTAGAGGCCGCGTGATAGAACGGGGCTGGCTGCTCCCTTGGCTCGCAAACGGAGCTAGGGCTACGGCTTGGGGCAGCTTGCCATGGAGCGAGCTGGCAAGAGTGAGTCTGCGGGCGTCCTCAACCTGCAACACGCATCCTCGCAAAAGAGTGGCTCAACCTCCAGGTTGCACTCGAACACATCCTCGCGTTCATATCGTTCTCGCACTTCCTTGCCGCCACACCAGCGTACGCCACAAAAGTTGCCGCAAGTCTTTAGGCCAAACCAATGTTGAGGGTTCCTATCCGTCAGCACCTGTCAAGAGGGAAAGCGGAGGGGAATATGTGAATGGGCTTGGCCCGCAAGGATGGGTGATAGCACTATCTGACGCTCTTCGCGGCAATTCTGATCGGTACTGCGCGTGGCCACATCATCCAAAAACCATAGCGGATAGGCGATCATGTGCGAAGAGCATCGACTTACGTCGACCAAATCGATGGTGAGCACCATAGAGCCGTCGGGACGCGCGGGCGGCCATGGAGGGATTGGAGGCCCCGGCGGCGGCGGTGAGGGCGCGGGCGGCCACGTAGGCTCTGGGGGTGGCGGCGAGGGCGCGGGCGGCCACGCTGGCTCCGGCGGCGGCGGCGAGGGCGCGGGCGGCCACGCTGGCTCTGGCGGCGGCGGTGAGGGCGCGGGCGGCCACGTTGGCTCTGGTGGCGGCGGCGAGGGCACGGGCGGCCACGTTGGCTCTGGTGGCGGCGGCGAGGGCACGGGCGGCCACGCGGGGGAGGGCGGCTCCGGCGGTGGCGGTGACGGTTCCGGCGGCCAAGCGGGTTCTGGCGGCGGCGGTGATGGCTGGGGAGGCCATGTGGGCTCGGGAGGGGGCGGCGAGGGCTGGGGCGGCCACGCGGGAGGCCCGGGTGGCATAGGCGGAGCAGGAGGCAGCGGGCCGCTTGCGCGGCTCGCGACGACCATCACGCTGGCTGCTCCAGCGAGCAGCGCCGCTGTGCCTAGCGCTGCCGCTGTCAGCACAACCATCTGAGTAGGAGAGAGAGAGGGAGGGAGGGAGGGAAGGAAAGGGAGAGGAAGAGAAAGAGGGAGAGACGGAGAGGCAGGGGCAGGGGTAGCGGCAGGGTTAGGGGCTGGGGCAGGGGCAGAGGAAGGGAGAGGGAGAGGAGGGGAGGAGAGGGTGGGTGGATGGGTGGGAGTGGGGGGGGGGGGGAGGAAGAGAGCGAGAGGGAGGGAAGGAGAGAGAGAGGGGGAGGGAGGGCGAGAGGGGAGGCGGAGGAGCGGAGGAGAGGGGCGGAACTCCTTTCCCTCCCGCCCCCTCTTCTGTCCTATGCATATTTAGGACATAAACAATTTCCAAAATAGGCCCGTCCTGTTGTAACTTGTGACCCGTAGTAGAAACCCGTATGCGCTTCCGACGTACTTCTAAAAGGATACAAATAACCAGGACAAAATAAGCTCTTCTATCTATGTGGCTATCGACGTGTAAAGATGAATAAAAGGATACAAATAACCAGGACGAATAAGCTCTTCTATCTATGTGGCTATATCAACGAATTACGTATATAATGTCGAGGCTTTCGACGGTGTGAGAGAGAAGGCGCGAGATCTCCCAAGCCCCTCTTCCCCCCACGCCGTCGCGATGCGCGTCGTGCTGCTCCTCTCTCTCTCTCTCTCTCTGTGCTCTCTGACGGGCGCTGTGCGCGTCGGGCGGGCAGGCGGCGTGTTGCGTGGGGCGCTGTGGAAGCGCGCTCCCGTTGGTGGCGCGCTCACGGTCTCTCTCGAGCTCTCGCCGGCGCTAGGACTGCCGGAGAGTCAGCTTGCGCTGCTCTCCATGAAGCTGCGAAAGGAGTCCAACGTGGCCAGTCTGTGGACGGGGGCGCTCGAGCAGCTTGAGGTGGTGGCGCGCGAACAGGCGAGCGCCAAGGGAGACTTTCCCGGCCCGTGCCCCATCGTCTTCCAGGGAGAGCTTCCAGAAGCACAGGCGGCGCTCGAGGCTGGTGCCGCGGCGGTTGTGCTCGAGCCGAGCGTGCTCGCACAGGCGGACGCGCTGGAGGGCGAGGTGATCTGGCGCATCAGCTCAGTGGAGCAGCTGCCACCGATCCTTGAGGCTGGCCGCACCGACGCATTTCTCGTCGACAGCGCCGTCGCCGCCGCCATCCTTCCTGAGCTGCCTGGGGATGCCCTTGTCATCATCGCAGTCAATGCCATGCAGCCCAACGCAGGAGAGGTGATGACGTGCAAGGACTTTGCCGCCAGCGGCGCGCGCTCCTTCCTCGTGCGCTCCGCCTGCGTCGGCGACGAGGAGGACCTGCCATACGCCAAATTTGTGGTCGGCGGGATCACCTCAAAGATGTCGTCCACGTTTAAGATTGACGGGCTCACTGGTGCGGCAAACGGCCACTTTGGCACGTCTGGCGGCAGCCTTCGACCAAAGACGGTCAAGGGCTGGAAGCGCCTTGCGTTGTAGCCTGCGGGCGTCACGCACCGTCGCGCTGTACAGATGGTCGAGGTCTGCGCCTCTGCGTGCGCGTGGCGAGGAGCTCGCCCCCGCGCCCCCTTGGCATTCGCCTCCTCGCGTAGGTCTCTTTAGTTATTGTGGTGTGCGGTCGCAATCTCTGCGGGCAACGCTGCCCCCCTCGCGGACTTCCCCTCCTGCCTCACACTGCTCGTCGGAAGGGCTGCACCATCAACAGGCAGACGCGGCATTGACAGGAACAAGGAAGTGGCTCGGGCCTGGTGTCGGTGCAAGCAGAATTTCAATTTGTTCCAGGTCGAACTTACGACGGGTCCCGTCGCACCCGTGGTTGGCAGCCACGCGTATTGCTCTGTGAACGGACCGCAAGATGCCTTTCCAGTCGACATTGGTCGGGCTGCTGAGGACTTAGCACTGCGAATCGTTCCCTTACTTTTGCTTTTTACGTATTTGCTTGCTCCATTCTCATTCATTCTCACATTTCTTGTCTGTATCAGTCCCTCCCGGAGGTCGCGTTCCGTCGAATATGGGACAGACTCGATATGAGCCATCGAATGTCCATACTTTTATATAAAAACGAGTCTAGTTGTCGTATTTATTTTAGAGTTTTCGTAATAATTGTGTAATATTGACATGCTAGTTTAGAGTTTCGCCTTCGCTTCGCCGTCGCCATCCTGAAACCATGTAGTAATAGTCTTACCGCACATGCGGCCGCGGACCCACTACTCATATCTAATAAATTAACTGAGCATGAGTACCACTACCTACTCTCACTAGCCCGGTACTAACACGACCGCCCTCAGCGCACCTGCCCGTACACCTTGACGCGTGTTGATGCCACAGACACATACACCTGTGAAGGTGCGGGACTTCTACCGTCCCCGCTCTGACACTTGTGACTTCCAATTTCCAATAACCCCCCCCGTACTCCGCGCCAAAGGCGCGGGACTTCTACCGTCCCCATTGTGACTGCCCCCCCCCCCCCCCCCTCTAAGCCACGCAGGATGGGGGCGGGGAATACATGAGTTATTATACTTCACTGGGCTTTTCACAAGCGCCTCCTGTGAAAATGTCACACTGCTTGTGAAAAGATTGGGCCCCTTGACGGTATGATTATTCTCGACCCCCTTCCCCCCGCGGCCGAGTCCCTCCCCCCCCCCCCCCCGTCGAGCTCCCCCAACCCCTCGCATGATGCTTTGCTGCGCTTTCATGACGAACGGTGTGATGAGGGCGGTCAAGTCGTCGTCTTGGGGGAGTGAAATGTTGGCTGGTACAGGTGCAAGTTGCGCGCTGACGTGAGCGAACAAGCAGGAGAGGTCACAGCCGTCTCGACAAACAAAAATTAGGTCACCTCCCTGTCGGAGTCGGGTGGCCGCACGGCGGGCCGCGCTCAGGAAGAGCCCAAGTTGGGCATCATTCCACAACTGTTGCCGACCCCTTCGTAGATGTATCGACGAGAGAGTCACTTCAGAGGTGCTGACGGGCTGAAGCCCGTCAACAGAGGAAGGCGGGCAGGCGGGCTTGAGCGAGGGCGAGGACGGCGGCGAGAGCGACATCGAGCGAGTAGCGAGAGGCGAGGGTGAGTGTGAGGGGGGCTGTGATGGCAGGGGCTGGCGAGGCGAGGCGAGACTGTAGGGTATGAGTGTTACAAGAGCGAGAGCGACGAGAGCGAGAGCGACGGATGACGACTGACGACAGGACGACGGACAGAGACACCCAGGACCCAGGAAAACACCCCGACTCTCGCCCCACGACTTTTTCACATAACTCGACTGAAATCAAACCCAAACACTCCGATCAGACAACGACGGACGACGATCAAAGGGCGATCTGTCGGCGATCTTGTCTGGAACGGGAATCGCACCATAACGGAAACGAGGGGCAATCTTGCTACGCAGGATTCCAAGAGACCTACCGAATAAGACGAAAGGAGTGCGATGTGCCTAAGGGGGAGATACGAAGAGGTCGCAAATTAAACCTGATTGCCCCCAGAAGCAGATAAAGAAACGCAGGGGAGAAAACAAATTAAACCTATTTCTATTTGCGAGGCGCCTGGGAGGAAGAAAGGTGGGGAAACTTCAAACTTCTCTTCTCTTTCGAGAGAAAGAGAGAGAGCGCTCCACAACCCACGATCCCATGCATCCAAGCGAAGCTTTTGACCGAGAACGAGAGAAAGCAGAGAATTATAACGATAAATGCCGAACGACGAAGAGAAGAGCGAAGCCTAACGAGTGTCGATTCGCGAATGCGACACCCGCGCCCCCCGCCCCCGCCCCCCCGCCGCGCCTCGCCTTTTCGCGGGAGCGTAGCCCAAATTTCTCGTTGGTTTCCCACCCAAATTTCGTGCACATTTTTTTCCCGTTGAGCGAGCCCAAATTTTGCAAAACATTTCGCGAAAACCTGGCCGGGGCCAAACCTCACCCCGTACCCCGTATACCGAAAACCGAAAACAAAGGAATGATGGGGGGAAAGGGAGGAGGTGGAGGGAAGGGAAGAAAGGGCGGTGTCAGCGAGAAGGCAGGATTACCTAGACCTAGTAGGTGTTGGCCCAGAATCTTCAGATTTTTTTTACACACAACGATATTCTATATTGATATTGTAGATTGTAGATCATGGTGTAACCTCAAAGTTGCTCTTTCCCAATAATAGAAATAAAGTAAATTTTCAGCTCTACCTCCTCTTTACAAATCATTTGTGCTCTCTCTCTCTCTCTCTTCTCTCCTCCTCCGCTCTCTTCCCTCCCCTCCACCCCCTCTCCCCTTTTCTTCTCTTCTGCTTCCTCCTTCTCTCTTCTCATTTCCCCTCGTCTCTCCTCTCTCCCCTCTTCTGTTTCTTCCTCTCTCTTGTCTTTAACCTCTTCTCCCCTCCTCTCTTCTCTCTCCCTTCCTCTCTTCCTCTCTTCTTCGAGAAGAAGGAGCGAGCGAGGGCGGCGGCGGATGGCTCCCTTCTGGCAGAGCTTGCTCTCACCGCCCAAGTTCTCCGTTGCGACCATGAGCGCGCTGCACGCGCAGCTCGAACGTGCCAATCCCGTCGGCGAGCGTAGCTCTCAGCCCCTCATCGACGCTCTACGCACTACCGCAGAGCTGGTTCTGTGGGGGGACCAAAATGAGCCGGAGCTCTTCGAAGCCTTTCTCGAGAAGAACGTCCTAGGCCAGTTCTGGCGGCTGCTCGAAGGGAGGGAGACGCCGAGCAGCGTCAGGGTGCAGATACTCCAGACGCTCTCCATCCTCATCTCCAACATTGAGGCCGGGCCCTCCATCTACTATATTCTCTCCAACGACCATATCAACGAGCTCATCCGCCACCCGTTTGACTTCTCCAACGAGGAGCTGCTCGCGCACTACGTCTCGCTGCTCAAGGTGGGGCGCTTGGCGCAGAGGGTCGATTGCCGCAGCGGGCGCCATTGCCGCCGTGCCCACCCTTTCTCCAGACGATCTCGCACCAGCAGCGTCCCCCGTGTGGGCGCACCTGACGAACCATTGCCATGTTCCGTGCAGGCGATTGCTCTACGGCTCGACGAGCACACGGTCCAATTCTTTATTTCAGGAGCCGAGCCTGCGCATGGAGAGCGCGAATATCAATCAACTGGTGCGCGCGCCGATAGCGCCTCCTCGACAGCCGTCGGCGACCTCCCCATGGCTGGCGCCTCTACGAGCAGCACGTCGCCTCCAACGTTGAGCTCGCTACCATCCGACTCGGACGGCGACTCTCCGCCGCCGCCTGCACGGTTCGCGCTCTTCGAGGCAGCTCTGACGCTCTGGACGCATGAGGAGCGGATGGTCCGAACGGCTGTTCGAACCATCGTCCTCGCCGTCTGCAAACTTGCCGAGTCTAGAGTCCAGGCTTTCATCAGCTCAAGCCGGGTCTTACCACAGGTTCGATGTTGCACGGAGAGATCGCGGAGTGGTGTACACGGACCCAGCCTGCAATTGGCTTCGTAAGGCTTCTAGTACCAAGGCTGGCTCCCGTTGTGACTATTTGATGCGACACGTGGATTCGTCTCATAAGGACGCCAATTGAAGCCCCTCCCCTCCCGCCTGGCTCTCCCCATCGGCGTAGGTCGTCGTGGCAGCCCTGTGTGCTGAGCACGCAAGGGTCGGGCGTGCGCTGATAAGTTGTGGGCTAGGAAGCTTGGGCAGCGCCGACTTGCGAGACGACGAAAGCGGCGATGCACGGATAGGCTCGTCTTCTCGGCGCCCGTCGTCTTCTGAGCGAGGTGTGGCAGCACCTCCCGTGTCAATATCCATGGTGGACGAGGCTCTACAAGGCTTGCTCGATGAGATATATTTTGTCAATGATCTCCTCGAGGAGTCCCGCCCTCCGCTCGCAGCGTCGCTGGTGTCTGCACTATTGGCTGGGTTTGTGCTTCCTTTCATGGCGAAACCTCTTGTGCCGGAGGCCGAGCTTGGCGGCTGTCAAGGGCCATCCAGTGTCAACGTTGACTCCAAACAGCGCCGACTTGTGGATGCTGTCAGGAGTAGTAGTATTTGCCTCGGCGCCTCTGCACCCGAAAGTAGCGACGATCGTGCCAACAGCAGCGCTGCACGCATTTGGGAGATGCTTTCGCTTCTGCTAATGGCGACGCTGATGAGCACTCTGAGTCATGCTCCACTCCTCAATGTTCTTGCCACACTATTCTTGCATCCATCACTTGAACTGTCCGCAATCAGCACACCGATCGGGGCTCCCTGTGTGCTACCTCTTTACGATGAGCACGCTCATGAGGCATCGTTGCAGGACGTGCCCTCAGCCCGACACGCGCGCAAAGAAGACGTGACGTGCATAAAAGACGGCCACAACGTCGCCGTCTCGGAATTGGCCGTAGCTTCTTGTACCTGGAGGCGGGCTGCCGACGGTGCTCAAGCGGTTGAAGCGGGTACTCGAATTCGACGTGTCGCTCGCAACGACCTTCGTGCCGCGCTCTTCTCGCGCCTCGAATCGGACGACGAGCGGGAGATACTACTCTCATCAGCGTGCATTCTTGCGGCCATTCGCTCGCCGGCCGTCCACTCAGACACGCTGCGGCAGGCAAATCTTTTGCCAGTGCGCCGACTGAGAGCCTCGTGCCTTCTCGAGCGGCTCCTTGCGACAAGAACTCCTGAGCCCGAATGCACAGAGGCATCCCGCCCATCTCGGGATGCGGCTGCGGCGACTACACCCGCAGGACGACCCGATGTGACAGGCACACCATCAAGAGCGTTGCACACGAACAGCTCCATAACGGAAGCCGATGTCTGTGAGTACAGCGAGGAAGCAGTGGTGGCCATGCTAAACGTGCTTGCACGTGCCGTCGTTCAACCAATCGACGTCCCTGAGACGAGCTCCCCCGCTGCTTTGCCACTCGACAGAGGTGGCGCAAGTACACGAGGGGCCTCCGACAGAGAAGCTCGCAGCATCGCCCCCGTCCGCCGATTGGTAGTGGTGCAGATTGTCATTGAATTGCTCCTTGAACTCCTTGGCGGTGCGCAAGGTGGAGCGCCACTTCTCTCGCGACACAGTGCTATGATAGACCGCACCCACGCCGATGCTGCCGTGGTCATTTGCCGCACGCTGAACGGTCCCTACGCTTCGGAAATCGGAAATCTGGCCGAGTACGAGTATGCGCAGCTGCCTCGCGCGTGGCAGGAATCTGGTTCCACGTTGCGTCTCTCGGCCGTGCTCGCGGATCCTAGCCTACTTCTCCCCGTCACAGCAATACCACAGATGCCCCTTGCACGGCGGCACGCTCGCAATGACCTAGAGGCGGTCCGCGTGGCATTGCAGACATTCTTGCTCGTCCGTCGGGTGCGTTACGCTCTTCGTTCTGAGCCCGATGACCTCGACATACTTGCACCGCCATCGCCACCCGATTTGCGCCGCGATGTGAGGATTCATCTTGACAAATCCTCGCAGCTCCTCCCATGCGAGTTGCGATTGCCGTCTCGCCCAACGGACCTCCCATTGAAGTGTCGGTTGGTCCTGCCAATGCTTGAGACTACGGGCGGTTCTTCAGACCCGACGATGAGCTGGGCAAAGCGAGGCTTCCTGTTGTTGGTGACGCTACCTACCCTCGGTGAGCTGCCTCCACCGCCCCCGCCTCTTCAGCCTCCCCCACCCCTAGTCTCGAGTGCTATGGGCAATGGTCGAAGCGCAACTGCCAACCGGAGCGGTAAGGTGTCGCCGCTCGCACCTGCGAGTGTGAGTGTAACGTCAGCCACCCCGCAAGTGGTGAAGCAGGCAAGCGTGCTGCTTGCTCTGCCACTCAGTGCGTTGCGAGTAGAGCGATCGGATCCCGCTGCCGCGAGTCTATCTATAATTCTCACACGCCCGCTCACAGCGCGTGATGGGTGTGGTATTCATCCGCATGGCCAGTCCGGAGTGGAGCTCGGATTTGGCGAGCCGTGGCGTGCCTCAATTGCCAAGGCGCACCTAGAACGTGCAAGCGGCTCGCTACGAATCGATCAAAGGCGGCGCTTGGAGGCGTTGCTGGGGGAAGTGGCTCCTTCTAGCTGTTAGCTGCTCGCTGCTCGGAACATTGAGTCACGTGATACGCATTGTAATACTTGTGCTATTCCTGTCCTCATGCCGTCAACTAAGTGTATACTCGGTTCATCTATGAGTTCGTCTGCCTCCATTTGGTACCACCTTCCCTACCTCCATTGCACGCCTCGCACTCATAGACGGGTCGCTCCCTCCCAAAGTTCCTCCGGTTGGTATTCGGTAATCGCTCCCGCTCCAGTTCCCAGCCTCATAAGGTCAATGCACTGGATAGCGCGCAAAAGTAGCAGTACAAAATCAGGAATGAAAGTAGGCGCCTCTATTCCTATTCCGGATAGACAGCAACGACAAAGCGAATGCATGCGCATGTGGTGCGCTTTTCGCATTGTGGCGATGATATCACGCCATCGTACTCGCGCCCCGTGAAAGGAGCGTTATTCGTTGTTGATTCTATTATCGTCGAAATACCACGAACCCATACCAGCACCTAGATGTACCTGAGCTTCACGCTTCACTGTGTGGCCGCACGGCGAAGGACCTTGAGATAAGAGCCCGCAGCGACAGGGTCAGGGTCACCGTCCTTCTCGCTTCGCCATTCGGAGTCGGAGTCCAGCCCCTGTGCATCGTGCATCTTGAAACGGCGTCGGCCGAGGACCCGCCGGCGACCTACTGGCCCCCACGAGACATCTTGAGACCGGAGAATGTTTTGGACGAATCTTCCTGCCGTCGGCCGAGGAGAGGCGGACGGAGAGAGAGAGAGAGAGTCTCGCAGAGCAACTGCAGAACGAGAAGTCGAAGTCATGCCGGTTTATTACCTTAAACGAGCCAACAATTATAGTAACGGCAAAAACAAAAATTCGAATCGCAAATTTCGAGACCAAAATCTGCAAACCTGGACTTGAGACCATGGGGAATCCGAATCTGTGTGTCTTGTGCGTCAGCGGCAACACGGGGAACTATTCAATTGTAATTATGAGCGCGTACCTTACACGAATATTCATGCCTACAGCCTTCAGATGGGCAGGAATACAACATTTATTTGTCCTACCCATAGCTTGGACAATTTCATGAAGAACATTTTCAGCGACAAGGTCACGATTCGCGTGAAGAGCCTCAATGACCGGGAATTCCCTTGGAACGAGCCCTTCTTGGCCAAAGCAGCTGGACAGGTTCGAACGGTGGTCACGTTCATTACTTCGCATCAAAAGCCGCTGAGTAGATACCGAGAGCTTTGTGAGCTAGTGCCACGTGACCAAAGGCCTGAAGGGGGCATGGAACTGCTCAAGTCGTGCGAGACACGCTTCGCCTCGACTCTTCTTATGATGATGCGATTCAAAAACGTCCATAGTATTCTCGAGCAACTTGTGATCGATCAACACTATACGGCATGGGTGGATGCGCTGCCACGTGAAAAACGAGCTAAGGCTGCCGAGTGCAAGCGCATAATTAGGTCTGAGGAAGTGGCCGACGCGATTACCACGGGCGTTGCAATTCTCGAGCCGGTGTATCGTCTCCTCAGGCTTACAGACGGCAAGCTCGGCGCAAACCTTGGTAAAGTGTATGGTTATTTGCTTCAAATTGATCTGCATCTGAAGAACAGCTCTATCCCTGGCTTAAGCCCACCGCTTCGGCACAGAATACATGAACTTTTCATGGCCAGGTGGGAGTACCTACACGCCCCAGTGATGGCTGCTGCCTACTGCCTTGAACCTGAGTTTTGTCGTCGCAAACACTCGCCGGATGAAATAAAACAGCTAAAGCAGTGCTTGAAGCAAATGGCGACACCGGAGCACGCGTATGCTGATTTGCTAGGCGATTTAGGGGATTTTCAAGAGGCGCTTGTGAGTGGCTTGCATGATTTGACTGATGAAGTCGCATTCTCTCGGCGTGCTCAATCGATGGCTTCTTACAAATGGGCAAACATCTACTTGTCCCCTTTCCCTCACCTGCAATGGGCAGCATGTCGGCTCCTAGCGCTTAGTTGCTCGGCGTCAGCATGTGAGCGCTCATGGTCAGTTGAAGATTGGATTCATTCGAAGAAGAGGAATAGGCTGGGTCAAACCACAGTTGAAATTAACTTCTTAATAGTCTCACCGCACACGCGGCCGTGGACCCTCTACTTTCTACTCACGCAGCAAACCTTTCTACACCCCCTCTCTCCCGGCCCTTTCCCCCCCGCCATCAGGCGACTCCCCCCGTGCACTACTAGGGGGATAGGGGAAAAGGGCTTAGATATGGTCGGTGGCCCGCGCCCCCCCCCGGTGATCCGTTCCCCCCTTCCTCCTATGCCTACCGGGCTGGCGGCGTCCTCAGTCCCGACTTCTCCTGTAAACAGGTGCGGGACTTACATATTTTCCGGTGAGCGGAGCCCTCGCTCCGCCCACCCCCTTCTCCGCGCTCTCTCTCCCCTCTCCTGCAGGCACGCGCGATGGCGCGCCTGCGACAGGCCTGCAGCTGCCTCTGGCGACCCCTGGAGGCTCCTGGAGGCCAGCTCAGGGGGCAGAGGAGGCTGGGGCTGGGCCCTGGTCTCCCCTGCCTCTCCCTCGCTGGCGCTCCTGGGCCTCAGGGGCCCCCACTCTGCACCTGTCTGCCTGTCGAACAGGGGGGGAGGGGGGGTTGGAGCGATGGGCTGGCCACGAGGGGCCAGGACGCGCGAATCAGGCGAACCTGTCAGGGAGAGAGTGGGTCAGCATGGCAGTGGCCTCCTGGCAAGCCATCAGGCATGCCAGGAGAGTGGGTGGTTCCTCCCCCATGGCAGGGGAGGAGTGGAGAGAGGGGGGGGCTCGTGCCCCCCCATGGGCGAACCAAGTATAAACTTAGTTGCAAACCACAGTTGAAAGGTTGGTCCGATGTCACACCAACCTATTACTGCAGGAATCACTTGAAGATTGGCATAGCCATGTGTTGCCGTGGGAGTTAGAGATGGTCACCGAAGAACCTGAGGATGATGATGATTAGTTAGCTTATACTAATATGTTATATCTACTTACTATTCTTATAGACATTTAACGCTAACTTGGAGTATTTTTTTTACCTGATGAAAGGCTTTCAAAGGTCCTTTCGTCAGTCGAAGGTCTCCAAAACCTGACGACCTGAGACCTTTCATCCCATCCGGGGACGGGGGAGGGGGGTGCAGAGGTTCACGCCGAACCACCTCCACCTCCACCACTAGAGTGGGCTTCCACTCATGCCGAGCGCGCAGCGGGCGGTCGCCGGGCGAGGGGTCCGCGATCGCGGTGTACGCGTCTTGTCTGGGGAATAGAATGGGGAGAGGAGATGGCCCAGTCAGCACGCCCACAACACAACGCACAGCACATGTCAATCCCGCTACCATCGGCATCTTCGTCGTCAATCGGCGCGCACCACCTTGCAGCTTCAACGACATTGCTGCACGTGTCGGCGAGAGTTCGACAATGCACACCTCATCCCCCCCCCCCCCCCCCGCGCGCGCGAAAGAGTTATCGTTAATGGCACGGGCTCCGCACAGTGCCTAAGATGATCGGGGCCTCGATGCCTTCATCTACGGACGAGGAATCAGGCATGCAGAAGACACAGGGATTGAGCACAAATTGATCACACTGACTCTTGTGGAATACACTGTCTGACAACAAAATGCCTCTCGAGAAATGTCTGCCTCAACATAATTGTAGCACTGAAGACCAACGACGCGAAGAGGGTGCGTGAATTGGCTTCACGGAATGGTATGCGCCGACCCACATGGAAGCTGCTCACGCCGGCCAATGCCGGACCCCGATGCCTGCCATGTATATGTAGTACCAACAAGTCTCGTGACAACACCAAGTGCTAACAGCGCCGAGAAGCCTCCACGCGACATCTCTGCAGAGTCGTCGCTCCCGTTGACCCGCATCTGTTGTCGCCGCACTGCAACATGAAACTCCAGATGAACGAAAGGCGAATTTGCATTTTGGCTCCCTGGTTGTGTTGGCCTACTGACGCGCCGAGTGACCTGAACTCTCGCTTCACCTAACGCGCATGGGCAGCTCGCAGCTGGCTCCTCTGCGGGCTGCAGTGTGGATTGGAGACGACCAGTATGCTAAACACCGCTCTTCTCGCGGCCACGATTCCTGAAGGGCCCAGCGGCTAGGCATGCTTGCGGTCGCGCGCTGCAATGCATCTGTCTTTTACGAATGAAAGTCCACTCAATGCGACAATGCGATTGAGCCACGCAGAGGTATTGGAGCCACAGGGGGATGTTGCCAGCCGCCTTCTCTGCACCTTGCTTACAGCCTCTTCATCATGTCGCCTTCTTAGTTCGCCTTGGTGTCGAGCCGCCTGTGGGGCGGGAGACGCCTGCGCTTCCTGCGCGTGCCAGGCTACCAGCCGTCTGCAGCATGCGCTGTGATGGTGTGCCGACAAGCCATGCCGCATACCCCGTGCAAAGCAGCAAGAGCATCGACAAGCCGGAGAGAGATCCGGAAAGCATCCATGCAGCAATGCGGTCAGCGTACCACACGAGCGCCACGGCAAGGATCATCACCGCAGGAAGAAGGAAGCGCTCGCGCACAGGGGATGGTGCCTTGAGCAGCAATGAACCGAGCATCAGCATCGGTGACGTGTTCACGAGCCAACTGACGAATTGGTCTCCCGAGTCCCGCGCACGAGGTGTTCGCACGGCTGCAGCCTTGGCAATCACCGAAGTTGCGCTGGTAGTCTTTGGGGCAGGCGGGGGCGTGCTGGCTGCCTTAGGGGCTGGGCTTGCCGCGTTGGATGTGGAACTGGTTGGCTGGCCGGGCGCACTGGCTGGCTCCACATTCACCCCGGCCTCCTCCCCCTCCTCAGGCGTCGCGTGTGCATGCGAGCAGCGGAGGCGGGTGGCCTCAACTGCCTCAGGTGGTGCAGACTTCCACGCCTCGGCGATGGCCTCTGCGCTCGCGTCACTGCCTCCCGCATAAGAGCGCGAGAGCGACTTAATTTGGAATTTGTCCTTGCTCCACTCGGTGAGATCGTCTGGTACGTTCTCTTGCGGTGTGAGGACGAGATGGACTTCTATCGAGGTGCCGGCCTCGAGTGAGCCCGACGCGGGCTTGACGCGATATCGTGTCGGCGCGGTGGTGAGCACTTTGAAGAGCCTGGCCTCGTTGGAGTCGTTGACCAGCGTAATGGTGCGGTAGCAACTGCGCGAGTCAACAGCGATGAACTCTATGTTGCCGCTTCCTGCGAGAGGGAAAGTGGGGTAGAGAGATGGAAAGGGAGGTGTGAAAGAAGTGGGTTGGTGGACCCAGACTGGCTGGTCTTGCCGCATGCTGCAGCTGGAGGGGGGCAGAGAGGGAATAGGAAGTAGAGCAAAGTGCGGTGACATGCCGCTGTGCCCAGCAACACCCGCGGCGCCTTTATCTTCTCCTCCTTCGGCACCACCTTGCCCCCTATCTCTTGCCTCCACACCCTATACCCCTCTTCTCTTCCTCTCTCGCCCTCCCTGCGCCCTCACTACCACCACTCTCCATCCCCCTTTCACCATCTCCCTCCCTCTCCACCTCCCTCGCCGCCCCCCTCCCTCTCATCCCTCTCATACCCCCCCCCCTTCCTTCCCTGATCTCTCTCTCTCTTTCCCCTCCCCTCCCCCCCCCCCCCCTCCCCCCCTCCCCCTTCCTCCACCCTCCCCCCCGGTAGGTGGGCGAGACACGCACCGCTCTCTCCCTCGACCAGCACTCGCATAGCTGAAGGCGGGGGGGCGGGCCGGGCGCGGGGGAAATGGAAGAGGCGGGTTGGGCGGGGAGGGGAAAGGAGGGGTTAGGGAGGGAGGAAGGGAGGGGGGGGGGGTTGGAGGGAGGGAGAGGGAGGGCGGGCGGGGGGGAGAGCGAGAGCGAGAGCGAGAGCGAGCTAGAGGAGAGAGAGAGAGAGAGAGAGAGAGAGGGAGGGAGGGAGGGAGGGAGGGAGGGAGAGAGAGAGAGAGAAGAGAGAGAGAGAAGAGAGAGAGAGAGAGAGAGAGAGAGAGAGAGAGAGAAGGGGGGGGAACGAGGAGAGAGAGGGGGGACACCGCACAGGGAGAGGGGTGCTGGGCGCTCACAAGAAATGGGGAAAAGGGAGGGGGAGGGAGAAGAAGAGAAGGGCGAGGAGAGAGAGAAAGAGAGGGGGGTGGTAGGGTGGGGTGGGGGGGGAGGTCGCGGGGTGGGGAGAGATCAGGAGAAGAGAAGGGGAGAGTAGGTGACGGTGTACTCCTACGTGAGAGTGAAACGGGAGGAGAGGAGGTGAGAAGAAGAAGAAGAGAGAGGGAGGGAGGGAGGGAGGGAGAGAGAGAGAGAGAAGAGAGAGAGGGAGAGAGAAGAGAGAGAGGGAGAGAGAGAGAGAGAGGGAGGGAGAGAGGACGCAGCGGGCAAGTCGAGGGTAAGGAGTAGAAGAGAGAGAGAAGAGTTCCTGTAGTAATTCTTGGATGTGTGCCGGAGTCATGAGGATGTGGTTGTAGGCTCGGTAGAGAGTAGAAGAGAGCCCTGCTCCAGCTGGTGAGTAGGCTCGTGTATTCTAGTAGAGTCCGTCTGTTCTACAAGCAAGAGCTAAGGGGGGGCGGGGGGGGGGGGGGGGGTCCCTCGCGCGCGGGGGGGAGGAAGGGGAGCTATCTTTAGATGGTTCTCGTGTTCGGGGAGAGGACACGTACTCTCACGAACCGCAGCGGCGCCACCTCAGCCCCTCAAGAAGTCAAGAAGCCGTCAGCCGCTGGCGTCGGCGACTTTACTAGTAGGTGGTCAAGAAGAAATTACGCGCGGCCACCGTGTGTGTGTGTGGGGGGGGGGGGGCGGGGGCGGGTGAGTACGTAGTTGACGGGTGTTCCTTGTGGCGCGCCGTGAGTCGGGTGCATTCCCTACATGTAGGGCGGTCAAACAGGGGCTTTTAAACACAAGTAAGGGCTGGGCTGCATTTTTTGACCGTGGCGCGATGCTGTCGCATTCGCGAGAGATCGACCTCGTCCGCGGCCTTCGACTGTACTCGTTAGTTGTAGCCCGGTCACTCACTCATTATAACCACTATTTTCCACCTCCCCTGGGTGTCCAAGGATTCCTTAGGGTCCCCCCCTACCTGCCCCGCCAACTCCCTCCGCCCTCCGAACGACCCCCTCCCGCCCCACGAAGGGCAATGGCGTCGGTGAGGGACCCCCCTTCCTTCCCCCGCGCGTGGCGGTCTATTTTGGGAGATTGAGGGGGGCGCTCACGGGAGGGAATCAGAGTAGTGAATGTGGGGCGCATCACTATTAGAAACGCGGAGCTTCCGCGACGTCCGATCGCCCGCGATCGGCCGAAGAATGGCCTGGAGATGGTGGCCATGCAGAGCCTAGAGCTCCCGCGAGCAGGGTGGGGGGTCAAGGGTAGGTCGCACGCTGGTGCTCAAGGGTCGCACACACTCGTATTGACCCATCCTGGCCCCTCGCACCGCAGGAATGCCTCGATTCGATCCGGCCCGACGCCCAGGGCCACGGCCCCATTGACGTCGACAAGCGCTCGTTCGGATACGTTGACTTAGAACTCCTCCTGAGAGCCGAAAGGCGCGACAAGCCGGTCGCGCCCGGGGTGTTCCTGAGATTGATATATAATCCCCAGGTGACCTGGTCTGAGTAAGCATGTTTACGCTCTCCTTCGCTCCGAAATTTACAGAGCAGGTGTGCATTGTGCTCACTGCCGGCTGCGGCGATTGGCGTAGCTGCAAGGGTGGCATTTGTGAATATGATGCCTGGTGGGCCACCCAGTATATCTGGATCAACACCAAAGCGCCGCCAGCGCGCTCGATGCTGGCTCAAAGTTGCTGGGCACTCGCGCGTATCACGGCACCGGGACGGTAGCGTTGAAGCCGGGGGCATGGCGGATTTCGGTGCGGTGCACGCGGCCGGCTGCGGCGATTGGCGTAGCTACAAGGGTGGCATTTGTGAATATGATGCCTGGTGGGCCACCCAGTATATCTGGATCAACATCAAAACGCCGCCAGCGCGCTCGATGCCGGCTCAAAGTTGGGCACTCGAGCGTATCACGGCACCGGGACGGTAGCGTTGAAGCCGGGGGCATGGCGGATTTCGGTGCGGTGCACGCGGCCGGCTGCGGCGATTGGCGTAGCTGCAAGGGTGGCATTTGTGAATATGATGCCTGGTGGGCCACCCAGTATATCTGGATCAACACCAAAGCGCCGCCAGCGCGCTCGATGCCGGCTCAAAGTTGGACACTCGCGCGTATCACGGCACCGGGACGGTAGCGTTGAAGCCGGGGGCATGGCGGATTTCGGTGCGGTGCACGCGGCCCGCTGCGGCGATTGGCGTAGCTGCAAGGGTGGCATTTGTGAATATGATGCCTGGTGGGCCACCCAGTATATCTGGATCAACACCAAAGCGCCGCCAGCGCGCTCGATGCCGGCTCAAAGTTGGACACTCGCGCGTATCACGGCACCGGGACGGTAGCGTTGAAGCCGGGGGCATGGCGGATTTCGGTGCGGTGCACGCGGCCGGCTGCGGCGATTGGCGTAGCTGCAAGGGTGGCATTTGTGAATATGATGCTTGGTGGGCCACCGAGTATATCTGGATCAACATCAAAACGCCAGCAGCCCGCCCAGTCTTGGCGCAAAGTTGGGGCTTCTCGTCTCAACAATTGTAGCGTTTCGAGTGGCTGTTAGTAGTGATGCTCGTGTACATATCGAAGTCAATCGCAATGCGTGTTGATGATCATCAAATGTGTAGAGAAGCACATTTCGTGGAGTTTGTGAGCTGGCAGAGCTCATGGCTCCGTCACTAGTTGTGCGTGCCTTGCATGAAGGGCATCGGTAAAAATATACCGGAGGGGGCCCGAATACTTTTTAGCGCTTGGTCTTCAGAGGCTTAAAATTGGCCATTTTTCGAAAATTTTGCCGGAGGACCCCCCGTTTTTTTTGCTGCTCTCTCATACCAGAACCTATAGAAAGCTTATTTAGGCCTCCATTTGCCCATTACCGATTTTGCCCTCCGCACCCCCCTAGTGAGTGACCGGGCTATTAGTTGTTCTTCACTCGAAGACGTTCTACGCGCCACTCGTCACTCGTAACTCATCACTCGCTCCTTGCCTGTTTGCGCCTCCTTGTGGCCCGTGCATCCTGATTCCCAGGCCTGGTCCTTGTGCTTGGCGATCGCCTGGGTCCCTCCTTGCCGCGTTTTCCCCCGCGCTCGTCCTCAAGTCGCGTTCCGTCAAAAGTCAAAAGAGGGCCAGGATAATTTTTTTTCGCTCAGAATGCTTGTTTTCTTTTTAGGTAGGAATGTCTCACATAACACATAATTCCTCCAGTTTATTATTAAGATGAGTACAAAAGCTAATCACGACACACGACACGTCAATAGCAACTTCCCCTCCCCCCCACACACGCATCGTAACCCCCAGCTACAGCTACGCAGGCTGAGTTTTCATCTTTTTCGTCTTTTTCTCACACCCCTCATCCTCGATCCTATTGTCGATGTCCTGACAGGCGACGATGTCGCTCGGTTGATCTTGGGTCCCTTGTTTGCTCGCTCATTGTAGGTGGACTTCGTGTTGAGGTGGGCCTCCGATGCACTTGACGCCGCCAAGCCACTGCGCAACCGCAAGCCGGCCGGCCTATGTGTGATAGAGGCAGGGGCAGGGATGACAAATGCGCAAGCATTTCTGAGCCCTCTCTCCACGCACGTGCAGCGGCGCAGCGGCGCGCCGAACATGAGTTGATTGACATGGGCAAGGTGGCGCTGACAGTGGCAGATGTGAGGCGGCAAGGCGGTTCCCGTGGCCCGCAGAAGAAGGCCGTCCGTGTGTCCCCCCAAAAGGGAGTGTGTGGCTATGCTCAGTGTGCTGTGGCGAAACCAAAGCGGCCCCAGTTGCAAATGTTTGGCCTGTCGTGCAGGAGTGGGCGCTTATTACCACATTCCTTGTTTTTTTGCGTGTCACCGATGTCTTCTAGAGTAGTCGGGGGGTTTTGGCTGTTTTTGGCTGTTTACCATTTTCGCCGTTTTCGCCGCTCTGAAAATGCATTGTAACCTTCTGTACTCAAGTCATAAGTCATGCTGCTTAGGGGGTTCTATCCTGCCTATATGCAGGCCACCCAGCCAAAAATATGACTGCTCTGCCCCCTGCATCACCCGAATGTAGGCACCTAAATTCCGGTTTATAGGCACCTACTAGGGTTAATGCTAATAATGGAGTTTCTTAATGGTAGCCCGGTCACTCACTATGGGGGTGCGGAGGGCACCAGCTACAATGGATGAATGAAGGGCAAAATAAGCTCCCTATAGGTTCCGGTAGGATGGATCAGCAAAAAAAGTGGGGGGTTCTCCGGCGAAATTTTCGAAAAATACCGAATTTCAGGCCTTCGAAGACGGTGCGCGAAATACAGTCGGGCCCCCCTCCGGTATATTTTTAGTGAGGCTCTTCATGCGAGGCACAAACATGGAATGACGAGGAAACCTTGGACGCCAACTCGCTGGGTCTACAAGGCGTGGTTCTATGCACACTGGACCATAAGTCAAGCTCATAATTTTGCAGTTAAATGTGTACGAACGTATCACAAAACTCAAGACGTTAACGTTAACCACTAGGCACCAAGGGCTAAAGCGGCTAATTTGGCACCGCGACCGGGCGGACGGCGTGGTCTTTTTTTTCATCCATTTCAACTAGTGACAGCAAACGACGTCAAATCAAGATATGCTGCCCTAGTTGCCGAGCCAAATGCCCTTTCCAGCCTCGCACATCTTGTCGAATATCGGCATTGGCGCGAAAACCGCCCGAACGTTAACGTACCGAGATGCGCTCGAGTGCCCAACTTTCGAACGCTACCGGGCGCGCTGCCGGCGCTTTCTCGGTCTCCCACTGGCATAGGATGCCGCACCAGGCACCATATCCAAATATGCCGCCCGAGCAGCCACGCCAATCGCCGCCGCCGCCCGCGCTCATCGCGAAATCGACGGCCGTGTGTGGCGCCGACGACTACGCTAACGTCACCCGGCCGAACGGGCAGAGCGCCCACCTTTCGAATGCTACCGAGCGCGCTGCCGGCGCTTTCTCGGTCTCCCACTGGCATAGGATGCCGCACCAGGCGCCATATCCAAATATGCCGCCCGAGCAGCCACGCCAATCGCCGCCGCCGCCCGCGCTCATCGCGAAATCGACGGCCGTGTGTGGCGCCGACGACTACGCTAACGTCACCCGGCCGAACGGGCCGAGCGCCCAACTTTCGAACGCTACCGGGCGCGCTGCCGGCGCTTTCTCGGTCTCCCACTGGCATAGGATGCCGCACCAGGCACCATATCCAAATATGCCGCCCGAGCAGCCACGCCAATCGCCGCCGCCGCCCGCGCTCATCGCGAAATCGACGGCCGTGTGTGGCGCCGACGACTACGCTAACGTCACCCAGCCGAACGGGCCGAGTGCGCAACTTTCGAACGCTACCGGGCGCGCTGCCGGCGCTTTCTCGGTCTCCCACTGGCATAGGATGCCGCACCAGGCGCCATATCCAAATATGCCGCCCGAGCAGCCACGCCAATCGCCGCCGCCGCCCGCGCTCATCGCGAAATCGATGGCCGTGTGTGGCGCCGACGACTACGCTAACGTCACCCGGCCGAACGGGCCGAGTGCCCAACTTTCGAACGCTACCGGGCGCGCTGCCGGCGCTTTCTCGGTCTCCCACTGGGATGGAATGCCGCACCAGGCACCATATCCAAATATGCCGCCCGAGCAGCCACGTCAATCGCCGCCGCCGCCCGCGCTCATCGCGAAATCGACGGCCGTGCATGGCGCCGACGACTACGCTAACGTCACCCGGCCGAACGGGCCGAGCGCCCAACTTTCGAACGCTACCGGGCGCGCTGCCGGCGCTTTCTCGGTCTCCCACTGGCATAGGATGCCGCACCAGGCACCATATCCAAATATGCCGCCCGAGCAGCCACGCCAATCGCCGCCGCCGCCCGCGCTCATCGCGAAATCGACGGCCGTGTGTGGCGCCGACGACTACGCTAACGTCACCCGGCCGAACGGGCCGAGCGCCCAACTTTCGAATGTTACCGAGCGCGCTGCCGGCGCTTTCTCGGTCTTCCACTGGGATGGAATGCCACTCCAGGCGCCATATCCAAATATGCCGCCCGAGCAGCCACGCCAATCGCCGCCGCCGCCCGCGCTCATCGCGAAATCGACGGCCGTGCATGGCGCCGACGACTACGCTAACGTCACCCAGCCGAACGGGCCGAGCGCCCAACTTTCGAACGCTACCGGGCGCGCTGCCGGCGCTTTCTCGGTCTCCCACTGGCATAGGATGCCGCACCAGGCACCATATCCAAATATGCCGCCCGAGCAGCCACGCCAATCGCCGTCGCCGCCCGCGCTCATCGCGAAATCGACGGCCGTGTGTGGCGCCGACGACTACTCTAACGTCACCCGGCCGAACGGGCCGAGTGCGCAACTTTCGAACGCTACCGGGCGCGCTGCCGGCGCTTTCTCGGTCTCCCACTGGCATAGGATGCCGCACCAGGCGCCATATCCAAATATGCCGCCCGAGCAGCCACGCCAATCGCCGCCGCCGCCCGCGCTCATCGCGAAATCGACGGCCGTGTGTGGCGCCGACGACTACGCTAACGTCACCCGGCCGAACGGGCCGAGTGCCCAACTTTCCAACGCGACCGGGCGCGCTGCCGGCGCTTTCTCGGCCATCCACTAAGACAGAATTACGCAACAGGCATCAATTATTAATATGCCACCCTAGCAGCCACGCCAATCGCCGCCGCTGCACGCGCACATCGCGTCGAAGTTGGCCCTGCGCAACACAGACAACAAGACCAAGGCTACGGGCCGAATGGGCCAGAGTGCCCAACTTTCGCACGCGACTGCGCTTGCCTCTGGCGCTTTCCTGCCCTTTAGTTTGCATAGGGCGACCTTAAACTCATCACATGAAATGGTTCCGCCCCAGGAGCCAAATTCATGAACCTAGCGGCCTCGGCGTACGCCTTTGCGGTGAAGGCGGAGGTGAGACGTGAACACGACACACAACAGCTCTTAAGATTTCGGATGAACTGTGGGCGCGAAAGCGTAGGGCCGGGCCAGGAGGCTTTGGGGATTCAAGGCAGGCTCGGAACGGCCCGGTCGCGACCGGCCCGTCGCGCCGCACGGCCACTTGAAGTGTTTCACCTCCAGGCGTCCAAGCGAGCGCTTGTTGACGTCAATCGGGGCCATGGCCCTGGGCGTCGGGCCGGATCGAATCGAGGCATTCCTGCGGTGCGAGGGGCCAGGACGGGTTAGTACGAGTGTGTGCGACCCTCAAGAACCAGCGTGCGACCTACTAGTGACCCCCCACCCTGCTCGCGAGAGCTCTGGATTCTGCATGGCCACCACCTCCAGGCCATTCTTCGGCCGATCGCGGGCGATCGGACGTCGCGGAAGCTCCGCGTTTCTAATAGTGATGCGCCCCACATTCACCACTCTGATTCCCTCCCGTGAGCGCCCCCCTCAATCTCCCAAAATAGATCGCCACGCGCGGGGGAAGGGAGGGGGGTCCCTCACCGACGCCATTGCCCTTCGTGGGGCGGGAGGGGGTCGTTCGGAGGGGGGAGGCGGCTGGCGGGGCAGGTAGGGGGGAACCCTGCGGAATCCTTGGACATCCAGGGGAGGTGGGAAATAGTGGTTAAAATGAGTGAGTGACCGGGCTATTAATGGTTAATGGTGCACCTATATACTGTAAGCCCTCGCACAAACACGGAAGCAAAAACGAAGGGGGTTTGAAACACGGCTAAACACAGCTGTGTTTCGCCTCGGTAGAACCACTGTCAAAACGTGTTTCCCAGCTAGGCTAGCTAGCCTCCAATGGTTACTTTGATCTACACCGCTCTTCTCACAGTCATTGGGCCCAATATAGGCTGGGCCAATCAGAAGCCCTAAAAATCTAAACATGGTAAAAATCTAAAAATGGATGTGGCCCCTCCCCCCGCCCCGCCTGCGGCCTCTCGGCGCTCTTCCAGAGATGGCGCGCTTCCCCTCCCCTCCTCCCCTTCCCCTCCCACCTGCCCTCCTGTCTCTCCACCTCCCCCAATTCTCTATCTTTCTCTCCCCTCCCCCCCCCCCCTCCCCCTGCCTCCTGCCCCGTCTTCACCCTGCCCCCTGCACTCCCCTCTCCCTTCCCCTTGGCCGTTTCACCCGTTTGCCGGCCTCCGCCCACCTGCGCTGTGCCCACCAGCCTCCCCTGCCCTGCAGGCGGCGACTACGCAGGCAGCCACGGCGCTGCTCGAGCAGTTTAAGGCATCATTTGCAAAGGACGAGCTGGACAGCTGCGTGCAGCAGCTAGCAAAGCTCAAACTTGGGATGCTCTCCTTCAGCTGTCTGCCTCCTGCCATTCCCTCAGCGCCGTCATCGTCACAGCAGCAGGAGCTCCTTCTCGCTCGCGAAATCCTTGAGTACGGAGCGCTCGTGTCGATCAAGGCAGTCGACATCCCTGCGTTTGAGAGGCACATCGCACAGGTGAGGCCGCATATTTTCCTGATGGAGAGGGCAGCAGAGCAACTGCTCTGTGTTTAGGTTACCACAGACTCTAGCCCCCCGTGTTGCCCCGGCTGTTATGGTGGTCATGAGTGCTTGTCTCCCGCATGACTTCAGCTCAAGATCTACTACACGGACTGTGCTTCCATGCTGCCCGAGTCTCCTAGGCAGTACCCACTCCTTGGTCTCAATCTGCTGCGACTTCTGGCGCAGAATCGCATTGCGGAATTCCACACAGAGCTCGAACTCATACCGGTTGAGTTGCAGACTACCAATGAATATCTCAAGTTTCCCGCTGAGCTAGAGCAGCATATCATGGAGGGAAGCTACAATCGAGTCCTCAGTGCCAAGCAAACTGGTGCATATGCTTCTGAGGGGCTGCACTTCATGGACATGCTGGTGGATACGGTCCGCGATGAGATTGCAGAATGCTCCGAGAAGGCATACAAGTCGATCGCTCTAGCAGATTTGCAAACGATGCTGATGCTGGGAACTGAGTCGGAGCTATTCGAGTTTGCAACGGGCCGCGGCTGGCGCATCGAAGGCACCTTGGTAACGTTCGGTGATGAGGATGAGAAACCGCTGTCGCTTCCTGCCTCGCAGCTCATTCACGAGTCCCTTGCCTATGCCAAGGAATTGGAGCGGATCGTTTGACCTGCCGCAGCGCACCGCCCTCTTTCACGCCCGGAGAATCGGCACACTCTGCGACCGTGGGGAGGTGTCTTTCCGGAGGCCACAAACCCCCGGGAGCAGATTTGCTTCCTATCCGATGCCCTTGGCCCCGGTCGCGCCTGCCTGCCCTCATTCACATTCTCTTGATGTCGGCCTCCCTAGCCCGCACTGTGTCGTCGCGCAATGCTATGCGCAAGTACAATCCCTCGCAAGCGCAAGTGCAGCTTCTTCATCAGTCATGAAAGTGATGGCTCTCAAGCTACCAAATTTTAAGTATCAAGTCGTTTTTCGAAGGCAGCGTGGTCTTACTCCCACGTATGATCGGCATCATAAGCGTGTGATGCAGGCACTCGGCGGCGGCAGCCCGCACGCGCAGAAAGTGGGAAGCACCGCGCGAACGGTAACTAGAAAAACTGCGCGCAAAGCAAAAATAAAAATCTTGAACAAATACAAATATGACGAATTGGGATGGCCCATAGGGCCTGAGGGCAATAGGGCCTGACAAGAGTTGCTCGCTCAGACCCCCAAAGTTGCTCGCAAAAGTTGCTCGAAATAGGACCCAAAAGGGGCAAAGTTGCTCGCAGAGTTGCTCGAAGTTGCTCGGAGTTGCTCGTTCATTGTTCATTGCGCCGCGATTGCCGCGACGCGTGCTGCCGGGCGTCAGCGCGGCGAGAGGGAATGTTCGGAACACTGCAGGGAACAGGATAGCGGCGCGGCGGGCGTTAGTTAGTAGTTAGAACCCATGCACTTTTCATACATAAACTACATGATGTTTATGTGAATAAGAAGAGGCAGAGGGAAGGAGAGCGTTCCGCAAGTAGGTGCTCTTCTATCGATCCACCGATGTTGATGTGAATAAGAAGAGGCAGAGGGGTTAAAGTTAAAGTTGCACGCTCGGCCTATCTATAGATCTAGGAGGGGTAGGTTGCTCCTCTAACGGGCCTATCTATGGGTAAGTTGCTAGGTAAGTTGCTCGAGTTGCTCAATGTTGCCTGTGGCCCTTAAAGTTGCTCAAAAGTTGCTCGCCCTCTCAAACACCCCAAAGTTGCTCAAAAAGTTGCCGGCAACTCTTGTCAGGCCCTAGAGGGCAATGAGGCAAGAGCAGCAAGGCCGGTGGCAGGCGCGGCGAGAGAGACGACTTCGGAGGTGCTGACGGGCGCTGAAGCCCGTCAGCAGAGGAAGGCGGGCAGGCGGGCTTGGGCGAGGGGGCGAGGACGGCGGCGAAAGCGACATCGAGCGAGCGACGAGAGGCGAGGGCGAGTGAGAGGACCTCACTCAGGAGGGCTGTGAGGGCAGGGGCTGGTGAGGAGAGGCGAGATTGTGAGATTGTAGGGTATGAGTGTTACGAGAGCGAGAGCGACGAGAGCGAGAGCGACGGATGACGACTGGCGACAGGACGACGGACACAGAACGAGCCTCAGCCGGAGATCATAAACCCCAGCCGGAGACCATAAACAGCTACATTGTCATTGCCAAAGTTGCATTTGTCAATGCGATTGTTAATTGTCTAGGAACAAGTAATGGCACACACACTCACTCTCATTAACATAGGGGATAGGCTACTACAGCTGCTTGGCGCCCCACAGTTTGGCCACCGCCGCCTCCTCTGTCTTCCGCCTGCGGCTTCGCACCTGCGCTCGCATCTCCGCCTCCGCTTCTTCTTCAGCCAAGGCGGCATGGCTCGACTCGTATGTGACGCGGAGCCGCGCCATCTTGCGCGCTCGCATCACCTCCGCGGAATCAGGCGAAGAGGGAGGAAGGGCCACGCCACACGGGGGGCTAAGAAGAACCGAAGAAGGGCCGCTGCTGCTTCCTGAACCCCGCTTGGCGTAATCGCGTGCATTAGGGGTGGGGAGGGGAAGAAAAAGAAAACCCCTTCCATCCTTCCTGGAAGCGAGTACTTTTTTCGTGAGGGGGGGCGAAGAATTCTTCTGCCGCTTCTTGTCTGCGGAGCGGAGGGATGGCGTCCGCCTCGCTCGAGGTGGTCGATCTCCACCACGCTCCTGTGGGCGTGTGGTGGGGTGTTGCAGGCTCGCTCGCGACTGGCGCGACCGGCTTGGCCCAGGAGACGCCTCCGCGGGTTGAACTTCATGTTCGCCCGCCGACTGAACCGAGCTCTGCTGGTGGGCACCTCAGTGTTGTCGTTTGAACCCCTCGTGACCCCCCGTGCGTTAGGTGGCCATGGCGGCCAATCTCGGTGACCCGACGCGCTCCGACGCGCGTGGAGCGGCTTATCACACCGGTGCGCTGCCCTCCTCACCTTGCACGCCCGCGCCCGCTCACTCCGAACCCATAGCATGCATGTTGCGTGATGCACACGTTTTCGCATGCTCGCCAGGCCGTTCCTCTCCACAGAAACTGACATTCCCTCCCTCCCCCAGCGCCCTCCCCCAGCGCCCTCCCCCAGCGCCCTCCCCCAGCGCCCTCCCCCAGCGCCCTCCCCCAGCGCCCTCCCCCAGCGCCCTCCCCAGCGCCCTCCCCCAGCGCCCTCCCCCAGCGCCCTCCCCAGCGCCCTCCCCCAGCGCCCTCCCCCAGCGCCCTCCCCAGCGCCCTCCCCCAGCGCCCTCCCCCAGCGCCCTCCCCCAGCGCCCTCCCCCAGCGCCCTCCCCCAGCGCCCTCCCCCAGCGCCCTCCCCCAGCGCCCTCCCCCAGCGCCCTCCCCCAGCGCCCTCCCCCAGCGCCCTCCCCCAGCGCCCTCCCCCAGCGCCCTCCCCCAGTAAGCTTGTGAACATGTTAGCCTAATATCTAGATATTAGGTATCTACTTGGCAAATCTCACTATTAGTATCTAATATGTTAGCCGATGTGCACTATTAGTATCTAATATGTTAGCCGTGGCAGCCAAAGCTACTATTAAGGTATTAATAGCCCCCCCCGACCCCCACACGCACACACGCACAGTAGGCACAGGCTTAACGTAAATAAAGCGCGCTACGCGCGCACAAGCATCTCACTTCTCATTCATTCTCATTCACACTAGAGCGCCCAGCCACACGGGCCACACGGCCACACTCACTCACAATTCTTTCCCGCGAGGAGGGAGTGGGCAAGGGATTCATCAGATTGATTTGCTTTTTGGTCCTCGTGAAGTCGGCGAGCTTTCGAGAATGCCCTCTCCACACCAGCTGACGAGGCGGGCCGGCCTAGATATTGGCGTGCCATCTTTGCCAAATGCGGGAGTGCGATGGTCCCGCTTGGTCCGGATGGCCCCTTGCGATCGCGTACACGCCACCATGCCAACACATCTACATCCATGTCAGCCTCCTTCGGAAGTGAGAGATACAGCCCGAGTTCATCTTGTACCATCGTGTCTGCCTCTTCGACGTTGGGGAAGTCAAACTCAGCAGGCGCAAGCGGGAGCGCCGCTGGTCTCCCGCGCGATCGCGAGGAGGGAAAAAACCTGTGGGAGAACAAACTTTGTTTTAAAAAAAGTAATATATTTACTTTTACTTTTTACTTTCAATGTTTCTATTTATTTCTAACGTTACGAGACGTTACGAGGTTTGCCATAGAGCTTTAGGGCTCTCCAAACAGCCCTCGCTGAGCAAAGGTGGCTCGGCGGGAAGTCTATGACTTTTTTGTTGTGTATCGCTATATATGTGTGTACGTGATGGCAGATGGCAGGCTACTTTACTACTACTACTTACTATTAATACTGATAATACTGATAATACTATTAATAGGCGAGCGAAGCACACTATCTGTATCTAATATGTTAGCTGTAGGGCACTATCTGTATCTAATATGTTAGCCAAAATGCACTATTAGGTTCAAATATGTTAGCCCAAATCCAAACCTATTCACAAGCTTATCCCCCAGCGCCCTCCCCCAGCGCCCTCCCCCAGCGCCCTCCCCCAGCGCAAGGTTTGGGGTGAGGCTGGCGCATACCTGCA
>CM030934.1:2030515-2072515 GCA_018136815.1 Isochrysis galbana
GTCTTGCTCGCAAGTACATTGGCGGAAGCTTACTTGGTTTTTGCGTAGGTAGGATATGGCCCACGGTTTGTCGTAGCCTTTGCATCCTCCCGGGGCGCCATGTATGGCTATCTCTCCCTCCGGGGTTACGCATTCCACTGAAGAGCGGACCGCATAATCGATTAATAATCGAGATTGAAGTTCTCTCCGTCGTCGAGAGTCACGTGAAAGTTACGCGGGAAGCGGTGCCCCAAGGCGGACGTGTCCGTGTAAACGTAGAAGTGCCAAATCGGGCGCTTGCCTGATTCGACTTTTACAATTCCTTCTGATGCAGTTTTGGCGCGTTGTTGATTGCCCCTAAGAACGTGAAAGCCTTCGCGCTCTAGAGCACTTGCCAAGTGGCGCGTCTTGGTCTTGTACGCTTTAACCGGGTCGAAAATGCGGAAGACTATGTAAGTGGCGATCTCCTTGAGTGAGGACCGGATTGCGCTAGATTTGCGAGGGGCTTGGTCGGCTAGCGTGCCATAGGTGACCCCGAATTCGTGCGGGATTCCTGAGAGAACAGTTTGGAGTTTGTCGCCATAGGCGGCCTTAAATTGTTCGTGCGCATCATCATCTACGTAGAAGATCCAAGGGCCTTTACGGCCCTTGTCCATCCCGTCTGGTGTAGCGTCAAGGCCTTCCAGCCTGGAGAGAAGGAATTTCATGAAGGTGGCAACATCTTCGCTCTTAATGTCCTTTTTGTCCTCGGCTAGCTGAGCTAGCTGAATGAAAAAAGGTATGTCTTCAGGTTCTTCCTCATCATCTAGTGGGGGGGGTGCGAGTTGGTTGGTGCTGTTGGCAATCGGTTTTGGTTCCGACTGCGGGTCCGCTCGCTTACGCGAGGGCGGCGGGGGTTGTTGAGTGGGTTGAGAAGGGGCCAACTGTGTTCCTGTTGGTTGCTTTCCCTTGGGGCCAGCCGCCTCGGCGTACGATTTCTGGGAACCATTCTTTGAAGGGTTGGAGGCCGTAAAGGCTCCCAGGATGGATTGTTGTGTGTAGTGCCCGCCCACGAGGGGTGCACAGTTGGTAGGAAATGCCTCCATGGGGGTGGCAGCAGAGCTGCCACACCCCATGGGGAGTCCTTGAATGGGTGGCGTGGCGGCTGGTGGTGGCGGCTGAGCCTGTGTCTGGCTCTGTTGGTCTGGGGGGAACAGGGCTCTGCCTGTTCCCACCCTCTGGGAGGTCTGGCCGGCGGGCGGAGGTGGAAGCATGTCGACGTCTTCGTCGGCTGGGGCGGCGGCCTGCGCGCGCTTGGGCTCCGGTGGCTTCGGGCGGCCCCGTTGGGGCGTCGTGACTGCGGTGGGCTAGGAGGTGGGAGGCGGCGCGGCGCGCTCCATCGCTAAAACTATAACGATAGTTTTGCACAATGGCTCAATAAAGAGTAAACTTAGTAGTAAACAGTACACCCAAACCCAAACCCAAACAAAAATAGAAACACTATAGCTAACCAATTACCTAGATATCTCAGTTATCTAAGGTAACTGGCTGGACTTCGGCATTATCTCGAAGTAAGTACTTAGCTGCAGGCACTATCTTTAAGTAGGTACTTAGCAATGAGTCACTATCTACTTCGAAGTACTTAGTGCTCACAAGACCCTGTTCCACGCCTTAACATAGATTGAGAATATTCCAGATGTTCGAGATTGACTCAGACGTAGCACATCGTGTGCAAGGGAGTGGAGACGAACATCGAGGTCAAAGTCCGGAGGGTTTGACTTGATGGAGGGAGTCTTGCAGATTATTAGTAAGGCCTGACAGTGAGTAGAAAGTAAAGGACGGCGTCCTGTGTTTAAGTTAAAATAGCTGTTTGACCGGCCCTAGTCTCTAGTCTACTGATCTAGGCTCAGCAAGGCAGGCGGACAGCCTACAGCCTGCAGATCGGCGGCCCCGGCCGGCGAAGATACCTTGAACGCTTTCTACTTCTACTAAAAAACTCTTTCGGACAGGGTCACTTACTGGTCTCTCTCTCTCTCTCTCTCTCTCTCTCTCTCTCTCTCTCTCCCTCTCTCTCTCCCTCTCTCCCTCTCTCTCTCTCTCTCTCTCTCTCTCTCTCTCTCTCTCTCTCTCTCTCTCTCTCTCTCTCTCTCTCTCTCTCTCTCTCTCTCTTTCTCTCTCTCTCCCTCTCTCTCCCTCTCTCTCTCTCTACTCTCTCTCTCTCTCTCTACTCTCTCTCTCTCTCTCTCTCTACTCTCTCTCTCTCTCCCTCTCTCTCCCTCTCTCTCTCTCTCTCTCTCTCTCTCTACTCTCTCTCTCTCTCTCTACTCTCTCTCTCTCTCTCTCTCTCTCTCTCTCTCTCTCTCTCTCCCTCTCTCTCTCTCTCTCTCTCTCTCTCTCTCTACTCTCCCTCTCTCTCTCTCTCTCTCTCTCTCTCTCTCTCTCTCTCTCTCTCTCTCTACTCTCTCTCTCCCTCTCTCTCTCTCTCTCTCTCTCTCTCTCTCTCTCTCTCTCTCTCTCTCTCTCTCTCTTCCCCCCTCCCCCCTCTCTCCCCCTCCCTCTCTCCACTTCTCCGCGATGGCGGATGCAATGGACTCCGCCTCTCTCCCCTTCGCCCGCATGGGCGAGGGGAGCTCTCGTCGTGGAGGGCGGCTGCGTGGTTGCATGGTACGGACCGCTGAGATCCTCACCGAGCTGCGCCGAGATTTCCAACGCCTCCCTCCTATCCGAAAGTGGCAGATCTCTCTATGTGGCGCTGCGAGCGTCGGCTTCGCTCTCGGTCTCATCGTGATGGCGGCTGCCAGAGGCGGAGGAGGCGCGCGCGCGAGAATGGAGCCGCCTCGTTCGCCTTCTCCCTACCCCCCGCCACCGCCGCCGCCGCCGCCGCCGCCCCTGCCTTCGCCCCCGCCCCCGCCGCCGCCACCACCACCCCCTTGGACACCACCCCCGTCGACGCCGCCCCCCTCGCCACCGCCGCCGCCGCCGCCACCGCCCCCCCTCGACGCCCCCCCCCCTCGCCACCTCCGCCGCCGCCACCACCGCCATCATGGCTGCATGAGGAGGCCTTCTTTTCTCCTCCGCTCTCGCTTGGCGCAGGACAGCTGCTCTTCAGGCGGCTGACGTTGCCGATGCCCAATGGCACCTACGCGCTCACAGGCCTCCGCGAGTTCGAACTCGTCGATGCGCATGGCACGCCTCTCGCGCCCGGCCGCGTCGAGCTACGCGCGCTCCGGCTCTACCTTGCCAAGTCCAAGGGCAAGCTCGCGCATGCGAATCCGCTGTGTGTCGGCGCAAAGCTGGACCAGCTGCTGGACGTGACCGACGAGTCGCGCGCTGCACCCTTCACCACCCCGCACGGCTACGGCTATGTCGTCCCAGATGACGGCCGCGCCTTCTCAGCCGCGCTCAACCTGATCCGGACCGAGGGTCTTAGCTCGGCGCGAGCCGTCAAGGAGTGCGTTGAATGCTACTACGCGCCGGGCAAAGGGCCCAACTGCACGTCGCCCGCGGCCAATGGCACGCTGGGCTGCTGCGGAGACGGCGCGATCAACGCCTCCGCCAAGTGCGACGTCGAAGCCGATAGAGCCAAGGCGTTGGGCAACCTCACGGTCCGCCGCGGCAACACCCGCATCACACCGCGCCCTCGCGCCGCTCCCGCCCACTCGGCCGACCCACTCGCCCACAGGTCCGGCTGCGCTACAAGGTGAGCTACACACGACATCTCTGGCGTGTCACGCCCCTTCAAACGGGCCTTCTCTCGGCGCCATCGTGCAATCCCTCCTTCAACTTGCTGCGCAACGACACGCACCCTTACCAACGACGCAACTTTTCGATCAAGATGGACTTTGATGCCTCGGTTAAATTTGCCCGGGCGCACCTGCGGCCGGTGCGCGCGTCGCTCTCTAGCGTCCTTTCCCGCACGCACGTCCCTTTTCGCGCGCCGCTCCGCCCTGTGGGCGGGCCGACCTATTGTTTCGCCCGCGGCCAGCCTGTTGCTCCCTTCCGGCGACACAGGGAGGCATCAATGTGTCCCTACTCGTCAACCAGCGGCACGCGTGCACTTCGCGCCCGTCCTACGCCAATGCCACCAACCACAGCAACACCACGTTCATCAGCGCCATGTCCCCTTGCATCGCCGTACATGACGCACCCATCTCGTTGCGCAAGGGAGACCAGGTAGCACCGCGTCCCCGCTTGCTCTCCCCCATCTTCTGCATTGGGCGAGCCAGTCCTACCCCAGGCCGCCACGCTTGCCGGGCCCTGCACCGACTCCGCACGTCAGCCATCACGCCAACTCTTGTCTTTCCACTCCCAACATAAGGTCGAGATCGAGGCCTGGTACTATGCCGGCCGACACGACCTTCAGCTCATCTACTCCGACGGAACGCACTTGGGCGCCGCAGCCTCGCTCTTGCTCGCCTTCGAGCCCGATGCGCCCATCGACGACATGGGCTCGGGCGACGACGGCTTTGGCAGCTTGGAGGAAGTCGAGGATGACTTAGACGTCCCTATGGAGGTGGACAGCTTCCATTTCTAGCTGGGCGCGTGTTGGGCGGATGCGTGTGCTCGAGGCTCGAGCGGGCGACTCGAGTGGACGCCGTCAAGCGATGCACATCTAGAAGCGGCGGACTTGTGGTGTGCGGTGATCGGGCTCAATGTGTGCAGACGGCGCGGTTTTCTTGAGAAAAGTCTGTTCATGCTCTGAGCCTTCTCCCTTGCGCTCATCAAGAGTGCCGTTCCGTTGCCCACCCCATCTCTGCCGTTGAACCCCATGCTCTGCACGCGAGATGACCCTGCCGCGCGGCGTGTCGAGGTGGAATGCAACAGCATGCGTGGGGACTCTCGTAAGCCCCAGAAGGTGCAGGATGGCGATCAGCAATTGTTCAACAACCTGCACTATGGTTGCGTGTGGCCGCCTCGTCTAAACGAAGGATCGTCTCGCTCACTCGTGTTTGTAAATAAGGTTGGGTCACGTGTATGTGCGTTGTCGGTCCTTGAAAGGACCGTGAGGTGAACTAGATTTCTTCCAACCCCTGAAGGCATACTGGGAATGCCTGGGGATACGCCCTATGAGCAGCACAAGTAAGGCATGGAACATGTTTGTAAGATACCTAGATATCTACTAGATAGTCTCGCATTTTCACTATCTACATGTATCTAGATGGCAGCCAGACACTATCTACATGTACCTAGATGACAATTCCCACTTGGCTCAATAACACCCAGATATTTGGCACGAGGAGCGCGCGCACGCGGTGCGGTGCGGAACGACGGACCACGGAGGCAAGCCAGCGAGCACAGGGAGACTAGCCCAGGGAGGACAGATGACGAGTGCACCTACGCGCCATCTCACTCACACTCACTCACACTCACACTATTCACAATTGGCTGCAGCAAGCAGAGCATGCTCTAGGGTCTAGGGTTTCGTCGACTTGCGAGGCCTTCAGGTCATCGTGAAGTTTGCCTGCCTTGGAGAACATGCGCTCTGCGCCCGCCGAGCTAGCCGGCCGTCCGAGGTACCGCCGCGCCATCTTGGCTAGCGTTGGCAAGCCCTCACTCAGGCCGGCCGGTGGTCAACCTATTGTCAAAATAGGGGGCAATGGGGGCGCTCTGCGCCCCCCTACACCGGGCACTAACTTCCCTCCGGGGGGGCCCGTCATTCACTCTCACGCCCTGCCTCTTGGCATGGGCTGAGCACTCAACACTCTGACCCAGACCCCCAGTGGGCGCGGGTCGAGACTCGCACTCCCAGGCCCACTCGGGCCAGCACTCGTACTCACTCTTCCCCCCCAAAATCTATTGTTATAGTTTTAGCGATGGAGCGCGCGCCGACCGCTCCCACCTCCCAGCCCTCTGCCGCCACGACGCCCCAACGGGGCCGACCCAAGCCACCGGAGCCCAAGCGCTCGCAACCCTCAGCCCCTCCCGATCAAGACGTCGAGATGGCGCCACCTCCCTCTCCTCCCAGGCAGCCTCACAGCCAGGGAACAGGCAGAGTCCTGTTCCCTGGTGCAGACCAGAGCCAGGGCAATGCCCTTCCACAGGCCTCCCTCGACACGCCACCCAACCAAGGACTCCCCATGGGGGCTGGCAGCACTGCTGCCACCCCCATGGTGGCAACTCCTACCATCAGTGCACCCCTCGGGGGCGGGCACTTGACACAACAATCAATCCTGGGGGCTTTTGCGCCCTCCAACCAACAACCAACACCTGCGCAAAAATCCTACGCGGAAGCCGCCAAGAAGGGACCCATGGGGAAGACTCCAATGCAGCAAGCCCAGAAGCAACCAGCCCCACAGCCACAGCAGCCATCGCGCAAGCGGGCCGACCCCCAATCGGACCCCAAGCCGGTTGTCAGCAACAACACACAACTTGCTCCCCCCCCTCTTGATGAGGAGGAAGAGCCGGAAGACACCCCTTTTTTCATTCAGCTTGAGTTTTGTTTGTGCGCCTTGGGACTTGGTGCGGTCATGTGTGTCGTGGCTTGGCGTGTTAGTGCAAGTCTAGTGAGAGTAGAGGTACTAACGCTCATGAATGTGTTCAGGCCGGCCGGTGGTCACATCGATCCGCTGGCAAGTGGTGATCGCGGGACCGGCTTTTTCCGGATTCTGGAAGCATGCACTTGAAAATTTTAGAGGCGTCAAAATCCTTAGTTTGGGAAACAACCACATCAGAAGGGGCCCGAGGTGCTCCTATATGGCATAACCTTTTTCACAAGCGCCGGCGATACATCACTCCCACAGAGCTAAGTGGGAATCCCTCCAGACAGTTATTGTGCATAATTAATACTATCAACCCTGGCACGGGGGGCAAATATACTATACACTATACACGGCCGAAGAGTGCGCGGTCTATGTACCCCCTATTAGTTTACTGATAGTCGAGGTAAAGGTTGGGTAGTAGGGAGGTGCACAAGCATGCTGCCTTAAGCCGAACATGTAGCGGAGATTTTTTTAAGAAAAATTTTTTTCTTGCCCCGTTTAGGTGAAAGGTGAAGACAGGGGGCACCGGAACCAGGAGGGAAGGGCCGCGGCCCGCTGCGGCCACTCGCTTTGGTGAGAGGGATTAGCGCTTTTGGGCTCCTATTTCACGAATGCCCCCCCCCCCCCCCCCCCTGCGTTGTTTTTACCCGAGAGGGGTTTTCTCCTAGCGTGGCCTCGAGGAGAGCGCGTGCTAGGATGCGCAGAGTCGGTGCGTGCACTGGGGGGAGGACAAATATCGAGGGGAGGGGGTAGTGCGCCCCCTCCCCCGGTAGCACTCGGACACCTGGCTCGTTAGGCATGGCGGGATTCCGGGACGGAAAAGTTGTGTCCAATTAGCTAGTGGGGTTGGCTAGGATATAACATTAATTATTTTGTTACAAAACAGAGCTCGATCATCGATACGGCAAAGAGGCAACGACACACAAAAGACACAAGGAGAAAACAAGCGCAAGTGCTCGCTGCCATAGAACGAGCAGGGATAAGGAGACATGGAGGGTACATGAGGCGGCTGGAAGAAAGCAAGACATACGTCATGCGAAACGAGCACGGGTGGCGCACGGCACTTCAGCACTTACAACGCGTCGGCGGGTAAGCACCATCCACCCCACTGATGTCACTTCTCTACCACCACATTCTTAGCCCGGAGACGCAACACATAGGACAAAGGAAACGGTCGCACTAGCAACATGCGAGCTATCGGCACGGTGATCGTGAAGGACGCTGCGCACCATTGCATTGAAACAGCGAGAGGGAGCGCCTGATAAGGCGCACAACGCACAAGACGAGACCTTCATGGGCGCAGGCAATGCCATGGTTCAAATGGGAACACTATCGCAAGGCACGATGGAGAAGTGGAGGATCAAGATTCTACCGGAACACCAGAGGAAACAAGGTATAGCCGGGGACGACGGCAAGTTATACAACAGGTGTGTGAGCGGAAGCAGTCGTGTCCCGAAAAAGACGAGGCCGGTTGGGCTCGGTGCTCAAGTCGCGCAGTGGCGTGGTACCGGGTGAAAGAACCAGGAGCCGAGCCGCGGCGCATTGTACCGCCACCTCGACATGCCTGCTCGCTCCCGGTTCGATGGGTGTCGGAGCATGAGGACGATGTCGCACTTCGAGGCTGGCATCCATGGTGTGGAGGTTTGGCACCTCACTCTTCCTCCTCGCTGCACCGCTGGCGCTTCGTCGCTCTCGAATCCCCATACTCTGGCTCGCCCTCAGCCGCAGTCTGCGCAAGCCGTTCAGATGGGCATGCTTGCGGTGCTACGCGGGCCGCCGTGGCCGGCGCGCCGCCGCAGTCGAAACGCCCCCCCAAGGAATTAAGAGCCGCCCCTCTCACCGAGGGCCGACACACTTCAGGTGCCGAGACGGCCTGCACCAACGAAGCGGCCTGCGCCGTCGGCTCGCGTGCCTCAGGGATGGCGGAGGCGGGCGCAGCGAGACCAGGTGTGTCGGCGACGAGTACGCACGGGGCAATGGGCGCGAGCGGGCTTCTACCTCGTACGGTGGCGTCGAGTGCCGCGGTGGGCTCGCTCCTTCTCCGGTCGAGGCGAATCAGCTGGTCCCTCGCGAGGGGTAGCCGGTCGAGCGGGCAGCATCCGCGGTGGTCGACCTCCTTGGAGATGCATCCAAAGCAGAACTCGTGCGCGCATGGTAGCGCGACGCGCGTACGCTGTCGGATGGGCCCAAGGCAAATACAGCATTCGGTCCGGTCGACTTGCGAGCCCTGTTTGGCTGGCTGCGGCGAGCTGCCGATCGAGGCGCTGCGGCCGGCGCCCTCGACAACGGATCCGAGCGGTGGGCCGCCTCCGCCCGTCCTCACGATGGGCATGACGTGGCCCTCGTGGCCGCCATCAGCACCCTCACGGAGCAACCAGGCCGGTACCACCTCGTTAGTGCTCGGCTCAACGTTTCGATGCCCGTCTACCGAGGCTGTGCCAACGGAGGAGCCGCAGTCGCCAACCCACTCGGCATCCTCGTCGCCAATAGCCTCTGAGCACGCAGCCCTGATGGCGGCGCCAACCTCGTCCTGATCCTCCCCAACCTCGTCCTGATCCTCCTCGACGCCATTGTAAGGTAACTTGGCCCACACGAGTACCTCCTCCTGCCATTGCGTGCCCGGGACGCCCTCGTGCTCGACGCGCACGCGGCTCGTCCGCACCTCGGCGGAGACGGCGTGTCCGTGCAGCAGCCAGTAGTGGCCGTTGTTGCCATCGACGGCGGCACTTCCGCCGCATATGGCACAAGGCCGGAGCACGTGATAGCCCACTTGGGCGCGGCACGCTGAGCAGTGCACCGCACGAATCTGCGAGGAATGGGATGAAGGGATCGGTGGGCAAGAGCGGGCTGGACTCGGCGGCGTGTGCGGGCGTGGCGCACCGTGCACGAGCACTGGGGCGCCTTTTTCTCGTCTCCCTCTTCGTAGATGGCGTCTGTCGGAATGTCGGTGCTCCATAGCCGCGTGCGATCGTCGGCGACGAGCCAGACCTGCAGCAGAGCGGAGGAAGGATGAAGGGAGCTGCGCTGAGTGGTCGGCGGCAGCGGGCGGACGGGTGGGCGCGTGCTCTCTCTCTCTCCCTCTTCCTTTCCCTCTCACTCTCCCTCCCTCCCTCCCGCCCGCCCGCCCGCCCGCCCGCCCGCCGTCCCTCCCTCTCCCCGACCCCCTCTTCACCTGCATCCCTCGCCGTGTGAGCTCCTCGCTGCATCGTCCACAAGCAAGGCTGTAGACGGGCGCCTGCCCTGCAGCCTCTTCCGCCTCCTCCTCGTCCGCCTCCTCTTGTTGATCGGATGGCAGTTCGTCCTCCTCGGACTCAGAGTGCTCGAGAGAGTCTGAGTCTTGCTCTCCCTCTCCTTCCTCCTCCTCTTCCTCTCCTTCTCCTCCTGTCTCTAGCTCTCTCCCTCTCGTGGCTCTTCTCTCCTCTCGGAATGCGTGCCGAAGCTCTCGGAGAGAAGCTCTGAGCCGCGCGGCGTCCGCGTGGACGCGGTCTGCGACGCGGATTCCCTCGATGAGGACGTCGCGTAGCGCCTGAAGGGGAGTGGAGGCTGGTGGAGAGACCATCGGGACGGGGGGGGGAGAGCGGGGGGGGGGAGAGGGGGCAGGGGGATGGGGGGAAGGGGGAGGGAGGCTTCTTCACGCCACCAGGGCGCCACTCTAATATCTTCTCAGAGCCCCAGAGCGAATGGGCTTTAAACTCTCCTCTCTCCCTCCCTTCCTCCCTCTCTCCATCCCTCTCTCTCTCTCTCTCTCTCTCTCTCTCTCTCTCTCTCCCTCTCTCGCTCGCTCCCCCCCCCCTCTCTCTCTCACTCACTCACTCTCTCTCTCTTCTCCCTCTCACTCTTCTCTCTCTCTCTCTCCTCTCTGTTCCACTGTCTCTTTTGGACCCCTTCCCCCTCCTCCTCTTTCTCTCTCGTCTCTGTCTCTCTCTCTTACTCCCCCCGCCCCCCTTCCCCAAAGAAGAGGAGGGGGGCACTCGGGGGCAAGTGAGTCCACGGGTTCAGCCTCCAAGTATAGTAAAGAAGAGGGCCCCCCGCACGGTCGGGCGCGGAGGGAGATTTGGGGGGCAGAAGAGAACGAGAAGAGAAGGGGACGACGAGGACGGGGAGGAGGAGGGGGGGGAAGAAGGAGAAGATCTCGGAAGGGAAGAGAAGAAGAAGGAGGGAGGGAGAGGAGAGGAGAGTGAAGGTGGAAGGGGAGAGGGGAGGGGGGGCGGCGGCGGCCTGCGAAGGAGCGAAAGGGTTCGATCGGGAAGGGAAAAAGAGAGAGAATAAGGAGAAGAGTGGCGCCCCCCCTCCCCCTCCCGGGGGTGGTGGCGGAGAGAGTAAAAATTGGCGCCTGGAGGGAGGAAAGTCGAGGGGGGGAGGGGGGGGAGCAGGCGAGAAGCGGAGAGAACGCGAGGTCAGAGGAGGGGGGAGGGTTGCAGGAGGGTTGCAGAGACGCCGAGGGCCACCCGGTGCGCCCCCCAAAGACGGGCGGCTTCCTAAGGGAGGGCCGTGACTCGCCCCAGCCGCTTCACAGGCGATCTTGACACCTCGCCGCCATCAGGATCCCTTGACTCTCGGCTTTTCCGCCGGGGGGCGGAACTACCTCCTCACGCGAGAAGGGAGAAGAAGATGGTGGTAGTATCCCACGCCGCCGCCCTGCCGCGCCACACAGGCGCCCCCCACCGGCGGAAGAGAGAGAGAGAGGAGAAAACGGCGCGTGAGAGGTGAGAGACGGAGAGAAGAGAGCCGGCGGCGGGGTGGAGCGGCTCGGCTGCCACATCTCGGCAGAATCTGGACAGCCCCAGCTCGGACGATACAGTTTGGAGAAGAGAGTCTCCGACGTGAGATTTGGAGATGATTCCGAGATGATTCGATTGGCCTCTCTGGCCGTGGCGGGTACACAGCCGAAGGACCCACCAAGCGCCATCGCTCACGTGTGCTCGAAACGGGCGCAGCACGTCCCGCCGGGATTCTATACGCCAACACGGCAATACGTGTTCCACTTTGGCGAGCTCGACTACGATGTTGGCGATGGAGATGGCGCCCTCGCCATGCCTGCTGCTCGCATCGTTGCATGGTGGTAGCCCGGTCACTCACTAGGGGGGTGCGAAGGGCACGCACCATCTGTAATGGGCAAACGAAGGCCTAAATAAGCTCCCTATAGGTTCCGGTATGGGAGATCAGCAAAAAAAACCGGGGGTCTTCCGGCAAAATTTTCGAAAAATACCCGATTTCAGGCCTCTGACGGCCGTGCGGAAATATATGTCAGGCCCCCCTCCGGTATTATTTTACCGATGGCCTTCATGCGCGCCTCTCGCAGCGAAACACGAAACCATGGGCATCGACAGCTGACCCGGACCAAAGATCCTGGTTCTATACACACAGCAATATATTTTCACTATGTTTTTATGGACTTGAACGTGTACGTAAGTATCGCAAAAACTAAAGACGCTAACCGCTAAAAACACCAAGGGCTCGAGAACCCAACTTCGACCCGCGACCGGGGGCGCCACGAGGCCGTTCGAGTCACCGCTCACCATATGGATGCCGCTACCAGCACCAAAGTGCGCGTATGCCGCCCTCACAGCCACGCCAATCGCGCCCGCCGCCCCCGCGCACTGCGTCGAAATCGGCCGCTTGCGGCCCCCGGTGATGACGTCGTCACGCCTCAAGACGCGCCCTGAGTGCCCAACTTCGACCCGCGACCGGGGGCGCCACGAGGCCGTTCGAGTCACCGCTCGCCAAATGGATGCCGACGAGTCGCGGCGCGGCGAGACCATTGTGGACGAGGGCTTTGACCAGGATGCTTAACGTGATCTTCGAGGCTTGTGCTAGGCCGTCGGCTTCCACCACAAAGTGGGCCGCTACATCTTGAAGGGCCTCGTACAACGCCTTTTTTGACGAGGCGCCCTTCCTGTTGAGTTTGTCCTCGATGGACTCGATTTCGATTTTGACCGCCGCCACATCTACTTGGTGGACGCGGATGGTAGTTTGGAGGCCATAGCGAGCTTGAAATTGTTGCATGCATTCCTCGTTGACCGCGATGTGCCAAGGGCCTCGCGAGGAGCGAGCCCAGAAGTCTGGCTCGGGGTCGACGCCCTCGAGCTCGAGTAAGAGTTCCACGATTGCCGCGTAGACCGTCGTGTCAAGCAAGGAGTACGAGATCGCCCGCCTGGCTGAAGGACATTTCGTAGACTGCGTCTGTGTCAGCATGTTGGTCTTCGTTCTCTGAGTCTTGGTCCTGCAGGTCAGGCCCAGGGGGAGTAGGGGTCAGTTGCGTCGTGAGTTGGTGAGAGTGGAGAGACAGGAGCACAGGCTGTCCAGGAGGTCTCGTGTTGCGTGCAGCGGCTGGCGTTCTGTCTCTGTGTGGCCAGAGATGTGTGGGGCTTGCTTGTGCCAGATAGGTTGTCAAGATGTTGTGCCCATAAGGGCCACCCGGCCGCGGGCCGCGCCGCCGAGGCGGCGCGACCCTTGCCAGGGTGGGAGGGGCCTCTGCCATAAGGCATGCCCAGTGGAGTGCAGGTCCCTTTTGTCTGATGCTGTCTTTCTGTGGTCTGCAGTCTGCTGCCCCCCATGGGGAGGGCCAGCATGGCTGCTGTGTGTGTTGTGGCCGAGGCCACGGGCCGTGTGACGCGACCAAGGTCGCGCGCACCTGCTCGGCCTCTGAGGGCGGACGCGGCCGCTTCGCGAGCGACAGGTCCATGTGGGCGGGGGGGCCGCCCTCGGCGGGGGGCCCGAAGGAGAGGGGAGTCGCGCCGGCGCGCTCCATCGCGACCAAGTATAAACTTAGTTGAGATAGGAGTAGGAGGAAGAGAGAAGGGAGTGACTCAAGGTCGAGGAGAGTACCCTGAGGGTTGCGCAGGTTACTCAAGTCGCAGTCATTTATTTCTCGAGGATTGCTCACGGCGCGAGCTGGTAAGGGCCGTTCTTCTTTGGTGACGAGATCACCGGAACCAACTTCTCCGCTAAAGAGGGAACTGGGGAAGGGGAAGGGGGTTGTTAGGGGTTAAGGTTGGGTAGTAGGGAGGTACACTAGCAAGCTGCCTCACGCCGCGCATGTAGCGGGAATTTTTAAGAAGATTTTTTTCTTTGGTGACGAGAGTTCCTCCCCCCCCCCCCGGTGCTTTTTCCCGGAGAGTCGCCCGACGTAGGTCGGTCCGCCTCAATGGGTTTTCCCTCATTTTAACTTGTGGGGAGTTAGAATGGGAGCCGGGGGCCTGCGAGGGGGGAGATTTGAAGGGGTGCACATAGGTGTATGTGTATGTGTCTGTGGCATCAGCACGCCTCAAGGTGTACGGGCAGGTGCACTGAGGGCTGTCGTGTTAGTACCGGGTTAGTGAGAGTAGAGGTACTAATGCTCAGTTAGATTATTATTATCCCTCGCAGGCGCTAGCACTCCTGAATTCTGAGCCTCTGGGCCCCGCACGCTGCACCTGTCTGCCTGTCGATCGACCAAAGGGGAGGGGGGGTTGGAGCGATGGGCTGGCCACGGCGAGCGAGGCAGGCGAGCCTGCCATGGAGAGAGTGGGCCAGCTGTGCATGTTGGCAACAATGTTGGCCCTGGCATGCCATAGCCATAGATAGGGCATGGCCATGGAGTGGGCGGTTCCTCCCCCACAGCAGAGGAGGAATGGAGAGGGGGGGGGGGGGGTCGTGCCCCCCAATGGGTGAACCAAGTATAAACTTAGTTGGTAATTATCGATCATCAATTTGAAGTAGTAATTTGAAGTACTACGAGGACCAATCACAATCATCACACATTCGCAGGTCAATCTGCGCCAACCACTAAACACCAACGACTCACAACGTACGTTGTGAGCACGTCAAACTGTGCACGCATATACATGTCTGAAGAACCGATGGCAAAGTGGGTACAATCGCCGTCACCTCTCCCCGGCAACCCACCCTACCTGCACCCGCGTGAGCCATGTCGTCTTATCGTCCTTGACGCGACAAGCGGACGACGACCTCACAACAGACGTGGGGAATGGGGGATTGCCCGCACACCAACGAGCCGCCTTGTATGTACCACCTTGTGTGTACCAAAGAGTCGCCCAGAATGCAAGAGCGCCGCGTCGTCGTCAACAAGCCCCACCACTAGGGCTGCGGCCTGGATGTGGGGAGGTTGCGCGTGGACGAGGAAGCGAGTGCCTGAAAGCGCCTAGCTATCAGGGTAGTTTGGTTGAGCAATTTCGGCATTCCTCCCCTCAGGCAATAGTTGCCCAGATGACTCCCACTTTTCAAAGGCCGGGTGTCACGACGGTAGCTGTCGAGGGTGGCTGAGATGAAAGTAGAGCCTTGCCGCCCTCCAACAGTATGGCGCGCGCACCAGCGCGCAACAGGGAAGTACGACGCTAGCGAGGGGCGAACTCGCGCTTGGAGTCGAGAGCAAAACGAGCGCGCGTGGGGCTGTTGGGCAATCTGGATTGCGGCGGAGACTTGTAGAAGACCGCCTCCTCCACCATAGTCGTGGCGATAGGCTCGCCCTTGTAGTCGAGCTCGCGCACCCACTGCGCACAGAGGAAAGGGGCGTCGCGGAATTTATCAACAGCGCGACGCTGCGCCTCCGACTCCAAGCGCTGAGGAGCCACCCAGGAGCGTGGAGCGGCATAAGGCCGACACCGATGCCGTTCGACGCTGCGACGGCAAGAGTGGCCGGCAAGCTGTGCGGCACTGCGCTGCCTATCGCGGATCGAAGGGAGGCAAGGGGCCGAGGCTCACCTTTGTGGGCGCCATGCTCTTGGCGATGCCCTCCACGGCCTGTCCCACCTCTGTGGGCACGCGGAGCGGGGGCGGCGGTCGCGCCCGCCAGTTGGCCGCGTCGTGATCCAGCATCCTCTCCTGGTCGGGACGGAAGCCGGGAGCGCGCGGTTTGGGCGAGATGTACTCGGGCTCGCCGCCTTTCCAGGTGTCCGGCACGTGCACCTCCAACCCCTTGGCGTCGGGCACGATCCGCTTGCCTTCGGGCGAGCTCTGTACGGGCGGCCGGTCGTACGGCAGCGAGTAGACTACCGAGCTCCTCGCCGTCGCGTTTGCGTTGAGCGCCTCGAGCTCCGCCTTGGGCCGCGCGAACTGCGACCCGGCGAGCTTGTCGTGCTCAGCCGCGTTCGCCTGCCGGCTGCGCTGCATATCCCACTGGATGTCGCCCTCCACAGTGGAGCGCCAGCCGTACTGGGCCGGCGCCGAGCGGTACTCGTGCACGATAGAGCCATCGGAGCGCTCGCGCATAGAAGGCTCCATTGGCGGCCCGTCGGTGCGAAAGTCGTGCGATTGGGCGGAGGCGCGGCCGGCGTGAGCGCGCGCGGGCGGTGGCGCCGGAGGGTGGCCCTCGTGTGAGATGGAGACATTGGACAATGTGATGCGACCAGCGTGCCCACGGGGGTGTATCGGTGAACCATTCTTGTCGGTCGGTCCTAGGTCGCGCGCGTGGAACTGCAGCTCGAACGAAGACCGGTTGCTCTTCTCGGGTGCCACACGGATAGATGTGCGGGTGGGCGAAGCAGGTTGCGACGTGTCGAACAGTCCGGAGGCGCGCGAGCTCTGCCGCCTCATCTGGTAGTCGAGCGCTATCTCGCGCGAGGTGGAAGCCAAGGACTTGAAGTACACATCCGTCGGCGGGCGCGCGTCCGTGTCCGGCGAACTGTCGCTCTGGCAGCCGAAGCCCATCTACGTACAAGGTGTCATGAGCACGGATGAAGACGTGCTCGCCCACTATTGTGGGGGGGACGAGAAGAGACGAGGGGGAGGCGCAAGTAGTGGCGGGCCGGCGGGCAGACATGCGTACATGGCGGCTCTTAGACGGCAAGCACGGCTCTGGACTCGGCGAGCGGCCGCCGCCGGAGGTGCTGAAGGAGGAAGAGCTGTATGAGTGCTGGAACGGCACTGCCGTGGGCAAGCTGAGCGTCGAGCTGGCAACCTCCGAGTAATGGTTCGGGTTCCAGTCGACCTTGCCGCGGCCGCGGTAGCCGCCTGTGGCCGCGTAGTTGATCTCTGCCTCAGTCGGCGGCGCGACGGGAGATATGGGTCCGTCACGTTGCCCCATATGTCGGTTGTACACACTCTCGTCGAACCTAGAGGGCGAGAGCGAGCGCACTTTGCCGGCGTACGTCGCCGTCTCGGGCTGCGCCCTGCTGTGGCTCTGTCCGACACGCACCTGTGCAAGATGTGCGCCGAAGGACTCCTCGTCGAACGAGTCCCTTGCCCTGCCGAGGCTGAGCAGCGTGGGCGGGCTGTGGAAGAGAGCGTCTAGAGCCATCGGAGCGAGAAAGGAAGGAGGGGATGGGGTGGGGAGGGAGGGCCGGGCGTGGTCCCGTGCGCTCGGTCTGGTATTGCTGCTCTCGAGTGCAAGCGGGGAGGGTTTGGGGGGGCAGGGGGGGGAGGGGGGGGGCGTTGAGCGGGCGAGCGGGCGAGCGTGGGAGAGAGGGGGAGAGGCGAGGAGGGAGAGGAGAGGAGTGGGGGGTGGGGGGGGAAGCGGGGGGAGAGAGAGCGAGAGAGGGAGGGAGGGAGGGAGAGGGAGAGAGAGGAGAAGGAGGACAAGAGAAAAACGGAGAGAAGAAGAAAGAGAAGAGAGAGAAGAGAAGAAGAAGAGGCATGTGTGGGCGTCCGTTAGGGGTGGTGGCGGAGGCGGCCCCTCGGCCTCGCGGCCGAAAGCCAAAAAGTCCGTTTCATCGTGAGCCGTCGCGCCGCGCGGGGGGGGGAAGTCGTTCTTTTCGCCCATCGGAGTGCAATCTCCGTTAGAAATTGTAGTCTTGTAAGAGGTCTTGTTGGCTAGCATCCCTAGCCACATACACCGGACGAGCCATGCACCAACCGCGCACACCCCCATCGCGGGGTAGGGGCTCCGTTGCCGATGAGGCACGGTCCCTCAGCACTAGGATTAAACCAGGACAACAAGAAAACTCTGACACTCCCCCATCGCCAAAGGCGAATCCCTATTTCCCATCCGACGTCATTCCCAATGAAAGATACAAGCATACGTCAGGACTGAATCGAGCTCAAGCGAGATGACGCATAGGCCGACGAAGGATTCTCATTAGGCCGATAAAGGCGTAATGGCTCCACTACGGCATGAGGCCCGTCAACTCTAAGAGAGTTTGCAGGTTGACCGGTGGGACATGCGGAAGTGCGACAAGTCTCCAACAAATTTCTTGGTTGAGGCATTCGGATAGGGAGAACAAATTGGCGCGGGCACCTTTGACGTTGGCGGCGGCGAATGCATCCGCTAAGTCTTGGTGTGCGGGCTCTGCATCGTCGGCATCGGCTAGCATCGCGTCCGGCCTTCCGGCTCGAGCATTGTTGCGAGCCGCACGGCGGCGGATGAGGCCGTCTTGAACGAGAGAGCGCCAAACCTTGTCGAAGTAAGACTGCATGGAGTGAAAGTCTCGGGTGAAGCCATTAGGGACTAAATTTCCGGCGGCGTCGGGCGCAAGCACGACCTTTTTGAAGCGCCAGTCATTGGCTGTAGATTGGAGTTCATTTATGGCGGCAAGTTGAAGTGCCGTGTGGTCGCAATTTGTGAGACATTGCAAGAGTTTGAGGCAGAAGTCGTCTTCGGATTTCGTCGCGTTGTCCGGACGATCGGAGTTTAAGCCCAAGAGATGATGGGAGAAAGAGTGGATAGTGTTCTCATCGATGCCGACGGTGTCGAATGAGGCGTTGAACCAAAGGTTGTCGAGACCAAGAATGTCGAGAGAGGTAGTGGGAATCTTACATTGCGCCGTGAGAAAGATCCACGCGGCTCGGCCATCGTTGGAATGACTGCGGAGGATGTGGTCTTTAAGGTGTTGATTAGTGAGATGGAAATATATCTCCTTGAAGAGGCGCTTGTTGCGGCGAGCGCGAAGCTTGGTCTGAGCGGCATTGGCATTCCCGTTCGTTGCACGCCAGACATCTCCACCGACGTCGTGTCCCATTAGCGTTTGATATAGATCATTCTCGTCGTTGTCGCTTTGGATGGCAGCGAGCGAGACTTGGAAGGCTCGTTCAAAATGCTCGAATGGGCGACCGCGCTGTCCATCAAATGGGGGCGCAAGGGGGTATTTCTTGCGATCCCAGTCTTTATCCTGTGTAGAGAGCATGAAGGCATCATGAATTGTGTCTTCGGGTTCTTGGGAAAGTTCTCCCAAAAGATCATGAAATGACGACGAAGTGGTGTCAAACGGTGGCCTGCCGAAGTTTGGCAGCTCACAGGAATTTGATCGAGTTACAGGCGGGATTGAGAAAGGGGTCGAGCGCCGCGGAGGGATGGTGAATATCACGCGCGGCACGACCAGTCCTCGCCGAGTACGGCTGTCGGTGCGATGGAGATTGCACCAGATGGCTTCGGAGATCAGTGCATGTTCGCCCGCGGGATTAAAATAGAATTCCCAGTCGTCGTCTCCCCCAGGATAAAAATAGAATCCCCAGTCGTCGTCTCCCCCAGGCGGTGATGGTTCGGGGAAAAGTCCTCGGCCGGCCAGTTCCGCGCGGGGGGGTTCCCCTGCGGACGCTTCCTTGCGGGGTGAGGTTCCCCCGCGGGGGGGCGCGCGGGGGGGGTTCCTGCCCTCCTCCCTCCGGAGTTCCTGTCGGCGTCTGCGGCGCGCGGGGGGGAATTCCTGTTCCCCCTCCGGAGGTCCGGTCGGCGTTTTCTGCGCGCGGGGGGGGAATCTTGGACCTTTCGCCTGCGCCCTCTGCGAGCCTGTCTCCCAAGGGGGGGGGTGCAGCAGAGGTGGCAGCTATGCAGTTTGACGAAACAGTGGGGAGGCGCGCGCAATCGTTTGACGAATTGTGATGGCCCTTAGGGCCTGAGGACAATGAGGAAGGTGGCAAGCCGGCGGCAGGCGCGGCTGAGGAGACGGCTTCGGAGACGATGACGGGCTGAAGCCCGTCAGCAGAGGAAGGCGGGCAGGCGGGCTTGAGCGAGGGCGAGGACGGCGGCGAGAACGACATGGAACGAGCGGCGAGAGGCGAGGGCGAGTGAGAGGAGGGCTGTGATGGCAGGGGCTGGCGAGGCGAGGCGAGTTTGTTGGGTACGAGTGTTACGAGAGCGAGAGCGACGAGAGCGAGAGCGACGACGGATGACGACTGACGACAGGACGACGGACAACGACACCCAGGAAAACACCCCGACTCTCGCCCCACGACTTTCTCACGTAACTCGACTAAAATCAAACCCAAACACTCCGGCCAGACGACGACGGACGACGATCAGAAGGCGATCTGTCGGCGATCCCGTCTGGAAGGGGAATCGCACCATAACGGAAACGAGGGGCAATCCTGCTGCACAAGATTCCAAGAGACCTACCAAATAAGACGAGAGAAGTGCGGTGTGCCTAAGGGGGAGATGCGATGAGATTGCAAATTAAACCTGATTGCAATCACTGCAGTAGATAGAGAAACGTGGAGAAGATAGCGAATTAAACCTATTTGCGAGGCGCCTAGGAGGGAGAAGGGTGGGGAAACTTCCTTCTCTTTCGAGAGAAAGAGAGAGAACGCTCCACAACCCAAGACCCTACCTATGCGTCCAAGCGAAGCTTTTTGACCGAGAACGAGAACGAGAGAATTATAACGATAAATGCCGAATGACGAAGAGAAGCCTAACGAGTGTCGATTCGCGAATGCGACACCCCCCTGCTAGGATCGAGCGTCCCGCGAGAGAACCTAACGGACATCGGAGAGCTCCGAACAAGCCACAAAAAAAAGGTGGAAGAGCAATCCCGAACGAGACCGAATGTGCGAAGAGCGAAGAGCGAATAAATCCGAAGAGCGAATGAAACAATAAATCTGAAGAGCGAATGAAACAATAAATCCGAATGGAGGGAGAGCCGCGCACCCAACGCCGAACCAAGACGGAAGACGTGATGAGCGACGCACCGAGAAGTTACGAATTACGAACAACGAACAATCGAGGACCGATGAGAACGCGGAACGACAAGAATCGAGAATCGAGAGCGAGAAACGAAGAACGCGGAACGACGAGAATCGAGAATCGACGATGAATCGAAGAACGAGAAACGAAGAACGCGGAACGACGAGAATCGAGAATCGAGAATCGAAGAACGAACGACGAACGACGAACGACGAACTATAAGAATAGTGCGCGACGATCGAAGAGACAGGAAGTACCACACCCGTCCGGACGATAAGTGTAGAATCGGCGGCCGGCGCTGCAGACCGCAGGACTCAACGCTGCAACCCATCCCCTTCTCTCTTTTACGAGAGTTTTACCTGGATGTTTGGGCGGTGTGGCGGCACCCAAGTTACAACGCGGCGTCTCCTGTTCTTCGATATATGAGTAGTCGAACAGCCAACGGCGAAAGGCGGCGAGATATCACGACGGGCTCGGCACGTCACGCGCGAGCTAAACGACGAGGTACGGGGGTCTCCTGACAGAGCGCAGCGAAAGGGGAGGGAGATCCATCCTCCGTGGTCGAAAGGGGGGGCGAGCCATACCTCTCTTCCCGCGGGGGGGAACTATTCGGCGGCCGCGGGGGGAAAATTCGGCGACCGCGGGGGGGAACTGGAAAAGAATTCCCGTACGTTCCCGTACCCCGATCAAACGTAAACGACGGCGTTGATAGATATCGGAGGGGGCGTGACAGTCGCGACTGTCAGAAGAACGCAGAGGGTGTATCGAGGAGAGAGACGAGGGTGCGATCCGATGGCGACAGGCGTGCGAGAGCCTCGGAGCGACAGCGAACGAAGGTAGGCGAGGCAAGGGCAGCGTGCGCAAATGCGTGGGAGCCAAACCACGGGGAACCGCGCGACGATCCCGACGAGTACCACCACTGCCCGAGGACGAAGACCGCGTGCTGCGGCCGCATCATTGGACCTGCAGGGTTAGCAACAGACGGGCGGGCTGAGACGGGCAAATGGGAGACATGAGCAATGGGGCCACTGTGCAAGGACGGTGCGAGACGAGGCGAGCGGCGCGGGGCCTGATGATCCAAGCCGGTGGTCTCGGATCCCACGGGAGCTTCGATCGCGTGCGACGTCGGTGGAGTTGAGACGGTCTGAGATTGTGATTCTGCAGCCCGCTTTCTCATCTGAGGCTTACGAAGAGGCGGGAAGGGGTGGGCATCATCATAGGCGGTGACGAGCGACTCGCAGCGGCGAAGCAATTCGGCTAGCGGCTCCCATGTGGCCGCAGCTTTCGCGTAACCACGCCACTTGACGAGATACTGCCTGGAATCACCTCGACCCTTGCGGTCAAGGAGTGAATCCACCAGATACTCATCTCTTTGGACGGGGTCTTCATCTGTGAGGGTATAGTAGGGACGGAGGTTAGTCACATGCACTTCCTCGGAGAGGAGGCGATTTTCTTGGTCGCGTAGTCGGTAGCGGCCGGCGCCAAGCGCCTCAGCGATGCGGTATGGTCCGCTGTAGTGGTAGAGGAGCTTGTTGCGGTGTCCTGGAATCTTGCGAACCACCCTATCACCTGGAGCAAATTGGATGGGGGGAGAGTGAGTGCGTAGTGTGTCAGCGAGTGCGTCGGCTTGAGATTCTAAAGTTGCATCATAAGCTGCGGCCCACGCTGCCTTTAAACGACAATGCATTTTCCAAGCGTACGAGCGAATTTCCTGAGGTAACTCGGGAGGTGGACCAGTGTCAGGTGGATCAGAAAGCTGTGCAGGCAGGCGAAGCTCACGGCCATAGAGCAAGGCAGCAGGCGACATGCGGGTGATGCGATTGGCGGAAGCGCGCATGCTCATTAGAAAGAACGGGAGATGATCGACCCAATGGCCGCCGCCTTCATCGGTAGCGCGAGCCATGTTGATCAAGGTCTGCTGTGCTCGTTCCACCAGGCCCACGCTCTCGTGATGATGAGGTGTGCTCGGCCGCAAGTCGGTGCCGGTGCGCTCGAGGATGATCGAGGTGAGTTGGCTAGCGAGGTTGCTGCCAGAGTCCGAGCGAAGTTGCCTTGGTACTCCGTGCCGAGAAACGACGTACGACATGAAGGCGTGAAGAGCGTCGGCACTCGAGGGGTCGCCGTTGTGAGGGGCCGCCTCGATCCAACGAGTGAGCGAGTCCACGAAAACGAGGAGCTTGTCGAAGCCTCGAGAGCCCTTGATGAAGTCGTGCGTGGGAGCCATCGAGACGACGTCGCAGAAGACGATGTCGAACGGATAGGCGCCGACCTGCGGTCCCTTCGGATCTGCGAGGTGACGGAAGGGAGGCTTAGCTAAGGTGCACTCGTGACATTGGCGAACGTGCTCACAGACGTCTGCGTTCATCCCAGGCCAAAAATATCGGTCTCGTAGAAGGCGCGCCATTCGGTTGTCGCCGAGGTGGCACAGGTGGTCGTGAAAGGCTTCGAGGTAGGCGCGGCGCATCGTCTTCGGCACGTAGAGGCAGAGCTTCTCGCCGTCTCTCGTCGGTACTCGTCGGTAGAGTAGTCCAGATCGCAACAGGCATCGCGAAGATTCGCGACTGAGCCAGCGCAAACGACGGTGATCGAGGTCGGGGTTGTGAGGAGACGAGGAGAGGAAGCGAATGAGGTCGTGGCAGTCGGGGTCCTCGGCCTGTGCCTCTTTGAGCGCCTCGGCGTTGGGTGTACCGACGTCGAGGTAGGAGAGGTTGATAGAATCCCTGGTCGTAGAGGACAACCTGGACGACCGTTCGTCGGCTTGCAGACTGGATGCCGTTGTGGTACGAGAACGAGAGGCGGCGACGGCTGGCGGCTGACCATCCGATGCCGTGGTAGAGCGAGAGTTAGGGACGACGGCGGCTAGCAGCTGCCCACCCCCCTGCTTAGGAGCGGACGTCTCCGACGTCTCGTCGTCTGCCGCCACCAAGCGCGACACACCATCCGCGTCTTTGTGATTAGCACCAGGTTTGTGTTCGACGGTAAAGCGATACTCCGACAACTTGAGCGCCCATCGCATCAGGCGCGACGCCGGCCCACCCTGGACGGTGTCCTTCATGGTGTGCAACCAACGGAGAGCTTGGTGATCGATGACGAGGCGGAAGTGCCGGCCCCAAAGGTACGGTCGCCAAGTGCGAATGCTTTCCAGGGCAGCAAGAAGCTCCACTTCGGTGGTGGTCCAATGACGCTCCGCGGCGGTGAGGCGGCGACCGTAGTACGCGACGACATGCTCATGCCCGTGGTCGTCAATTTGCGACAGGACTCCGCCGATACCCAGGGTACTGGCCGCGTCCGTTTTGATGATGAACTCTTTGTCGTGACGAGGCGCAGCCAACACTGGTGCGGACGTGATGAGGTCGATGAGGCGGCGGATCGCTGTCTGACACTCAGGTGACTGAGAGACGGTAGCCACATCGACGCCCGTACGAGTCAGGTCGGTGAGAGGGGCCGCAACGTGCGCGAAGCCCTTGATGAACCGACGGTAGTACGAACAAAGACCGAGAAACGAGCGGACCTTCTCGAGCGAGTTGATGTGACGCGGATCGATCGAGCGTACCGCCTCGACTTTCTTGGGGTCCATCTCGAGACCACGACGAGAAACGACGTGCCCAAGGTACTCGCCCTTGATAGCGAACAAGATGCACTTGGAGGCCTTACACGAGAGGCCGGCCCATCGGAGCCGCTCGAGGACGAGGTCGAGACGATGAAGCATCTGCTCGAAGGAGGCGTCGATGCGTTCCTCAAGCGTGCTGCCTGTGCCTGTCGACCAAATCCCGATGTCGTCCAGGTACGGCATGCAAATCTCCCACGCGAGGCCCTGGAGCACCGCGTCCATGAGACGACACATGTAGGACGGGCCGGACTGGACGCCGAGCGGGAGGTAGTTGAACTCGTACTTCTGGCGATGGGTGCAGAACGCCGTGATGGGTTTGTCCTCTTCCTTGATGGGCAGGCACCAGAAGCCGGAGGCAAGATCGAGCAGACAAAGGAAAAGAGAATCTCGAGAACCTTGGCCTCGAGATAGACGGTCGATAGCCTCGACGGTGAGCGGTAGAGGGCTGTCCGAGATGCGAAGCTTCGAGTTCGTGTCCCGATAGTCGACGCAGAAGCGAACGGATCCGTCTTTCTTGCCGACGAGAACAACCCGCGAAGCCCATGGCGAATTGGACTTACGAATGATGCCCGCCGCCTCCATCTCAGCGACGTGCTTGTCGACGATGGCGCGGCCCTCGTCACCCATCTTGGACGGAGCGTGTCGGTGGGCTGTAGCGCCGGGGAGGAGAGGCAGTTCGACATCCATCACGTGCGTGTGCCGAGGGTTCTTCGGGTCGAGGGCGAACGCGTCGACATGCCGTGCCAGCAGGCAGCGTACGCACTGCTTCTGGGACGGCGACAATTGCTTGTCGGGGTCAATGGTGATAGCGTCGAGGAGCGCGCGCTGTGCCTCGGTGAGCGAGGACTCGGGGTCGTCTCCATCACCGGCGGCTGTCGACCGCGCTTCGTGCAACTTGTACTCGATGTGAGCTGACGCCACCGGCGAGTACGCAGGAAGAGTTACCGGACGTGGCGCCAGGTTCCAGACGGTGACCAACACCTCCCCCTCCGGGGTGGGGGTTTCGACGCTGGTGGCGACCATCGGAGGAGAATCGAGGCCGTCACGGGGCGGTAGACGGTCGACGAGAATGGCGGAGTCGGGGTAGTTCTCGATGATCTCCAGCGGCAGGCGAACGGAGAACGTGCCCCTCGAGCGCGAGGGGATAGTGATTGGCTGCCTGGTGTACAGAGCAAACTCTTTCGACGCGGCAGCCGACGTGGAGACGCCGGCGAAGAGTGGCTCAATTTCGACGGCGGCAGACGAACGAGAAGGAGACAAAGGCGGACTGCGAGTGAAGTCGAGACGAGGGGGCGGCTCAAGCTCGGGATCGAGAGGCGGCAATGGAATCGAAGTCGGCAACGCCGGCGGCGACTCGTCGTGAGCCTGGCAGGATGAGAGATCGTCCGCAATGGGGACGAGCGGCGAGTCATCCGCCTGAGATGAGTCGGCGGAGATCATAGCGACTAGCGGTGCCGAAGAGAGACGAGGACGAATGGACACGAGGGATGGAACGCGACGATTGTTGACTACAAGGGTCAAGCGGCCATCACGTTTCGCATCCGGCGACAGTTCGATACAGGCGGCGTATGCTTCCAGGAAATCGTTTCCCAGGAGAAGCATAGGCGCGCCTTCGACAACGAGGAAACGGTGCCGGAATTCGACACCGGAGAGAGAGAAGACCAACGTGGCATAGCCGCGGGTACGGAGGGGGTTACCATCCGGTCCGACAACGGCAGGTCGGTCCGAAGCATGTTCGAGCGAGACGCAAGCGTCACGGGGCAATGCAGCCAACAGCTCGGTGGTCACGACCGAGGGGCCGGCTCCCGTGTCCGCGAGAGTCTTGTTGACGGCGAGAGCGGAATCGACGATATAACGAGTAGGGCCCGTGGCAGATTGACGGCAAACGATAAGATCGCGAACGTATAGACAGTGACGGGGGTAGAGGCTTGGCGGCGTGTCGGAGACAAGCCTCGCCGGTACCTCCCTGGTCACAGAAGCGACGACAGCAGGTTGGCTGAGAGCAGGCGTGAACCCCGAGGGAACGAAAGCGGCGTGCCGCTGCCTATGGTCGGAAATGACGTCAGCAATCGAGCGGCGAGAGGGGCGGTCGAGTGGAGGCAGCGGCGGGTGCAGGTCCGGCAAGGCGCCCAAGCCTAGGCGAGATGGCGGCGTCGGAAGCAGAGCGAGGCGTTCTTGGCCCGACCAGGTCAGACGCAAGGCGGCATGCCAGCCCTCAGGAGTAAATGTGTCCGGGAAAGAAACGGAGGCGCATGTCTCCAAGAGCGGAGGCGTTGTACCCTTGAGCGGCGTTGTCGAGCGCGCTGTGGTTGTAGAAGTTGGGGTGGTCTCTCGGCGGGGGTACCACGTTAGAAATTGTAGTCTTGTAAGAGGTCTTGTTGGCTAGCATCCCTAGCCACATACATTAGGTGTGACAAACAGTGCCTTCTCGTCTGGATTTAGACGCTTCACCCTACGCATATTTTGGAGTACATTTAGGATTGTCCTAGCCCGCTGCTCGTCCTTTGGTCGTCTTTCTGGTGATTGTGGTAACGGTCGCTGTAGCAATTTGCATTCTTTCACCCATTTGATGTAGTTCGGGTCACACATGCGATCGACCTGGCAGAGCTTCTCGATTAATTTGGCGTGATCGACACGCTCCTTCGTAGCATTCTTGTTATTGGATTCTGATGTTGAGAGCTTCTTGTTTTTCAACTTCGAGAGTATGGAGAGATCCGTTAAGTTGGCGTCTTCTGCTTGTTTCGGCTTGTTTCTGTCTGCGGGTATGGTCCTCTTCTGGTTGTGACAGAACTGCGCGGCGATGAGGTCCGGAATGTTGTCGCAGCTGTCGTTTCCTTTGATGCAGATTTCTTCTTGTGTGTATGATGGGGGAGGATTCTGCCCTGTTTTCCACATGTCGTTTAGCACATTCTTATTATGTTGGTCTGCTTCTGAAATGAATGTCTGTGCCTTATTATTGACGGTCTGGTATCCTTCCGCCAATTCTTGGATGAGTTGTTGCCTCCTTTTGATTGCATCCTGGATGCGTCGTTGTCTCTCGTCCATAGTCAATTCTTGATGTGTCGGTGCTTACTGTAGTGCTTACAATTAATGAAAGGCACCTTTGTAGTTCCGACTTTCTACAGGCGTGACGTCGGAGCGGAACACTAGAACACTAGTGGTGATTGAACGCTTTTCCATATCTTATGGCGATGATTGAACGCTTCTCATCTGTGGTGGATGGTGGGGATTGAACGCTTCTCGTCTGTGGTGGAGGGTGGGGATTGAACGCTTTTTCATATGTGATGGCGATGATTGAATGCTTCTCGTCTGTGGTGGAGGGTGGGGATTGAACGCTTTTTCATATGTGATGGCGATGATTGAATGCTTCTCGTCTGTGATGGAGGGTGGGGATTGAACGCTTTTTCATATGTGATGGCGATGATTGAATGCTTCTCGTCTGTGATGGAGGGTGGGGATTGAACGCTTTTTCATATGTGATGGCGATGATTGAATGCTTCTCGCCTAATTTTCGTTTCGAAAAATTCGAGGATTTGAGTTTTCTTTTCGTCACGGTAGCATTGTCCACGCGTTTAAGGTAAGAAATGCAGGTGGCAGAGCTGGGCCCTTCGCGTTCAGATTCCTCCCTCTTTGCATTCCCCCATTCCCCCCCCTCCGCAGCCCCCCCCCCCTCCGCAGTTCCCCTCCACCTCTTCGCCGGATTTTATTCCGCAGTCCGAGCCGGTGAGTCCGAATTGTGTTTTGACTCTCGAGCCCTCGTTCTCTCCCTCCCTCCCTCCCTCTCTCTTCTTTTTCTCGTGGCGAGCTTGCCAAAACCCCACCACTCTACACTAACACGAAAAGGACTCATAGACTGATTGAACTGAGCCTGCCATGCATGGGGCCAACACACCACGATACATGCGGAACAAGTGGAGGGAAATAGGGTAAGCAGAGTCGCCAAAGAAGCAATACGTGCGATTGGCGGCGGCGCACAATGCCTGCATGATTTGCAGAAGAGACCTGAGCAATGCAGAACCCAGAACGAATGCGTCGTGCCTCGAACCATGGACTGGCCCGTAGAGCCATGGCTGCACACCATTGGGCAACACCAAGCCCTGAAACTTGACACCATGGCACCTTTTATGCCCAGAGTAGAAGCTCGCTTGTGCACGTACTGGACGTGCCACTCCCCACAGCTTCCCATCTACGAAACCAATTAGGTTTGGCAGGGGAACACCCGCCTCAACATGTGCTGCAGCAAACCGGGGAAACAAGGGTGCAAAACACAAAACACGACAAACTACGAGAATCAAGCAGGTGTGGAAAGGTTGTGTGAACGTGTTGCACCACCGCTTGATGCGCCTCAGAGATGGCGGCCTCGCTCCTCCCGGTCTCTACGCATAAGACGACCGCGCTGCCTGCGGACAACACAGTGCTGGGGTGATTGGGGTCGCAGTGGGGAGTGGGGCAGGATGCACGCACGAGTGCAGTATGGGCACATCGCTCGAGTGGCCCAACGCTCGCCACGCACCTGGGGTCTTGTACCGGCGCAGAGCGATGAGGGCCGCCTCTTCTCCGCTCATCACATGCCGCCCCTTCAACCGAAAGCCAGCAGGGAGCTGCAGGGCATCAATCACCCTGGGAAGGTCTTCGAGCCGAAAGCCAAAGCGCACATACACATCGCGGGCCTGAACGCCCTCACTCGCGCCCGCCTGCGCAGCCTCCTGCTGCAGTCTCGCCACGGACAGACGCTCTGGCCCAATGCTCGAGCGCATGGACCGCGAGAGAACCTCCGCTGCGAGCGCGAGGAGGATGCGCTCAGAGCGCCGGCCCTCCGCAGCATCGCAGTCCCCCCCACGCCAGCGCCTCCTGCGCTTCAAGTGGCCCAGCATCATGGCCAGCTCCGCGTCCTCCAGCTCCTGTGCCGTGAAGGGGCGCGTCGGCATCGCACCCCTGCGTACTGCCGCAGACCGGTGTACCGCTGTTGAGAAGTGAGAAGGCCGCTATTTAGAGGAAAACGCGATCTTCTCCTTTTGCAGGACGGCCGCAATAGAGCCTCAAGAGCGCCTCGACACGTTGGGGCGGGTGAGCACGTTGGGGCGGGGGGCTGTTGGGGCCCTATTGAGGCCTGCAAAAACCCTCTACTAACGCTCAGAAGTTTGTTATTATTATTGACGGGGTTCAAACGGTCTAGAAGTTTGAGTTGAGTTCGCGTTCGACTCTTTTTTTTTACCACCTACTTTTGTAGAAGTAGAGCTCTATCGGGCGCGAGGGGTCCCCTCTCTCGCTTGACTACAATAGTTTTCTTGTAGATCTTAGATATTAGACTCCCTCCACTCTTACTCCATGGTGACCGTTGCCGCGGTGGTTCGTTCTTTTCTCTCTTCTCTCTCCCCCTCTCTCTCTTCCCCCCCCCCTTAACTACTCCTCTTTGCCTTCTCCTTCTCTATGATTTCTCTTCTCTCCCTTTCTCCTCTCTCCTCTTTCCTCTCTATCTCTTCTCTCTCTCCTCTCTCTCTCCTCTCTCTCTCCACTCCCCCCTCCTCTCCTCTCCTCTCCCTCTCCCCCCTCCAAACCATAAACCTACCAAGCCCCTAAATTCTCTCTTCTCCCCCCCTCGCCCCCCCACTTCTCCCCCCCCCCCCCCAAATAATGTCCCTCTCCGACTACGCCTTTGGCCGCCGCACCACTCTCCCAACCACCCAGCGGCCATCGGAGGACGACCTCCGCTTCTCCTTTGAGCTCCACCACAAGTCCTCCTCTTCCTCCCTCCCCTACTGGCAGCAGGGAGACGAGGAGCTCGATTCAGAGACCAATCTTCTCCTCCGAAGGGCTTTGCGCTCCGATCCGTCGGTTACAGCCGAGTTACACCGCTTCTGGGCGGTCTACGCCAAGGATTCCGCGGGACGGGTGAGCAAGACAGAGTATCTCAACGTGCACGCCAAGCTCTCCGCCGTGCTCATCCCCGATTTGACCCATGAGGAGGTCGTGGCTGCGGGAGAGGAGGATTGGGAGTCAGATTCAAAGGGGAAAGAGAAGATTGGAGAGGAGGAGGTCTGCGACTGCCTGTTCGAGCTGGCGGACCTTTGGTGCTCTTCGATCGACGCGGCGGAGTACGCATCTTTCCTGCGCAAGCTCTTCAAGAGGGTCACGGTCAAGTATGTGCGGAGCAAGGACGGGCGCGTACTCACGTCGCAGCCGTCGAAGCCCGTCAAGCATAAGCTTGAGGCGTACCGCTCGTTTAGGGAGAGCAGGCGACGCGCATCAGGCGGGGGCGGGCTGGCAAGCACCATGCCCGTGCTTGGACGTCGCGCATCCATCGCCGAGCCCGACTACAAGGACGGCGTCTTCTCCGTGCGCAGGCCTGAGCGGCCGCTGCACGCTGAGCACGATGGTGTCGGTGAGGGGGCGACAGATGTGGAGGCGCCGGCCGAAGGCGGCGGCGAGGATCGCGCCGAGGCGACAGTGGAGGGCGCCGAAGTCGGTCTTCGCGAGGGCGAGGAGGGTGCGGACGCCGGCGCAGACGGGCCGGCCAATGAGGAGGAGGAGGAGGAAGAGGAGGTGGATGGGAGTGATGACAAGATCACTGAGCCCGCAGAGGGCGAGACCGTCACCTACGGTTGGGCGGCGGAAGAGCACCTCTTCCCGCTCGTGCTCTACTCGGAGGGCCCCCTCGACTTCCGCCAATTTGAGTCGGGTGGCGAGGAGGAGGACATCGACGAGGCCGGCCGCCGAGCGGCACCCGCCCCTGCGCCACCAGCGCCAACGGACACTTCAACCGCCGAGGCAGCGGCGCGCTCGCGTCTCTCCTTCAGCGCTCGCATGCCGCTCTCAAGGCGAGGCTCGTACAAGCTGACGCCGCGGGCAGCGGAGGTGGCGGCGGAGGTGCGCGTCGAGGTGGATGTCGCGCCAGAGGCGGGACCAGGAGGCGAGCCCAAGGCGGATGCGGAGGCGCGACACGAGGCGATAGGAGCGGAGCAAGCGGTCGAAGATTCGGACGAGGCCGCGAGCTCTGCCAGAGCCGATGTTGTGGCGCTGCCTGCCATGCCCGAGACGGCTGCTGCAATTGCGGAGGTGAAGGGGGTCGCGCCTCCAGCAGAGGCCGAGGGTGCGACGCCACCGTCGGATGCTCGGGGTGCTGCACCCATGGAGCAGGCCGAGGGCGTCACACTCCCGACGGAAGCTGCCTCGCCTCAAACAGAGGCCGAACGCCCGGCACCGGCCGAGGCCGCGCCAGAGCCTCCGCAACGGCGCGTGAGCTACGAGGAGCTTGCCGCTCAGGTGGCCGTAGAGGTGTCCGTCCACGAGCGCGAGGCCATCGAGGGCGCGGCGAAGCGGCCCTCCATCGTCCGTGCCCTCCCGCCCGACCTGCTGCGCCGGAGCCAGCGCGCCTCCCTCAAAAACCTGATCCAGATCTCGCATGCGGACGCCAAGCCGGGCGCAGGAGCGCTTGCGGCACTCCATGCGCCAGAGGCGGCCAGCGGAGATGCCTCAGCAGTGGCGGCGGCCCGCCGCGGGCCCACTTCGGCATCGGCGCCCTTCACTGAGAAGCCGAACCCAATATACCCGCCTCTGCCCTCGCTCGCGCCCCCGACTGACGCCCCGACGGACTTGTACTGGAAGCTCGCCGCCGACGCTGCCCCCTTAGACGCAGAGGCGCTCCTGACGCCCGAGGTGCTGGAGGCATCCACGGCGGCTGCTGTCGCCGCGGCCTACTCCACTGCGCCGAAGCTCCTAGCATCCGTGCTGCACGCTGGAGAGGCCACCGATGCTCGTGCTGCGGCGGCGGCAAAGGCGCTGGCCGAAGCCCTCGCAGAGGCTCTCGACCTGCCACTAGTGGACGGCGCCAATGCCACAGACGGTGCTTGCAGCGTGTCTACGGCGGGGCTCGTGCGCGCGCTCAACGATGTGGGGGCGGCGGCGGCGGGCGGCGTCGTCCTTGGCGTCAACGCGGCGGAGGCGGCGGCGGTCATCAAGAATGACACGGGCGCCGCCCTAAGCCCGAAGAGTGTGTTCATCACGTGCGGCGGCGCGCCGGCTCCCGCTGCCTCTACAGGTAGAGATTGCCCCGACGCAGCGGGTTCCTCACCGTGTGCACCCACCTCCCCCAGCCCCTCCAACCTGACAGCCAGCCGTAAGCTGCCATCCCTCCCGCCCGGTCCGCCCAACCCACTATGTCCGGACATCGCTGAATCGCCAGCCTCGCGCCTTGCACCCCCACAGGCACCGCCATCTTGCATGGCGGGCTTCCGCTTTCGCAGCTTGTGGACGCTGCCCTCAACGCGCTGGGGCAGCCTCTCCCACGGCCTCGAGCAGTGCACGTTCCGCTGCCGGAGGAGGCGTTAAGCGAGGGCACATCCCTCGAGGACCAGATCGCTGCGCTGTGCGCCGCCCCCTTGCCCGCCCGCTTCTACGCGCCGCCGCCGCTGCCGCCTCCTTTGGATGACGAGGATACACCGGCGCCAGAAGCGGACGGCCAGCCGCCACTTCCGCCGATCGCTCTCGGAGCATATGGCACCTTCTGTCCGGTCAAGCTTGCCATGGGCGAGCTCGTTCCGGGCTCGACACGGCACGCTGTAGTCATTGGGCGCAAGCTTTACCTAGCTTCGGACGATGAGGCGCTCGCAATGCTGACTTCCACCGCTTTCGCCCTCGATCCGGCCCCGTCGCTGCCGGCCTCGTCGCGCCTCGCCATCCTCGGCCCACCCGCCTCTGGCCGCCCGGCAACCGCAGTCGCAGCGGCCGCAGCACTCGGTGACTCCAACACGCTCCTGCTATCACGCGCCAGCCTGCCGGCGCTCCTGGATCAGACCGGATCGCGCGATTGTCGCCGACTGGCCCGCATGATAAGCGCAGCGCCGGAGCTCGTGCCGCCCGCGCTGCTGACCGCGTGCGTCGCCGCGCTTGAGGGCGGAGGCGCTCACACCCATCTCGAGGGCGGCAGCGGAGGCGCGAGCGTACTAGCTGCTCTGTTGGCAAGCGCATCTGCCGAGCCCGCCCCCGCCAAGTCATCCCTTGACGCGCTCGCTGAACAGGCGGATTTGGATGGCAGCGAGCTCGCCCGCGCCTTGCGTTCCGACGGCGGCTTTGCTCGTCAGGCTGCTCTGTCGGGAGCGCTACGTGCGCTTGGGCGTGCGATTGGTGCGGAGGGCGTAGACTCCGGCGCCAAGACGGGCTCAAACCCGCTCGAACCCGCGGACTTTTATGCGCTCGCGGTGTGCCTTTCGACTGGGGCAGCCCATGCGAGGTCGCTCGCGATGAGGTGCTTCGGCGCAGCGGCCACGGGCGTAGATGAGACGAAAGCTGGCGAGGTGGAGGTGCCTAACGCTGCCGACAGAGTGGAAGGCGAGGCCGACGCCGGTGGCACAGATGTTGGTGTAGCCTTCAATACACTGGCCGGCGTGCCAGCGGTACCTGGGGTGGCGGCTGCTGCGGCACTTCGGGCCACGCTCGAGGCTAGCACGCAGCTCAGCGGCTCCCTTATGGATGAGCCGAACGGGCCGGAGCACGCTGAAGGGCTCGCCGTGCTCATAGATGAGCTCGGCCAGCGCGCGGCTGGGAGTCCCGTCGACTGGCGCGAGTTTGTGGCGTTATGCGGGCTACTACTCGGACCAAGCGGCGGGAGTCCCGCTTCGGTCAGCCTCCTAGGGGCGCTCAGCATTGCCGGCGAGAAGGCGGGTGGGAACGGGGCGGCGGGCACGCTCCCTGCTACGGAGCTTGCAGCCACAATCCGTGCCGCCTCAGTTGATGAGCTCGAGCCTCTTGCTGCGGCCCTCGACGAGGCAGCGTCGTCGAGCACACCGTCTCTGACTCGAACCGAGGTGCTTCGCCTCGCAGCCTTCTTCCCATCTGCATCCGTTCATGGGGATTGCAACAAGGCGGCGGCAGCGGCCCAAGTACTGGAGGCGCTTTCGCCTTTTAACAGTGGCGGCGGTAACATGGCGGCGGCGGAGGCGATGCCGACAGACGGTGTTGACACCGTGGCGGCAGCCGAGTTCCTCCGCAAGATGAAGCCTGCGGTGTCCCGAGCAGAGCGCCTCGCGCTCGCCCCGCCGCCACGCGTGGTGGGCCAGGACCTTGCGGCCGGCAGCACATCAACTGAAGCGACTGAAGGCCTCCGTCGACGCTCCATTGTTTTCTCGGGCCTGCCGGTGACAGCCGAGCAATTCCGCGCCCTCTCGGACGCCGGCTTCGCGCCGAGCCGTGCGCTCCTCATCGTGGACGATTCGGGCGCACGCGCCACCCGTGAGAAGCTCGAGGCGGGAGAGCAGGTGCTGTCGGATGATGGAGACGTGCCTCTCACCGCCGCCACCCTGGACGCAGCGATCGAGCTTTACGCCGCCGAGATCCCAGCCCTGACCGAAGCAATGGAGGCATCGCATGTCACGGTGATCCGCGTCGATGCAGCCCGCGCGATGGCGTCGCCTTCCGGGGCCGCGGGGATGATCGATCCCTTCACGCCCAAAGCGGCCGCCACGCCATTGGACGCCGAGGACGGGATTTCGGCGCTTCCCGCCAGTGGGGATGGGGCGCTTGGTGCAACCGGCATTTTCTGTCCCGTCAAGCTCACCCGTGATGGCCTGCTCTGCCGTGGCAAGGCCGAGTACGCTGCCAAAGTGGGCTCAAAGACTTTCGTATGTGCCGGTGAGGCGGAGCTCGAGGCCCTGCTCCTTAATCCGAGGCTAGCGCCATTGGGGACGGCCCCGCCATTGCCACCGCCCTTGCTCCTGTTATCCGGCACCCCGGGTTCGGGTGCCAAACAGCAAGCCTCCATGCTCGCTGAAAATCGCGCGCTACCGTTGCTGGACGTCGAGGCGTTGCTTCAGCGCAACCCACCGCCTCCGCCCGAGCGTGAAGAGGGCGAAGAGAGTGAGGTTGCGGTGTCGGACCTGAAAGTGCCGAGTGATCCACTATCGCGCTCCGCGAATGACATCGCATCTCTGTTGCATTCAGCACTTTCGGGACTTCCCTACAACGACGGAACTGGGGGCGTGCTGCTTTGGCCGAACGCAGTCCCTCTCGACGAGGCGATGGTAGCCGCGCTGACCCAGGTCAAGGCGCTGCCGCAGGCAGCCGTGTTCCTCCAGCTATCGGACGATGAGGCCGTGGCACGCAACTTCGTTCCTGCAGAGAGGCCGCTCGCGACTGCAGCGCGCCGGCTTTTGAAAGAGGAGCGCCAAGCGGCACTCTTCTCTGAGGCTCGCGAAAAGGTGGCGGCTGTACTGGAGGAGGAGCCGATGGCGTGCATGCAGGGGATTGATGCACTTGTGGAAGAGATCACCGAAGCTGGGAATGACCCTGCGCCGATGCGCGAGCTCGCGCATGCCGTCCGTGCCGCCATCGCGAGCAACAACGAAAACGCCGAGGACTTGCCACAGTCGACATCGGTTTCGCCCCCACCCCATCTCGTGGCCGCGGCTGCCACAGCACTCGCCGGAGTGGCGGAGTTGCCGACGCCCGAAGACGCCGTTGCCTGGTGGGAGGAGAAGATGGCAGAGCTCGACTCTGCAGACGATGAGCAGCGCGGAGCGCTTGCCGAAGCCAACGCGACGGGCACCGCCCGTATCGAGGAGGCGGAGGCTGCGCTCATGGCCGCGGGCGTCTCCACGCATGTGCTCGCCGCTGCGCACAAGCCGATGCATCTGCAGCGTGAGGCACGGGCAGCTGTTGCGCCCTTCACCTCCGGCCGTGAGTCTTTGCTTTGTGGCGCCGCCCACCCGCTGGCTCCCGCCGACGCGGCCGAGCTATTGGGTGCCGGAGAGGTCGCGCTCTCGCGCTTCGGCTCCCACGACCCCGTTGCCGTCACCGAAAAGGGCGCATCGGCTCCCCCCTTGGCACCCTGGCGATCCGATAGGGTCAAAGCGGACTCGCCTCTAGAGGGCAGCGCTCAGTCCGTCGATGAGGCCCCAGTCAAGGCGATGGATGAGGGCGAGGGCGAGGGCGAGGAGTCTGAGGAACAGGTGCAGGCGCGCGCCACGGCCGCGGCAGCCGATGCCGACCGTGTTGCGGCTCAAGAAGCGCTCACTATCGCAGCGCCTGAGCCGCAATGGTGTGTCCGGTACGGCGAGTGCGTCTTCTTTTTTGGATCTGAGGAAAGCCGCGATGCCTTCGTCGAAGCTCCAGGCCGCTATGCGGCCGCGCCACCCCCTCCACTGCACGTGCCCCCTCGGGCTTGTGTGTTGGCATCGCCTACCGAGGAAAGACGCGGTTCGCAGCTCGCCGCGCGGCTTGCTGAGCGCCTGTCCGCCATTTACGTCTCGACGCTCGGTGCGGTTCGCTTCGCGGCAGCGGCTGACGACTCACTCGCTCAGCGGGTGGCCGCCGCCGGATCTCTGGAAGCGGCCGCGGCGGACAACGCGCTTGCCGCCGCCGCTCTCAGCCTGCGTCTATCTGCCGCCGATGCCCTCCGTCGTGGATGGGTTCTCGATGGCGCGCCTTCCTCAAGAGAGCTTGCGACGGCGCTCGAGGACGTGGGCTTGCGGCCACATCGCGTTTTCCTTTTGGCGGGCGCAAGCGAAGACGCATGTGCTCCTTGGGCGGATCGTCAGCTCTCCGAGCAGTTACCCTCAACGCCAAACGAGTGGGCTATCTTCGATGCCATGGAGCGCTCCATGCGTTCACAGCTCGTATTGCGCTCGCGTCACGCGGCGGCCATAGCTGCTGGGCGCGCTGCTGCGATTGGCACACTAGGCGTGACGGGTGCCGAAGTGCGAGCACGGCTCGCACCGCCTCCGCTTGGTGGATTGTGCGCGGTTACATGGGCGCGCGAGCGTCTTCTCCTTCCTGTGGATGTGGAGGGTGGACACTCACCGCCTCACGTGGCTGAGTACCGCGGTAGGACATACGTTTTCGGCACGGCAACCAAGCTTGCGGCGTTCCTACTGCGGCCAGCCGAGGTGTTGGCCGCGTGCGAGGTGCCACCGCCACCGTCGCCCGCGGAGCCGCTCAATCCGGGTGACCTGCCAAGCGCACGAGGCGGCGTCGTTCCCCCCATCGCATCGTGGGCGTCTCTTGGTGGGTTTTGTCCGGTCGCGCTTGCCACAGGCGTCAGGGACAGGTATCTTCGCCCGTCGGTCCAAGCGCACGTCCCAGGTTCGACAGAGCACTGCGTACGGTACGAGGGGCAGATCTTTGCCTGTGCCGACGCCGATGCGCTTCGTCGATTCTGCGCAGAGCCCTGGCGCTACTCCCGACAATCCCTTGCTGCCAAACGGCCACTCATCCTGGCCATTGGACACGCCTCCAAAGCCACTTCCCCTGATGCGGAGATCCACACGCTCTTCTCTACTCTGCCGCTGCATGGATACATGGAACAAGCATTGGGCGAGCCGCTTAAACGGGCGCTCGCCGCGTTGGCTGAGCTAAGGCCGAAACATCCGTGTCTCTCGAGGAAGCAGACAGCGACCAAATTTGTCGCGCTACACTTGCAAGTATGCTCCCTAGCTCGAACGCGATTGTCCGCTCCCCGCGCAGTGCGGCAGCGCCTCGCAGCACTTTGCCAGGCATTCTCACCCCATCGTTGCATAATCTGTCTCTTAGGCCCACAATCCACGGACACGCCTACCCCACCGGAAACACCGCGCTGGAGCGGCGCTTCAAATATTCCGAGAGGCCTGTGATTTGCTCGATGCTCTCGTGGCGCGCGCATCTGTTGCATCCAATGCCGATACCGTCGACATCAACGACAACGCAGGAGGAAACGAGGATATCGCGGAAGGCCAAGACGAGCTCCTTGTCCTGTGGGATCAGACGATTGAGGCAGGTGTGCAACCCGTTTCGCCGTAAGCGTAATTCAGCGCATCAGTTCAAGAAGCCAACAGAGACTAGTACATAGACCACTTGCACCACGTAGCACAAACTGGCGTTGGGCCCGCGCTTCAAATCCACCCACCCAAAGCACATACAAAGAGAAGCGAGGTGATGTAAGGCGTGCGTATCGCATAGCTGCCGTGCAGTGTGTGTGGGGGGGGCACTTCGGACTACTAATACTAGCTACGTAGTACGTAGGGCCTGTCGCACTTACGATGTTGTCGCACGCCGCCGCCTATTGTACCCCATAATCTCACATCCATTACTCTCGCTAAGCCCTTCATTCCTTTTTCTTCGATTTTAGGGGCTGGGCCCACGTGCACTACGTCAGGCCAAGCGCAGGGGTAGAGGTGGGGGGAGAGTGGGTTGAAAAAATAACTCTTGTTGATCCGGAGGCCCACTTTTTTATCGTCGGAGCGGGGGAAGATTTCCCCTCGTCTCTCTCCCCGCTCGAATCCGAATCCGAAGCAGAGCGATGACGACCGACCCGCCTGACTGTCGCATTCGCGAATCGACACTCATTATTAGGCTTCGCTTCCTCGTCACGCATGACGTGGCCGCCGCGTAGCCGCCAGGGTCGACGAAGGATGCATGGTCGCCGCCGGGCCTCTGCAGAACCCTTTGTATCCTCTTCTCACACTTGTCTTAAAAGGATCGTCTTCAATGGGTGCATTGTACCGCACTCATCGTGTGTCAGCTTGAACTTCTTTTCGATACGTCGTAAAAGCTGTGCGTGTGCGCCTTTCACATGGTTGGCGTCGCGCGCTTCCTTCCAATTCACAAGGTTGTTTGCCTTCATTTGGTACCCCGCGGGAGGGGAAGAAACCGGAGGGAAAGGAGACCAAATGAAGGCAAGCCGCCTTGTCCGCTCATCGCACCAGGCTCATCGCGATGACTGAGATCAGCCTTGCTCTGAAGCACCAGCATTGGCAATCGCGTGCTCATTTCTCTTGGAGATGTTGATCAAGTAATCCTCCTCTGCAAGTGTGAGCATTACCTCTAGCCGCTCCACGCCCACGCCGTCCGATTTTTGAGAATGTGCGTGAATGAGCGCATCACAGAACAAGTTTGGCCAAGCCTTTCCGCGGTAGCAGTCTCCGTCTTCCTGCCCATGCCGTCGCCAATGGATAGATGGATATAGCATTGTACAAACGACAGCCTGCGCCGATTTTGGCACACGTGCCGGGTTTTGCCCGGCCATACCTTGTTGGCTTCAGGCTAGCTCTAGCGCACGCCTCGCGGCAACAACAGCTACAACTCTTACCTTGCCGATCCCTAGCTACGCACGCGTGCCAATGACAATTTTGCAGCAGCGCCATGGACACGGAGCACGAACATGACCACACTATGAAGATGGTGAATACAACGACAATATGGCGCATAAGCCGGTAGCTAAGATTCTCATTCAAGCAACATTGGAAGCTCAAGGAGACTATCGCCGCACGAAATGCTGGCGCGAAGAGCGGCGTCTGTATTCGCGGCAGCATAGGTAGGGTGGTATAAGCTGAGCCCAAGCCCTAGCGAATGTCCGGCGGGCACACTGGTACATACCGCGGGCATCCTTAGGCGGAATGGCGTCCCGGGTATCCAACTGTCGGGCACCGCGACTCCACCAGCGAACGGCTTATTCTCGCCGATGTGCCAAACGTTGCGAGCCGAAACGGCCATGACAGTTAGGGCGCCTTGGTCGGGGTCGACGTCGAAGAGGAAGGCTACTACCTGATGGGCAGTGACAATATCAAGGTATCAGATTGCGAGCACAGCATCCGGATGTCTCGAGCCGTCCGGCATATTAGAGATTCACATGAGGGCCGCCATGGAAGTGCAGGAGGAATGACGGGGAGCGGGGAATACGAGACGCGCTGAAGTCTCCCGGCACCTGGAATGTATTCGAGTTGGCTTGCAAGGCCAAGGAGATGTTAGGGATGCCGCAGAGCCGGAGCGGCGCCGGGAGCGGGTCGGTAGTGTATAGGGCGGCCGCGGTGCGGTTGATGTCTGCAACACGAGATGTGATGGCTATCCCAGCGCCCGCTTGCATGAAGGAGGCCACCAGCGGAATTCCGCCGCTGAATCCGGAACGCCAACCAAATGCGAGGGTACGTGAGCAGCCACGACGCGAAGCGGCGGCCGCGTCGCGCCATTGCATATGGGGCTGGTCGCCATCCTCCTCACGGGCGCGCAAAGGCGGCCCCTGCTGAGCAAGGCGCAGCTCGTCGCCAATCTTCACGAGTGCAAGCTTCGTCGACTTCACCTGCATCAAGCGCGGGGGTCGTCACGTGCCGCCGTGCCGGAAGTGCGCGTGCGATGGGGAGAGAAATGAAAGGAGGCGGCGTGCGCCGGCCACGGGCCTCAGCAGGGCGACCCGTGCCCTGGAAGGTAGGGCGGAGGCTGGGCAATTGCTGCATGCGATGGCCACAATCACGGATGCGATGTGCAAAGTGATAGTGAATGACTCGGTATTCGCACGGGCACGCACCCTGTCTGACGGCCACGTCGCAAACGTAATGTATTTGGGTGCTTTCATGTAGCCTTGCCCGTCCCTCATCTGGAAATCAACGTGGCCCATCTGCTCCGCCATTGGTGAGTTCTCGCTGTGCTTGAGATGCAGGTCGAGGAAGGCAAGAGCCTTGTGCCAGACGGGGTTCTGACTACCGAGGCCCGTATCCGTGAGCCCCAGCATGGAGGGCAGCTCACTCTGCGCGTGCATCCCCTCGCTGATCATTGTGAAGACATTGCAACCAGCCCCGTGGAGAATCTGTCTATAGATGAGCGTCGCGTCAGGTCGGAAGAGGCGGTCGTCCGCGTTGTTGCTGAGGAAGACGGGCATCCGCCTCCCGCCACCGCAGAGATTGTTGGCGTAGAACTCGGGTGACCGCTTCCGGGCCCAATCCACCACTGCGCCCGACATGTTGCCCCTCAATATTTGGCGGAACTGGGGCGCCACATCTGCGTCAATGTCGCCCATCCCGAGCATGATCGACCCCCCCAGCTTGAGGATCTCAAACCAGACCTGGTTAGGCGCGCCTTGCCCTGCGAGCGCGCGAAGAATCGACCCCCAGGCGCTCATGCTGACCACCGCCCCCACACGCGTGTCGTGCGCAGCGCACAGCGCGCCGAGGCCGCCGCCATACGAGACGCCGGCCATCGCGATCTTCCCCGTGTCCGCACCCCAGGTGGACGCGCGCGAAAACACGGTGTCCACCACCTTGCCACAATCTGCGAGCTCAGCGGCGCCCGCAGCCGAAATGGTGCCGCCCGACTCCCACCAACCACGCGCCACATACATGAGGACCACGTATCCGCGCGAGGCCCACTCTTCCTGCTTGAGTGCGTACTCCCACCAGTTCATCAACCACGAGTTGGCCAGAATCACAACCGGAAATAGCCCGGCTGTGTTTGTGCCCGGTGCGGCTGGGAAGGCAACGACCGCCTTCAGCTGAACGCCCCCGCTCCCTTCGATCCAGAACTGCTCCCAGTCAACGGGCAGACCGCCGTCCTCGAGATCGCCCAGTGTGCTCTCGTGCGCGAGGCCCATCACCGCCGCCGTCGCCTTAGACTCGTAGAAGGCCATCGCCTTGCGTTGTTCAGCCTCAGCCCGCGCCATCCACTCGTCCATCCACGGCGGCACTTCGGGTGAGCCCTCAAATTGTGCGCCGATGCCCCGCAGCGAGTCCAACCCAGCGTGGGCCGCGTCGTCCAGCCCGTCCACACTAATCATCGCGTCGACTACACCCGCCTCCACGTCGAGCTGGGTCCGCGATGAGGCCGACTCCATCGCCTGGCGCACAGCATCCGAGGCAACTGCCGGTGTCGCCGTCATGCTGCTCGACAAGTCTGACATGCTGTCCCACGCGCTCGGCATGAGGGGCGCGACCTCAGGCTCGGCGCGAGAGAGGGGGGTAGATGCTGAGTTGGTGACGGAGGCTGATGCGGACGAGGCGGAGAAGGCGTCTGAAGAGGCGGAGGTATCCGGCGTCGGGCGCTTGCGATCTGCGGCTTCTGAGTTGTAAGTGAGCGAGGCGGGCCCGGAAGTGAGGACGAGAGGATCCGAGGTGGAGGGCTCGAACTGGAATGAAGAAGAGGAAGTCTGAGAGGCGAGAGAAGAGTGCCGCGAGCCTAGGGGAGCCTGGAGGGAGCCCTGAGAGGCTGTGAGAGAGCAAGTCCATCCGAGAAAAAGGAGTGCTGCACTGAGGGTGGCAACGCTGAGAGTACGCAGCGCCCTCGTGGCAGAGCGAGCGCAGGGAGAGTCAGGCTTGTGTGCCACAGGAGAGGGTGAGCTCGTAGCAGACAGACAGCTCCCAGCAGAAAGAGAGGCCCTAGCAGAGAGAGAGAGA
>CM030934.1:2072615-2091036 GCA_018136815.1 Isochrysis galbana
GAGGGTGGGGGAGGGAGAGAAGTCTCCATCGCGCCTTTCAATCTTACTCCTTACTGACGAAGCAGCGCTAAATATAGTACTGGGTAAGTGATGTAGTCATAATAATAATGATGATGAGCATTAGTGTTGCTACTCTCACTAGCCTTGCACCAACACGCCAAACCACGACGCACATGACCGCACCGAATCCCAAGGGGATTGATTCCCAATACCGCCTGCCAAGCCCACCACCCAGGGGCAGAAGCAGAAGAAGAGTTCTCCTCTAGGTGCTGGTGCTGAGGTGTCGTTCCGTCAATAGTGGGACATCAGTCGAATTGAGCGATCAAATGTCCACAGTTGTATTGTAGTTGTTTAACATTAGATCTTGTTAAAATTATAAGAGAGAGACGCCGTCAAAGCTTCTTCGCTAATCACATCGGTGCACGCCGTGCATGGGCACGGCGCGATGTGCATCGGTCCCCCCGCGGATACGCCGTGCGCGCGCATGTCAACCCGTTCCATGTGTGTAGCCCCTGCGGCCCACAACTACGTAAACTGGCCATATAAGAGATGTTTCGTTACGCAGCCGATCGACGATCGGCGAGCGCGCCGCACGCTATCCTGCAGCTCGCCTCCGCTCGGCTCGAACGGGGGCGGGTCGTCGCTCGCGGGAGCGGAGGCATCATGCGAGGGCGAGGTGGGCGGCGCCAAGCCGGCAGCCTCCCTCACATTGGGGTCCAGGTCGTCGGAATCCATGGGGGCACCACAGGGCACAGGGGCACCGCGACGGGTAGCGAAAGTGTTATTTGTTTTCTTATTGGTATACACAAGGCTCAATATTATTTGTTTTCTTTTTGGTCTATTATACCCAGCTACGCGTGCTGAGTTTTCATCTTCTTCATTCTACCCTTTTGAGCTGAGGACCTTACCCTTCGGCAGGCTAAAACGCCATTGTTTCGTTTTCCACAACGTAAAGAAGACAAGAAAGGTCAGTGCGACGCCCACTGACAGCCCGATTCCAGTCTTTATGGCGAAGTCCAAGTCTGAATGCTGCGAGAATGCCACGGTCAAGGCGAATGATAAGGAGATGATAACCAAAGACACAAGAAGAAATATTTGTATCGCCTTTTTAAGCCCAATAACATCGTATACATTTTTGCTCCTGATACGGTAGATCGGCATGGTGCTCGCCTCTAAAGACGTGTAACGAAAGTATTTCGTGAGTGCGCACAGGGAGAGAGTTGGACTGTGGTGAAGGCTCTCACCAAAGGTGTCGTTCCGTCAATAGTGAGCGATCAAATGTCCACAGTTGTATTGTAGTTGTTTAACATTAGATCTTGTTAAAATTATAAGAGAGACGCCGTCAAAGCTTCTTCGCTAATCACATCGGTGCACGCCGTGCATGGGCACGGCGCGATGTGCATCGGTCCCCCCGCGGATACGCCGTGCGTGCGCATGTCAACCCGTTCCATGCGTGTAGCCCCTGCGGCCCACAACTACGTAAACTGGCCATATAAGAGATGTTTCGTTACGCAGCACCTGTGATGACTTGCAATCACATGTGCACGCCGTGCGTGGGCACGGCGCGATGTGCACCGGCGCCCCCCCGCGGGGGCGCCGTGCGTGCGCATAGCAACTTCCAGGAAGGTGCACGCCGTGCGTTCACTCTTTCCGCGGGGGGACTCTGGGCGCGGAGGACGGGCGGAACCCCTGGGGCACCCCCATGGGACCGGTTGATTATTACCGTGTATGACGAGAACATTAACGTAAGGTCTCTCTCTCTCTCTCCCGCCCCCCCCCCCGGGGGGGGCCCCCTCTCATCGGCCTACCAGAGTGAGAAGGCTCCTACTGGCTGTCTCCCTCCTCCCTCCTCGCTCACCCTCCAGCTCTCTCCTCGACCTCGTCTTCCTCACGATGGTGGCGACTCGGCGCGCATCCGTACGGTCCTCCGTCCTCTCCTCTCGTGCACCTGCTCGCTGGCTTCGTTCGACTCCCTCGACACGGCCACCTGTCGACTGGACGCCGAGCGGAAGCGCTGCTCGCACGACTCGTTCCTCGGCGACTTTTCGTTAATGTGGGCCTTAGAGGAAAAAGTTTCTATGCACATCTCGTATACGGCGATTAGCTTTGTTTTGTACCACTGTTGTTAATAACTAAAAAGAAAACAGATGTTGAAAAACCACCTGGTCCTCTTTTGACGGAACGCGACTTTAGTACTAGTATCTCTCTACAAGAGAAAGGCGCGCGATGCGGTGCGCTCTCGGCGTGCTGTCCGCAGTCGGTGTCCTCCGTTCGGCGCCGTCTGCGCGGTGGGCGACGGCGAGGATGGGCGGGGCCAGCGTGGTGGACAGTGCGGTGCATGTGAGCCGCCAAATATCCCTCTGCAGCGTGCCTGGCCGACGGGCAGAGGGCGAAGGGAGGGAGAGAGGGGAGGGGGGGGAGGGGGGAAGAGGGAGGGACGGAGAGGGAGACGCAGATGGAGAGGGAGGGGGAGGGGGAAGGGGGGGAGGAGAGGGAGAGGGAGGATACAGAGAGGGACGGCGAGAAGGGGAGAGGGACGGAGATGAACGGAGAGAGGGAGTGGGTGGCTGTTTCATGTGGCGGCAAGGGGCAACCCTACGCGTCAGTCACGGCCCATGTGCAGAGTTTGCGCTGTTGAGCAGCGTGCCTCTCCCGGAATGGTAGGACGGCTCAACGGCGTGACACCTCGCCCGGCAGGTGTGGTCCGATGGTCATGAGCCGTACCCGTGGGCGATGGCGCCGCCGGCCGAGCTGGCCGAGACCGTGACATTTGAGAAGCTCTACGAGACAGCGAGCGCAGCAGGCGTTACGGGTGCCCTTATCGTCCAGCCAATCAATCACAAGTATGACCACAGTTACACAGATCTTGCCCTCAAGACATACCCCAATTTCTTCAGGGGGATGGGGTTGATCGATCCGTCCCTCTCACCTGAGGACGCCGTGTCTGTCGTGAACACGCTCCACTCGCGTGGGTATGTGGGGGTCCGCTTCAACGCTGGCGCGTTTTCGGAGTACGGTGGCGTGGCCTCGCCGACGGGACGGGCTGTCTATTCGAGATGTGGCGAGCTTGGTATGGTGGTAGGACTAATGGCCTTTGGCGGTCTACCACCGCACTTGGGTGCTGTGAGGGTGCTGCTCTCTAGCTCGCCAAAGACCAAGCTCGTCGTCGACCATTTCGGCTTCTTCCGCCAACCCGCGACCGGGGGCTTGTTGGGTGACTCGGCGAGCAATGATGAAGATGCCTGGAAGGAGATCGTCGGTCTCTCCGCGTACCCGCAAGTCTACATCAAGGTCTCCGCCCTCTTCCGAACCTCTGCTGAGGCGCCTCCCTTTTCCGACCTGGCACCACGTGTGGCAGACCTTCTTGCTGCCTATGGTGCCGATCGGCTGCTTTGGGGTTCCGACTTTCCGTTCTGCACAACGGGTGGGCAGTCCGTCACATCCGTCGCGCAAACATATGAGCAAGCGGTCGCCGTGCCAACCTTCTGGCGAGCGGAAGGTCTGGATGAGGCGGCGCTAGGCATGCTGATGGGCGGCAACGCGGCCCGTCTTTTCGGCTTTGGCCGGTGCGTGGACGCAGTGCAAGCGGTGTAGTGCACTACACATGGTGGCGTGCACAAGGGAGCTGCTTGCAGGCAACTGTCACCAGTGAGATACGCATCGCCCATGTCGAGATCACAGGCAATGGGAGAATAAAGGCCAAAGCGGCTAGCCTTTGGTCCCTCTCTCTCTTCCTCTGACCTCTCGAGCGGAGCTACTCTGCTCGTGTTAACCTCAAGCATCCGCGTTCTAAAGTGGGCAATGGATTGTGAGCAATTACGGGCCCATTTGTAGTGCGCGTACTTGAGTGAAATCATGCACCTCGCTCGCGTGGAGATTCTTGTTTGTTGGCCCACCAATTTGCGCATCTCCGTCTCACATTTCCAGTGTGCCATCATGAATTGCTTGGTATCGCGTATCGCCCTCCTCGCACTAGCGCGCGTGCAGTAGCACTCGGGCGGCCGAGCGAGAAGATAGCAGCAGCAGCAACCTATCGCGCGCGCTCAGGTAAAGCGATACTAATCAATGTGACTGAAGGCGCTCAGCATTTTTCGCTCCAACTTGCGTATTCTGTATTTTGTAGATTGATGCGCAAGTGCGGCAAGTGGCAAGTGGTAGCCCTCGACGGTCAGCCGGTTCCGTCCTACATTGTAGGACCGCGTCCTACGATTTCCATGCATTCGTAGGACTCTGGCATTTGTGCCTCAAGGATAGCTTAGGTTGAAGAAGCTGGGCTTCCCACCAACTAAACCAATTCATCTTTCCCTCCCATGCATGCTTAGCCCTCCCCATGGCCAAGCCTGTAGAGCTAGTCTTCACCAACTTTTGCCCTCACCTTCCGTGTGTGGTGCAGCACATCCGGGATGCGCCCAAGTCGGAGGAGTTTTATTTTAGCCCTTTGGAGACACTACAGCAGCAAAACGGACTCTTGGACCTCTGAACGAACCAAGCTAAGGCATCACTGAAGCTCTCAAAGAGGGCAATAAATTTTGCATTCCATCTCCTCAGGACATGATGGGAAGAGCTCATCATCATGAATTGTTGGTGGCTTCTTGCATCCGTAGGACAGGGAGCCAGGTCCCGTTTCCACCGGACGATCAGGGTTGCGCGAGCGAATAAACGAAGCTCTTGAGAGAATCGTGCTGTTGTTCGCGGACTGCGATTGGTGTCTCGGTGGCTGGGACTGGCTGTGGTTGGGGTGGTGGTGCTGTGTCTGGTGTGAGACTGTGTGTGTGGGAGTGTGGGGACTGCGAGTGTGGAGTGAGGGCGTTTGGAGGTTCAGCATGACATGAAGAGTACCAATCCCCAGCTTGCATGGTGACACACGACGGACGAGGACGCACAGCGAAGACAGAAGGATAGGGAGACAGAGGGTGCTTCGGAGCGCTGGCGCTGAGAAAAACCCAGATGCAGATGAAGGAAGATGGACACAAGGAAAACGGGGGGGGCGAAAAACTATAGGAACAGGGAAAGGATAGAAGATATGGACGAAGGGAACGGGGCACTGGCGGGTCGGGGAGGGGGCGGGACGCGGGAAGACCCCCGACCCCACGCACTACTCGGTTGGCACACAATGAAATTGGATCCACCCCTCAGGTGACAACGGAAGCATGGTGATGGCGATTGAACACGTTCCCACGTGTAGGCTGATGGTGATTGAACGCTTTTCTATGCTGTGGGTGATGGTGATTGAGCGCGTTCCACGTGTAGGTGGTGATTGAACGCTTTTCCATCCGGTGGGGATTGAGCGCTTATCGCCTTTGCTGCTACACTAGACCTGTAACGATGTCCCTCGCGTTAAAATTGCAGGCTGCTCACCAAAGGGGGAAGACATGTGGATCGTGATTTCAACGAGATATCGACCCTGCCATAAATCGAGTGAATCAAGTAAGACCACTGTCCACTGTGGGGCTCAACAAATGAAGTATCAAGTTGAGTCAAGTGTCAAGTTACCTCCAGGTGACAACAGAAGGTGCTAGCACGTTTTCGTACGCAATGTGCAATGTTAGCTCTTCTAATTCGAGCTCATTCTGCAGCACTTATACTGGTACCTCATTTGCTTGAAACGTGCTTCTGCGGTCGAGCTCAATAATATTGTCCACCAGGCCAAAGTGGTTACGTTCGGGTGGTACCTCAACCTTTCTTCTTCGGTACTATTTAGGCAATTCTGAACTAACGACCTGACAGCTGACGGAGTAACATACGCTCATTATAGTTGTGAGGCATCTGATTGACCAACCTCAGTGTGACGTTAGCTAGTGTATTGATGCGGTGTGACAATTGATTTGTCATATGAGTTTGAAGCTTCAAATTCTCTTCGAGAGCGTCTTGCCGCTTCGCAAGGGCGTCAAGTAACTTTCGCGAAAGTTGGACGTGAGGGGCCGCCCGCATAGCGTTTTGGTATGTAACTAATGTTGGTGTGATTACAGTGGGAGAAAAATGACGTGAGGCGACAAGCGTATAATCACCCACTAACAAAGGACATGCAAAGGCGCTTCAATCGCCATCCACCCCACACACACTCTTACATCCACTTTGACGCGAGCATCGATGGGGATATGCTTCCGGGAGGTGATGGCGATTGAACGCTTTTCCATGTGTAAGCTGATGGTGATTGAACGCTTTTCCATGCGGTGGGGGTGATGGCGATTGAACGCGTTCCCACGTGTAGGCTGATGGTGATTGAACGCTTTTCTATGCTGTGGGTGATGGTGATTGAGCGCTTCTCGCCTTACGGGCACGCGTATGAACAGGGGGCGGGGCAGCTGCTGGCGGACCGACCGGGGGCTCAGCACATGACAGGGGGCGGCAAACGGGAGCATCACGGGGCTGGCAGTCCGGAGCCTACGCAGTCCGGACGGGGGGTCACAGGCGTCGTCGGATATCGGGACCGGGGACCGGGACGGAAGGCGTGGCGGGAAATGATACGAAGATAAGAAGATACGGGAAAGGGGCGCAGGAAGACTCAAGGGAGTAAATAGGGCGGGGTGGGTAAGAAACAAGGAAGGGGGACCCAGGGACTGTGCCGGGAACATGGGGGAGCTCCCCCGCGGCGCCGGAGCAGCGGTCCTCGGGAATACCAAAAAAGGTGGGTGAGGGGTGGGGTGGGGGGAAGGGAGGGGGCCGCTGAGGCGAGCGTTCGGCCGAAACGGACCTTCGGGGGATCCCTGCGGGGAAGAGGGGCGAAACTGGTCCTCTCAAACACGGGGACGGACTCCCCCTACCCGCAACACTTCTGCTTATCACTAGGTCAGAGTCAGATACTCAGCTTCGATTGCCCAAGCCCGCTGAGGCTGCTCCTTGTGAGGGTCTCAAGCATAGAGCCCCCTTTCACATGACACTACACGTCGCCAATAACCCCACGACTCCCCCCCCCCCCCCCCCCCCTTCACAATCTCACGATACCCCACAAATAAGCACGGCGGTGAGCCCTCACGGCCTCATTCTCCCTCTCTCCTCCTACTTGAAGCTCCAAGTCTACGACGACCCTCTTTCGAAGTCAGCGCTACCTCTCTCCCATCTGCTCCTGCCGCCGCCATCCGTCACTGCGGTGTTGCGGCAGCTCTCCGCTTCACCGCAAGCACATTCACGAGACTGCTGAAGCCTCGTCCCAGCGCTCCCTCATCGGCTACGTCAGCGTCGTCTGGATCATCTGGGTGACAAAACCACATGACGCCGTGCTCGCGCTCCCCTTCAAAGATTTCGCGCCCATGCAATACCTGCGTGCGGCGAGGGTTGATGTGACAGTCCTGCGGGCGTGAACTGCAGCGGGGCGGGCGCACCGCTCCTCACTCGCATGCCCGCATCGCCGCGAGCAGGCCCGCCTTGAAGGGCGGCGGGAAATGCGCTGTGCGCTTGCACGGCTCACCTGGTAGGTGTCGAGCAGCACGATGTCTCCAGGCTCCATCCGAATGGAGACGATGTGCCGGCGTATCGCGTCATCGACATCGTCCAGCACGGCCGGGTCGATCGGACTCTGGTCATCGCCCCAAAACACGTCAGTCGCGCTCAGCCCGCTGAAGCCCGAACCTCCGCGCTCCGCTGCGCGCCGCGCCTGGAGCATCTTGGACTGCGAGTGCAGAGACGAGAAGAAGCTGGGCACGCCCGACCGCGGGTGCCTGTTGATGGGTGCCTTTGGCCTCTCAACGATCTGCAGCGTGGTACCCGGCTCGGCAGCTGCGCTGGCACCCTGCGCGCGCGACCAAGCAACACGAAGCCCGAGAGGGCGTGTCCACACTTCCAGGAGGGTCTTGACAACAGCCTCGATGAGCGAGCGCGCCGCCGGCGCGAAATTGCCCAGCGTGTCCACCCACGGCACCTCGATCGCGGCGACACGGATCGTGATGTTGCGAGCGAGCAGCGCCGAGATGCTCTCCCCGCCCCGCAGCCCCGCGAGCTCCGCCAGCACTGCGCGCCCATCGGCAAGCAGAAACTCACCGCCACGTGCGGCGGGCTGAAAGCAGACAAAGGCGGCAAACGGAGCGGTGAGCGCGTGAGTCGCGTCGTTGTGAAGCCCGATGTATGTGTTGGAGAGCGACTGCGCGTTGACCGCCTCGTAGACCCCTTGGCCACCGCTGAGCGGCGAGCGAACACCGATGGCATCGAGCGGGTCGGCACACGGCGCAAGCGGGAGGGCATCGCAGAGGCGGCGGAAGCCGGGCTTGCTCCGCGCGAGCCGGAATCCCCGCAGCTGCAGCGCGCCCGCCTGATTCAGCTGATCCAGTAGCGCCGGCCCGTGTGCGCCCACCCACTCCTCCTCCTCCTCCTCACTCTCGCAGGGAGAGTCAATGCGGTGGGCAAACGAAAGGCTTCGAGCGAGCTGCGGAGGCGCCAGGTCGTATGGGACATCCCAGCGCGTCGGAGGGCACGCACGCAGCGCCTGTGTGGTGCGCAGATACACCAGTAGCAGCGCCCAGAGGCAGAGCAGCCGCCGCGCTGCAGTTCTGCTCGTCACGCGATCGGCTCCACCGCGGCGACTCCTCCCGTCGGACATCGATCGAACCCCTCCGCCTACTAGGAGTAGAGGCTAGAGCTCCTCATCCAGCACAGTTTTCTATAAGATGCTCTAAACCTTGAAATATGCACTTCTACCAGCAAACAATGGGTGGGGGGGCAGGGTATGAGCATGCTGAGCACCGACATTAAGCCTGTCAACAATGAATTTAAGGAACGTAGTCGTCTAGAAACGAGCGAACACGGAAACGGGCTGAGCAAGCCGCTTCTCATCCAGCGCAACGTGCCGACTCACGAGTTCTCACCCACGGATGTATGAGAAACCGGGTCGAGCGCGTGCTGAGCACTGGAACCCGCACCATCTGATTGCTTACGAATGGCCACACACTCTCGGACCTTACACAAACCCTTCTTGGGCCCACACCTAGGGCACCTTTTCCAACCCAGCCACGGGCACGGGATGCTACCGCATGTGCACGAAATCTCACACGCGGCGAACGCAGTTGCACGACCGCGCAATTGCTCGGCCTCGTCCATCACTTTGTCCTTGCGCGCTTGCTTCTTCAACTGTTGCAAATCTTGTGTCCTTTGCTCCTCCGCCAGCCTCTTTTGCTTCTCGCCTCGGAGATCTCGTAGCGTGACAGAACCGGAGAGCTCGAACAGGCGCGCTCGTTTGCGCGCAAGGTTGTTCGCATCGGCGTCGGGATCTCCAGTGCTGCCGCCATCGTTGTCAGTGGGAACGGTGCTAGCCACGGAAGCCATGGTGCTGGATGCAGAAAGCACGCCAGCCCGCACGTGGTCGTACGGGGCCGAGGCTTTGGCCTCCATCTTGCGCGCGTACGCCTCCAGCTGCGCCAACTTTGCCTCAGCAGCCTTCGCTGACCCATGACGGACGCCCGGCGGCGTCTTCTTCGCCTCCTCCAAATTAGAGGGACCTGGAGAGCAGACAGAAGGGGAGGCGCGCTGGGCATGGGCAATTTCTCGGGCTTGGTCTAAGAACTCGGACCGGTCAATGAAGTCTGGGTAGAACTTGTTCCCAGCGATGCCAACACGACGCCATGCCGAAATGATATCGAACGTATCAGCCCACACGGGCCACATGCCAGGAAGCCCAAGTGTCCTGCTGCCGTCGAGGATGTCTAGGAACTCTTTGAGACCCATGCTCTGCAGCTCGGTGCCGTAGTGTGCGAGGTGCGCGGCCTTGTAAGGCTGTGAATAGGTTTGGTTTGGAGCTAACATGTTTGAAGTAGATAGTGCCTTTCAGCTATCTTGATACATAGAGATAGTGCCCTTCGGCTATCTTGATACATAGAGATAGTGCGATTTGCCAAGTAGATACCTAATATCTAGATATTAGGCATTCGGTATTGGGTATAGATAATAGCCCTTAGATCCGGCCCGTAGTAGTCGCGCGTTTGTGTGTTGTGTGTGGTTGTGGTTGTCGAACCAATATGTGTCGTTGTGTGCACTAACTAGCACAGCAAGCACAAAGCTCAAGCTCCTACCTATAAATAGATAGAGATAATGTACCGTAAAAGGTATTAATATTGATTAAGGCAGGGTGCGCGCCCGAAAAGCGCGAGAGTAAGTAAGTACAAAGTACTTGCAATACGTGGGCAGCAGGCGCGAGCGCGAGACTGCAAGAGCCCTTCGATCGGCGCGGGGCGCGAGAGGCTGTCGCCATGGGCAGGAAGCGGTCCGCTGCGGCGGTGGACAGCAATACTCTGTACGAGGTTGACCACATCGTCGCGAAGCGTCTGGTCAAAGGAGAGGTTCAATACCTCATCCGTTGGCAGGGCTTCGACGCGAAGAGCGACACGTGGGAGCCTCTCGAGAATTTGGCGGGACTCGAGCCCGACGTCTCTGCATTCGAGGCGAAGCAGAAGCAAGAGAGCGAAGCCTTCGTCGCGAATATGGAGGCGAAGCGGGCGGCCGCCAGGTCCCGACGGCTGATGCAGCCCACTCTTGGTGGTGCCATCATCCTGGCATCAAACGGTGCCGCGTCTTCCTCTGGCTCTAGCTCTAGAGCTAACGCCAATTGGGCAGCGTCTGTTCTCTCGGCCGGCAATGGTGGTGATGGTGATGGCGCAGACACAGAGTCAGTGTCCATCAGCGAAGATTCATTCGATGGGCGCAGGACGGCGGCGATTTGGCGATGCTACAAAGCAGACCCAAACAAACCCAAGTACTTTGTGTGCCAAGAGCTCATCGAAGAGCCCGGCACCAACAAGCAGACTGTATGCGGTGCATCCATTGGCGCAAAGACAGGCCCGACGCCTCTTTGGAATCACCATCAAGGCAAGCACAAGCGCTCCTTTATGATGCTGAAGGGATTGCTTGATGAGAGTGCTCACGACGTTGGCGTCACAAACGAAGATCCCAAACAAAAAACCCTCCAGGCCCTCCCGTTTACACCAAGTCGGAAGGACGAGGTGGACATGGCATGTGCACGTTGGCTGGTGAAGTCCGCTCGCCCCCTTACTCTTCCGGAGACTGACGAGCCATTCAGATATTTCATTGAAAAGCTTACACGCGGCGCATGGGCTCCGCCAAATCGCCGCAACGTCGAGGCCCATATCCTGAAAATGTCTGCGCTTGGGCAGCTGAGAGTGAAGCAATGGTTCGAGACAATGGTCATGGATGGCGTCAAACCATCGATAGCCGGAGACATTTGGTCGCACAAGGGCTGCTCTCTTCTAGGCATCATGATGTACGGTATCAATTCAAATTGGAAAATCTGCGAGTGGATTGTCGCGGCGTTGCTACGTTCAGTGATCCACTCGTCCAACTTGGCGAAGTACTCGGCGAACGTCTTCTCCGTTTGCATCCCTTCTGCGGCATGGGAAAGAAGTAAGGCGTGGAACAAGTTACCCAGCTATCTACTTAGTTGGCTATCTACCACGCTTTGGCACTATCTTTAAGTAGGTACTTAGCAGAGGAGCACTATCTCTAAGTAGGTACTTAGCATTTGGGTCATAACCTGTTAATACCCAATTAATACCGCCCGCGCCCGCGAAGGTGTGTGCGTGTGCGCGCGTACGTACGAGCCCACGCAATGATACATAAATGCGCAAGCTCAAGCTCAATCAAGCTCTCACTCATTCACAATTGGCTGCTGCGAGCAAAGCATGCTCTAAGCTTTCATCTGCTTGGGAAGCCTTGAGATCATCGTGCAACTTACCGGCCTTAGAGAACATCCGCTCAACTCCGGCCGAGCTGGCAGGCCTACCGAGATATTGTCGGGCCATCTTAGCAAGGACGGGCAGCCCACCCAGGCCGTTGTGGTCGCGCTGCTTCCACCATGCTAACACGTCGAGGTCTAAGTTGTCTTCAGCCGGCAGGTTTAAGTACCGCTCCAAATCATCAAGCACCTCAGCTTCCACTTCCTCGGATGCCATCGTCATGTCGCTCGTAATAGGCGCAAGCGGAATGCTAAAAATCGAGCTCGCCATGCCAATTAAACTGCTGCTTCCTGCGAATGGTTTTTCCTCTGTCGGGGGTGCAGTTGTCGGGCCGCACGCCGATCGCATAGTCTTCAGCATTGTTGTGGTGTGCACAGACGGGGCGCGGTTCAATCGCGCGCGTGTGTGCCCACACACGCACGCCACACCGCACGCCGCAGCACGGCCAATGCCCATGAATAAGCACCACCTGCTGGACATGGTGAATGGTGAATGGCGGCACCGTCGGGGGGAGGGGGAGGGGGCAATGGGAGCGGAGAAAAGGCGAGGAGGGCGTGGGCGTGGGCGGGCGCACAATGGCTCAATAAAGAGTAAACCGTAAAGCCAAACCCAAACAAATATAAAAATAGAAAACACTAGAAACTATCTAACCAATTATCTAGATATCTCAGTTATCTAAGATAATTGGCTAGACTTTGGCATTATCTCGAAGTAAGTACTTAGCTGCGGGCACTATCTTTAAGTAGGTACTTAGCCACGAGTCACTATCTACTTCTAAGTACTTAGTGCTCACAAGACCCTGTTCCACGCCTTAGAAAGAAGCAGTGAGAGTGTTTGGCGGTGAGCTAAGTCCACCGGCTTTTCCGAGTCAAAACAGCGCGCGCCCGGTGGAGGCTCGGTGACAAGATCTTGCGTCGCCCATTTGCGTTTAGTGACGATTTGCACGCCGTAGTTCCACCCCGATAGATCCCAGCACATCATCACGGTGATGGTTTCTTTGTTGCTGCCTGCGCTTTGGCGCACAAACTTCCCCTTGCGCTTTGCTACTTTTGGTCGCCTGCCTTTCTGCGGGAGGTCAAGCGGCTGAGGCGTCTCATCGCAATTCAAGAGGCGTCGTGGATCCTGGATGATCTATGAACACACGCGTGGACGAGGTACGAGGTGAGCGAGCGAACGAGCATGGCGCGGTGCAGCGGACTACTTAGGACCATTCACCTTAGTCTCAGCGTCCATGATCCCAGCGTCTACGAGCTCGGCCTCGAGCCCAAACTTGCCGTAGAAATGATTCTGCACCACCTCATTGTTCCTCTTCCTCGACCTTCGTTCCTCTTCGGCTCGAGATACTCCTTCATCTATTTGGACACCGTGCGCACGCCACCATGGGTAAATCCTTTGGAAGAACCGATGCGCCAAGTCGTCCGGGCAGTTTACCACGTCCCTCTCCTGCTTGTTGAGGGGAATGCTTCCAAGCCCGTACTTGCGCGCCTTGTTGAAGGCTGCCCGCGCTCGCTGCATCTCCCTGATCTTCACAGAGATATCGTGTCTGTTACGTGGCTGTTGCGCGTCTGCACAGGCAATAAGCCACTCACCCAGTTTGATGCGCTCATCGTTCGTGAGGAGCTGGGAGTGGTGGTCCCGCATGCCCTTGGCATCTGCGGACTTCTTCGCCAATGCTTGGCGAACCTTACCCTCTGTGGCCAAGGGGAAGTTCCCACTTTGCAGCGCTCGATGCGCACTTTCACCCGTCGCGCGGCAATGCTCGACTGCTTTGCGCACATCGTCGAGGATGGCAACGCGCTCCTTCGCCTGGAGGTCGCGGGCGGACTTCGTGTACCCACCCTCCGGGCGCTTCCTGGCCGCGGCTGGCTTGCTAGTGGCCGCTGGCGCCATCGGCGTGCCGGCGTGCTGGCTGCGAAGCGGCGTTGGCTGCGAAGCGATAGCCTCTAGAGTACGAGAAGAGAGGATTGGACTACTCGTAGAGCTCTACTTTACTCTTAGAGTATTGGACGCACCGCGCTCTGGACATCGGGTCAGAGGTCAGAGGCCAGACATCTCGGGTCAGAGGCCAGCGCCCCCCGGAGAGGGGAGTAGGAGGGGGACTAAGTTGATCTACTAGGTTCGCCCGTGGGGGAGCACGAGCCCCCCCCTCTCTCCACTCCTCCCGGAGCCACCCACCCTCCCACCCTCCCGGCATGCCTTGTTGCATGCCAGTGGCCAGTGGCCAGCGGCGGAAGGCCCTGCGGGCCCGCTCTCATCCCTGCTCCCTGCAAGCTCGCTTGGTTCGTGATTCGGTCGCCCTAGCCTGTCGCAGCGAGCCCTTTGCTCCAACCCCTCCTCCCCCCTTGGTCGACAGGGAGACAGGTGCAGCGTGCCCCTGCCCCTCTCCCCCCTTCCCCTGGAGCGCGGGAGGGCCAGCGAGCGAGAGGCCAGAGGCCGGAGGCAGGGGAGGGGAGGCCCCAGGGCCCCAGATGCAGGTCCAGCCTCCCTCTGTCCTCTGCCCCCTCAACCTCTCGGAGCCTCTCTAGGTAGGGGGTCCTCCCCCCACCCGATGAAATGTTGGCCCTCTCGCTGCCCACCCGATGAAATCCTTCGAGTTGCCCTTCTAACTTTGGCTCTTCTCGTGGGTGGGGGAGGCCCTCGGGGGCGCCCTCGAGGCTCTCTTACTAGAGTGAAAGAGGTCCAGTCAGTACTGAGAGGCCCGAGCCCTCGGCCCTCGAAGTTTACAAACGGCGGGCGAAGGGGGGCGGCGGGGGGGGGGGGGAGGGAGCGGCGGAGGGGGGGGGCGCGGGCCGCCCGCCCGCAGGGCGCGCCTTCGGCCGGTCCCACGCGCGACGAGGGGGCATCGTGCTGAGAGCGCTCGCGCGGGGGGGAGAGGCCGCGATGTGGTGGAGATGGGGCCGAGATCGAGGGGGAGGCCCAACGGCTCTATGAGGAGCGGGCACAGACGCCTGAGTGCTGATCCCTGTGAGATCTCGATCTCGTCCGCAACACCATCACTTCCCGGATGAGATCGAGCGAGCTCGAGCGCTCCGCGCGGCGCAGTACAGCCGAGGATGGCTGAGCTTCACATCTCAGCTGCGAGATGGGAGGACTTCGCGAAAGAAGTGGAAGATCACCTTCAGCGAGAGAGTGGGGCATCGCGACACGAGGGATTTTGGCCGGAAGGGGGTGAGAGCCCCGCCATCCAGGACAATCGGGGCCAGCACCCCCCCCCCTCCTCTCTTTTCTTAAGAAGACGGGCGCGATCGCTAAGAGATCCGCCTCCCCCCCCCTCTCCCCTCCCCTCCCCCCCCCCCCCCCGCGCTCTCCCTTCTCTCTTCCCCGCCCCGCTCGGGATGACCCCTGAGACGCTCTCCCCACCGCCCCTTCATTTCCTTAAGAATCCGCCGGCCAGCGAGGGAAGTGAGAGAGTGAGACGAGGGAAGAGCCACGCCCCCCTCTCCCCCCCCCCCCCGCCCTCTTCCCCCCTCCCCCCCCTCCCCTTCCTGCTCCCTCCCCTCGGACCCGCCCCCCCCCACCTCCCCCCCCCCCCAGCTGAGCGAAGTCCTCCTCCTCCCCCTCACGCTTTCCCTCTCTCCCCAAACTCGCCCCCCGCACGCCACGCGCTCGCGGAGCTCACATGGTCGAGAGGCATTCCCGATGGGTCGTCCCCCCCGCCGACCGCGACATTCTCGAGTCCATCTTCAAGGCCTGCAGGTTCCCAAGCCCAACAATGCGAAGGTCAGCGTCGCCCCCCCCCCCTCCCCCCTCCCCCCCCCACCCCCGCTCTCTGCACTCTCTGCACGACCGTCGCCACCCCTCCCTGAGCTCGAACCACCTGACGCGCCATTTCGCCGCATCACGCAGATTGATCGCCAGCCTGTGTGGCGTCACGCCAGTCCAGGCAAGTGACCCAGCCGCTCGTCCCTGCCTGCCCTCGATCGGCTCCTCAGCGCAGGCACCCCCCCTGGCCCGAATGCTCCAGGACGCGCATCGCGCCGCTGACACCCCCCTGTGCCCAAAACAGGTGAGAGTCTGGTTTCATAATCGCCGTCACCGCGACAAGTGCAAGCGGCCCGTTGACCCTGCGGACGAGGACACCAAGAAGACGCCCTCGGGGGATGACGATCAGGCTTCATCGAACGGTGATGCTGATGAGGGGCCCCTCTTGGTCTGGCTCAGGGGCCTCCTCCAAACGCGACAGCAGGCCATCGCCCGTGCTGCTAGTTCAATCACAAGCGCCTACATGCAACCTCGCCCCGATTACATGCTGTCCGATGCGGCCATGCGCTCGATGCTTGTGAACGGAAGTCCTTACCAATCGTCTTTGAGTACATCAAGCACACCTCCGACATACCCTCCGGCTCATCTGGGAAGCTTTTCTCCGATGCAGATGGCGCCACCGATGCATAACTACAACCTTCTGATGCAGCATTCGATGGGCGGCATGCCCATGCCCTACATGATGACGCACATCCAGGGCGGCCCGCACATCCAGGGCGGCCAGCTTGTGGGTGGCCTTCATGTCCAGGGCGGCTCACGCGTTCAGGGTGGCTCGCGCGTCCTGCAAGCTCAGGGCGGGCCGCACCTCCAGGGCGGGCCGCACCTCCAGGGCGGGCTACAACTCCAGGGTGGGCTGCAACTCCAGGGTGGGCTGCAACTCCAGGGCGGACCGCAAGTGCATGGCGGACCGCAAATGCATGCCGGACCGCAAGCACAGAACGGGCCTTCTCTCTCCATGCCCGGGGTAGACCCGGCGGGCATGGGCGTAGCGCCAGCGAGTGATGCACTGAAACAGGAGATACCTCGGCAGGTGTCTCGACATATGCTTCGAAACATGATGGCAGACCCCTACTATGCCGGGCTCGCGGCATCGACCCGCATCCCCACATGTTGCCCGCCAGGCACGCAGTATGTGCAGCCCACACTTGGCGCCTATCCTCATCAGGGACCTCGTGGTGTCGAGCTCGGAGCAGGGATGTGATCGCCTCCTAGGCACTCGTGAGGTCTGGCTCTCTCTGGAGCACTCCAAGGTCACTCTTGGACGCACATTGGGACCGAACTCCAAGGGGTGGGTATTCCATGGCGATACCTGGCACCACGAGCCACAATCCCATGGGGAGGACCATGAGCTACTTGCTAATGAGACCATTCAAGTGTCAGCCCCCCATCCACATGTGGACTAACCTTCGTCATTGGGCTCTCCATTCATGCCAAATTGATTGACACATTATTTTTCGGTGCGACTCTTGCTGTGCAGTCGGAGGTCCATAGCTCAGCTGCAGTGCCTGCGCGCGAGTCGCACCTGAAGACAAATGACCAGATGACTGTCTAGGTCATCAACCTGCGTGGTGCGCCTAGTTGTACTTGGTTGCAATTCTTCGTGTTGGAATCTCCTCGTGTTTCGTTGCATCCATGGCTTTGCCGTGTAGTTCATCACGTGTTCCGATTTCCCCCAAGGTACGTGGTGTATCCTTGGAGCATCCTCTGCTCGTTTTCTTCTCTTAGAGCCAGATGTGGTAGTTGCACCCGTTTTCTCCTTTTCATATGGTTGTGCAACAATACAGCTGTGTCGTCTTGCTATGCATGCAACGAATGCCCACGCACGGAACGGTTGATATGTGCTATGGTCATGGTCGTGTGCGTGCACAGGTTACTGCCTCGTGGCGTACGGGTTACTGCCTCGTGCGGAGCACTAATCTGCAGCCTATGCCTATGCGCATCCGCGATCCACCTTTATGTTTTAGAAGTCGTCTACGTTTCCATGTCGCCTCTTTGAAGCGGCTATGGGCTAGGCAGCATTGGAGAATCTTCCGCCTACATTCTGCCCCTCCACCTTCTGCGCCCTCGCCTACTCTGTCGCCAGCCTATCGCCCCGGCACCATCGCGGTGACCAGGGCGGCCGAGAGGAGGGGAAGCGACGCCATCGCTGCTCGCGCACTCTTCGTCACAGAACCGGATAAAAATCTCTCTACAAACCCCACACACCACTATCTCACGCACACTCACAGTAACACGTAGCGGATACTATCGTAGACAGAACGAGTGCTAGGCTCAGGTACAAATATGCAGCATATTTGATTGTTGATTGCATATTTGGGTAGATTTGTCAGATCTGCATATTTCGACACATGTCCGCATATTTTTTGCATATTTGGGTAGAAGTGGAGTGGGGGAGAGGCAAGGCCCCCCCTGGTATTGAATAGCTCCCCCTTGGTATTGATTGAGCAGGCCCCCCCTTGGAGGCGTGCCTCATGGGCGAGTGGCCCGCCTCTCCGCCCCTCTCCGCCCCTCTCCCCCCTCCCCCCCCCCTCTCTGCCTGCTCCCAAGCGCCCTCTCCCGTCCCCCCACGCGCTGAGCAGCCCTATCTTCATGCGCCTCAGATCGCTCGTCCCACGCTCGCGCCGGGCTGCGTCGCAGGATGGGCATCCACATCGACGTGGACCATCGATCGTGCACGCGAGCGCGAGCGTGCAGACGCAGCGAGGGCAATGCAGGAGCAGCCAAGGGCTGGCGAGGACGAGCGCGAGAGCGGCAATAGCGACACCAACGACAACAACGATCTGAACGACCGCAAAGATCCTCCTCTCCTTGTTCAAGTTGGCTCGAACGTCAAGCACATGGAGCTCGGTGAGGGCACCGTCACTGCACTGGGCCATGGCACGCTCCATGGCATGTCCATGGTCCTGAGAAGGTGCAGATGGAGTACATCTTGAACGAGGAGAGGGAGAGGAGAAGAAAGTGGGTCTTCATTCACGCCTTGAGCG
>CM030934.1:2091136-2122136 GCA_018136815.1 Isochrysis galbana
AAGGCGAAAGCGGAACAACGCAAAAAGCAGCGTGAAGCCAGTAACGCCATGGATTACCGGGCCATGATGGGACTCGGGGCGGCGGCACCATGCCGCCGCTTCATGGCAGGCGAATGCAAAAACAACCGCCTGAAAGGGCGGCAAATCGTTCAATGCTCATCTAGTCACGACATCCCTGGATGTTGGACGAAGGATCCCAAGACGGGCAAGCAAACTTGTATGGTAAAGTGCAATCTCAAACCCAACAAAGCATATCCCGGATACTGTGTAAACGGTGTCAGCTGTTTGTACCGCCACGGTGAATAGTAGCGAAATCAAGATTGCCACATACAATTTGAATGGAGCTAAACACAAGTTAGCATCTACACTAGCGCAAGCGAAACTAGGAGGAATACACATTCTTTTTCTACAAGAAATCCATCACTACGGTGACGGCTGGCACCTGAGGGCGCCAAGGGTTGCCCGCTCCCTAGGATGGGAGTGGCACCACTCTCCCGCGTCTAGGGGGGACCCGGACGGCGGAGTGGCGATAGCCATTAGAACGGATCGGAAGGACATAGTAGTTGTTTCTGAGGTTGTGGTCATACCGGGTAGGCTCATTCTAATAAAATCTACAATAGGATCGGAGTCAGCGACTTTAGCCTCAGTATACTTAAGTGCGCAGCCCAGCAAGAGAAAAGAGGAGATTAAACTAATACACGCTTCCGCGGAAATAAACCCACGGACCATACTAGCAGGAGATTACAACTGCGTCGAGAATGTTCACAGGGACACTAAGACGACCCGGGGAGCTGGGGCATACACTAACATCGGGGGTAGGTCCTTAGCCAGAGCGCTGGCCGCACACGGAGTCATGGACGTTCAACTTATCGTCAACCCGCGTCTGTCAGAGGTTTACACGAGATGCGGCCACCAAACGTACACCCGAATCGGCAAGAGTGGGGAGGCTCCGAGTCGGAAGAGTCCTCCCCGGGACCGCACCGTGAGCCGATCTACATGATCGAGGCGCATGGACGTGGGGAGAAAGAAGGCGTCGACCACGCACATCCTCTGCGCGATGTGCGACTGGAAGGACCCCGAGGTGAAGGAGCCGTTGGCCGAGGCGGGAAAGGAGGGCACTGAGGTGGAATGTGTCGCGAAGTGGCTGAGGGGAGTCCCCCATAAAAAAAACCTTTTAATATTCTCGCCTCGCGCGCGGCACTGAGATCCATTTTCGTAGCCACGCTCCTTCCCTCCTCACTCCCCACTACCCGCCTTGCGGCTCCTCCCCTTGTGCTCTACTTAGGGGCTCAGGTTGTTGGGGGGAGTTGGGTTGGATCGGGTGCACTTGTCCCCAGCGAATGTTCTCGCCTTTCTCCTGTGTCACTGGGTGGCCTGTTTATTTTTCGTGTCGTTCGGGCGTCTTGTCGTCCTTGAAGCTCTTTGTGTTGCGCGGTGTTTTATTTAGCGCCTTCAAGTTGGGCTCGGGGCGGGTTGTAGGTGCGTCTCAGGCTAGCCGCTCTGCTATGCCAAGCGCTTCCGCCACTTGGCTTAGGGTGTCGCTCATTTTTAATCTACCCTTTCGGTCCTCCGTGAATATTGGTGTACTAAGTTCCCGCGGGGTTTTGATCTTGGGTTTTCTTCCCTGGGCGGCCTTACCGGTTCTCGCCGAGTTGTAGAGGCTCGGCGGAGCGCGGCCTGTAGCCCGTTAGCGATGGCGTATATGGCTAGCGCGTACTCTGGGTGGAGGAAGAGGCAGGCCGGGCCGTTCAAGCAGACTCCTGGGATCTTCTTGTGTGGATGGAGGCGGCAGCGAATGGTGCACTTGTTGTCGATCCACGCCCCGGGGGCTTCGTGCGATAGGTTACAGCGGACGCCCCGCTTGTTCCTCAGGCATAGGCCTTGAAGGAATCGCGAGCATTGCTTAGGTGGGCCCTTACCGAGTGCCTCGTGCGCCGTCTTTGGGCGTGGGTTCAGCTTGTAGGCTTCGTTGCGCTCGCGGCGTTTCGCCGCTTCTTGATCACAAACGCAGAAGCGGTGTGTCGCTGGGAGGCCGTGTGCCGCTTCAAGTCTCCATCCTTTACAGCCGCGAAGATTGCCGTGGATCATCAATTTGTGTTGAGATTGGATGGAGTCTGGCATGCGCAGCTCCTTGCACGCGCGCACTCCGTAGTTTACGGGGATTGTCGTGTTGCCTATATATATTAAGGAGAAGTTTGCGCGGGAAGCTTCCGTCCATGAAGGATCCTTGGCCCGCCGAGACATAAAGGTGCCAGCGGGTGGAGTAGGCCGCCTTGGACTCAAATGTGCCCGAGCCACCCTCCAGTTTCATACGCTCTCGGTTGCCCTTAAGAAAGGTAAGGCCTACTTTTTCGACCGCCTTGATGAGGTTGCTCAGTGTGATTTGTTTTGCTTGCGCCAAGCCGTCGGCTTCGACGACCAAGTGGGCCGCTACGTCTTGCAGAGCGTTGTATAGAGATTTGCGCGAGGATGAGCCTCGTTTGTTGAGCTTTTCCTCTATCGAGTCGACCTTGATGCGAACTTTAATGTCTGTCTGAAGCACGCGGAGGGTGGTAAGTAAGTTCGCCATATCGCTCTTGGAATTGCTGCGCACAGTCTTCGTTGACTGCTATGTGCCATGGGCCTTGAATCGACCGGGCCCAGAAGTCCGGTTCAGGATCGTCTCCTTCGAGCTCTAAGAGGAGCTCGACGATGGCGGCGTACACCGACGCGTCTTGGAATGTGTAGTCGCCCTCCTGATGGAAGGAGAGTTCGTAGTTTGCATCTATGTCCAAGCTTTCTTGTTCCTCTTCTGATTGGGGTTCCTGTGTGGGGCATGGCGCGTCGGGTGTAAGTGTGTAGTTCGTCGGCTTGCGGATGTGTGGTGCGTTGGCGTGCGCGTGCTCTCGACCGTCCCCTAGGGGGGTCTCGTGTGTGCTGTTGTGCTGTTGTTGGGCTGGAGGTGTTGCTGTGGCTTGTTGTGGTGCGTATCTGTTGTAGTGTGTAGTGTGAGGTTTGTGCCCATAGGGGCCACCCGGTCTCGGGCCGCGCCGCCCGGCGGCGCGGCCGTCACCAGGGTGAGTGAGGCCTCTGCCATGAGGCATGCCCAATGGATCTCTCTTGATTCGTGTCTGGTGTGTGCTGGTTGTGACCTGCAGCCTGTGGTCCTCCATGGGGGGGGGCCAGCATGGCTGCTGGAGGTGGTGTGGCCGGGGCCACGGGCCGTGTGGCGCGACAAGGATCGCGCTCACCTGCTCGGCCTCCGCGGGAGGACGCGGTCGCTTCGCCTGCGACTGCTCCATGGGCACTGGAAGGGCGCCCGCGGCGGGGTGCCCGAAGGAGAGAGGGGGCGCGTCGGCGCGCTCCATGGCAACCAAGTATAAACTTAGTTCCAACAATTGGACCCATAGGCATTTGCATCTAGGGACACATTTTTGGGGGTGGTGAAGGTAGGTGTAGAAAATGGCAATGGGGGGGGGGGGGTAAAAAAAAAGAACCTCAAGTTGCACCCTTTTAACAATAGTTTTTGAGCGCTAGGCCCAAAGTAGTGCGCACATGGAACGACCCCCCAAAACAGATGGAAAAGGAGCGAGGGAGGGAGCGGGAAGGGGAGTGTGGTAGGGGCTAGGGCGATGACAGCGGTGATCCGGTGAAGGGACTTTCTCTTGTAGCTTAGCGGACGCCTTCAAGAATCTTGAGACCTCGCGAAATCCCCGTAGTAGAACACAAACAGGCATACATACATGGAGCTTCGAGTATCTTCGCCGCCTGCCATGAACGCCCCACTAGACACCAATGCGCACAATCTTGTTCCTGCCCTTGGACTCAATAACGCACTTCATGCCCTGACGCCGCTCGTAGGTATCGAGCCACTCGAGCAGGTTGGTCGAGACAGTATTCTTCGCCTTGACCGTGCAGTCGGGCGCCACCGCCTCCATGTCGACCTCGATCTTGCGCGCAAGCGCCTCGCCAGCCTCCCTGGCTTCACGCCAGCGCCCCAGCAGTGCCTGCCAGTCAAACCACGCAGCGTGTTGGACCTCCTTATTGTCAACATGAAAATCCTTGCGCTGCAGCCGTACGACGAACGCTGAGAAGTTGTCGTTGTTACGGTCGTCGCGCGCCCCACCCTGCTGGTAGCCTCCGAGGTAGACAGGCGCGAACTCGGGGTCTAGATCGACGCCCACCTCCTCCATCGCCTCGCGCGCCAGTGCGTCCACCTTCATCTCTCCCGCGTTGACGGCGCCGCCGGGCGTAGACCAGCTACCGCGCTCATGGACGAGCAGCACGTGCTTTTCGTCGGGCGACAGTAGAACGCCAGTCGCACCCTCGATCGAGGTGGCGTATTCAGGCACCATGTCCGCAAAGTCCTTCCGATCAGTCGGCCAACAGTAGTAGACGAACTCGGCTGGCTCGAGCGAACCGTCTGTCTCGGGCTTCATCGCCTTGGCACGGTCGGCGATCTCGTCAACTGTCTGCACGTGGCCCGCCCGACGGTAGTGGTGGAATTTGAAACCGTTGCGCTTGAGCCACGTGAAGTCGATGGACTGGAGTGTGAGCTCCGTGATGCCCAGCCAGATGGCCTGCGGTATTTTACCCTGGTCGGCCACGTCCCTTTGCTGCCGGATGGCACGGTTAGCGCACGCCTTGAGGGTCTGCCACAACGCGCTCCATGGCACCTTGTCCACGCAACCTGCGCGCAGCCAGATGGCGTTGAAAGGGCCACGCTGGACGACAATACCGTTGATGATTGCGAGGTCGCCGGCCGCCGTCCTCTTGGCCTCGAGCTCTAACTTCGAGGGGCGCGGCGGCACGATTTGGCCTTTGTGGAACTCCTTGAATTTCTCCAGCGATCGGAGTGCCTCGTCCAGGTCCGCACTTATGTCGACTGTCGCTCCGTGCCTCGTCGTGTTCGCGAGGGCGACAGCGGCCTCCGCTCGCTGTGCCTCGTCTGAAACCTCCATCGAGAGCTCCTCGTCCGGCTCCTTGTGGAGGAGCGCGATGACCTTGTCGAAGCGGCTCTCACCCTCCGGGGCGCGTGCCGAGCTTTCGCTATCCATCTCGCGGCGAGCCTTCTCGGCGCGCGCTATCGCCTCATCCTTGCGCTCCTTCGCGCCGTTGTTGAGCAGCATCCGCACTATGGGCTCGTGCCCGGCGCCGGCGGCGATCATGAGCGCGTTCTCTTTCGCGCTGGCTGGCCCATCGAAGTCGGCCTTGGCGTTCACCAGCAGCCGCGCAGTCGACTCGTGGCCATATTTGCACGCGGCCATCAGGGGCGTCTCGCCGTGCAAGTTCGGCTTGTTAACGAGGTCGGCGCCCATATTCTTATTCGTGAGAAGGGTGCGTAGGCTCTGAGCCTGGCCGGCTTTCGCCGCGATGAAGACTGCTGTCTCGCCCACATCGTTGGTCTCGTCCACCTTGGCCCCTTTGTCTATGAGAATGACGGCACACTCCGACGCGTCGGCGCCGACTGCGGCCATCAGCGGCGTCACGCCGCGCATGTCGACGTGGTTCATGAGGGGGGGGTGCTTGACCAGGAGCTCCAGGGTGATCCGGGCGTATCCGGCGCCGCACGCGCGGTGGATGGATGACCAGCAAGGCTCCTTCGTTTCCGCGGAGATGTCGCACCCCTTCTCTAGGAGCAGTTTGACCACATCGAGATGGCCGAAGCGCGCCGCGAGCATGATGGGCGTGTCGCCAACGGCGTTCCTGTCGTTGATCGCGGCGTGGCGCTGGAGGAGCAACTCGACAACGTGAACGTGCCCATGCATACATGCCAGATGGAGAAGCGATCTCCCGTCGTTCTCTACAGGCTCCTGGGTTTCCTTGTGCGGTATCTTTTTGGTGAGGCGCACATCCATGTCGGCGCCCCTGTCTGCGAGCAGCTTCACCACCTCAAGGTTTCCCGCCTGTACTGCGAGGGCGAGCGCGCTTTTGCCCTTCTTCTTGTCTTTCAGCTGCAAACTCATTTTCTCCACGTCGTGCTCTAGCAGCGCCTTTACTACCGCGACATGCTCGGGCCGCCCCTCTTCAGCCGCCATCATGAGGGCAGAGCAACCGGATTTGGACTGGTGGCTCACATCCGCGCGGGCTTCGAGAAGCTTTCGCACCTCATCAAGCCTGCCCTCACGGCTGGCGAGCATCAGCAGGGTGACGTCGTTTTCACCTTGATCGCGAGGCAGCGTCCCATCGAGAGTCTGCTCGCCGACGTCCTGGTCAGATTCGTACGGGCTGAAGACGCGCAGCACGTCGATGTGCCGCATGTGGTTTGCCACGTCATAGGCGTTCTCGCGTGACATGTTGCGCACGTGCTCGCACGCACCGCTCCGGTGGAGCAGCTTACACACGGGCGCATGGCCGTTCTTTGCGGCGAGGATCAGCGCAGTGTCGGCGTGCATGTCGCACTGGAAGAGGAGCGAGCGGTTCTTCTCGAGCAGCGCCGCGACGAGATCCGTCACGCCCATGGCGGAGGCTTGACGCAAGAGCGCCGCGGGGCCGCCGGTGCCGGGTGCGAGCACGAGATCCTCGACGAGCGATTGCTCCTTCCAGCTGACGACGTCGTAGCCGTCTCTCTTCTGGCCCTTGAACGGGAAGTCCGTACCTTCAACCTGCTCCGCACCATGACGCCTCTTGCGCACGCGCGCATTCTCCCAGATGCCCCCTTGGTAGACGAGCACGGGCTCATTGATCGCAAACGGGTCGCCCTGCTGCATTTTCTCGTGCACAAACGTCGCGACTTTGGCGACAAGGTCGTGGCCTTTGTCGGGTATTGTGTTCGACACGCACATGACCAAGTGAGCGAGCGTCCCGGGCCATGGCGCCTGAAGGCCATCGTCAATGAGCGCCTTCGCGATCCGCTCCTCAAGGCTCGTCATGTTGGCGACGTCGTCGCTATCACCGCCCTGCCACAGCTTGAGGAGCTCGACCGATTCATCGTGCTTTCCAACGCGCGCGCAGAGCAGGGCGGTGCGGTATAACTTGCGTTGCCGATCCTCGGCTGGCTCGGAGTCGCGCCCTTCCCAGACCGCTGACTGGACGAGAGCCTTGAATATGCTGTCCTGTGAGTCGAGCGCTTTGTTTGTCGAGTCGCGGTACTTGTTCGCCACGTTGAAGTCGATCGGGTCAGCGTGCGACGCCTTGAGCCGGAGCTGCTGGAGCGGCGCCAGGACGTGTGCGGGCACACCGGCGAAGCGCAAGTTGTCCTGCAACAGGTCGATCAGTTGGAGGTGCGACCGCTGCATCTTAGAGATGACCTGCTCAATTGTGAGTGCTTGCAGGTTGACCGAGAGGCGGATGTCGACGACGCACAGCTTTCCGTCAACGTGCAGCCGGCGCACCTCGAGGGCGGAGAGGGGCGCGAAGAGGATTTCGCGCTCGTGCGGGTACTGCGAGAGCCACGAGAGGTCGGCACCGCGATCGATCATGCCCATTTGCATCTCGAGAAGGATGGCGCTCTTCTCGGTGCCTGCCCCGGCATAGTGCATCGCGACGCGCCGGTCAAGCGTCGCCGACATGAAGCCAAACTCGACGCCGCCCTTAACGTTGTACTTGTCGGGCACGCGCATCTTCTCAGGAAGGAAGCGGTCGCTGACGCCACGGTACACCTTGGCCGCCGTCGTCAGCTTGCTCAACTTGATGCACGCCGAGTTGATAACGTGCAGCGTTGTGGTGTACACATTGCCACGCGTCGCGGCGCGTGTGTCGCACGCGAGTGCGTTTTCGATGTCAGCCTCGGAGATGAGCTGGCCCTCGCGCTCGACGCGAAGCCTACCGATGGCGCGCAACACGCCGTTGTACTTCTCGAACATCGGCCCCGTGTACATTCGCGCGCCGATGAACTCGTCCCAGTTCATCGGCTTCTCGTTTGCGTCACTTAGCAGCCCATTTTTGATGTTGAAGCTCGCCTCAAAGTGGCTCAGCAGGTACGTCTTGCGCGGGCCGGGCTTGCGTGTGCCAGTGGCAGGCATTGGCGCCGATGGGTCATCGCTGTCGTACGGCTTTGGCGGCCGCTTCTCCTTGGGCCACTGCGGCTCTCGCCCTGGTGATGCCAGCGTGACGAGCCGCTCTGCGGTCGGCTCGACCACAAAGTACCACTCAAAATGCGGCGTCGTCTCGGTCACGTAGTTGCTGGCGACGAAACTTTGATCCGAGTCCTTCGAATTGCAATGTTCGTGCACCATCGCCTCGCGCACATTCGGGTTGGGCGGTCCGATGAAGTCGTCAAGACCGTTGAAGAACATTGAGCGGCCGCCGAGTGAGAGCTCCCGCAGTGCAACGTCATTCTGGCCCACCATAAACTTGCTGTTTGGGAGGGGCGCGCTGTCGGAATTGGCGGCGTCTTCACGGCCAAGGGCGCGTGCACCTTCGAATATTAGCTTGGCTATCAGCTCAAACAGCCCGAGCGTGTGAAGGATGCCGTGCATTTCTCTCCAGTCCGCGAGGTCTCCAAGCGCCTTTGCGAAGTGGACCTCTGCAGCCGCATGGCCCTGCATCTGCCTGAGCGGCCGGAGTAGCGCGTCGGCAAGGACAGCGGTGATGTTGAGGGAGTCGAGCCAAGCGTTGAGTGTCCAGGAGGCGCCGACAGACGCGGTAGAAGCCCCTGTACCTTGCTGTGCCTCGGGAGAGAAGGAGGAGAGAGTGGAAGCGACAACTCCATTGAGGGCCAGCTGAGCGTCTGGAGGGCTGATGCGCTGGATCTGGAGGAGGCTGGCGATTGAAGAGAGTGGGTCCGGTGCACGCTGCTTGATTGTGCTCGTGACGGCCTCCTGCAGAGCGCTCTCGATGAGTTGCTGGTGCTCTGAGAGGTAGTCGCGCAGATCCGACATAGCTGGTATCTCTCTCTCTCTCCCTCCCTCTCTCGCTTCTCTCTCTTCTCTCGCTTGTCTCTCTCTCTTCTCTTCTCCCTTCTCTTCTCTCTCTCCCCCTTGAAGGGCGCTGCCGTTCGACCTCTCGTCACCCACCCGCCTGCTGGTAGGGGTGAGAGAGAGAGAGAGAGAGAGAGAGAGAGAGAGAGAGAACGTTACCGCCGCCGCCAAGATTTGCGTGCGCCACGAGAGAGAGAGAGAGGGGGGGGGGGGGGGGGCGGGGGGAGGCGCTCGGCGTCCGCTCTTCTTCTTCACGTAAAGTACTACGGCTCGTTTGTTTCCGTGGTTGGCGAAAGAGGCGCGGCCCTTGCGTCGCGCACCGCACTGCGCTGAAAGAGAGAGAGAGGGCGAGAGAGAGAGAGAGAGAGACCCGGTCCCGTCCCGCCCTCTCTCTCTCTCTCCCTCTCTCTCACTCCCTCTCCCTCTCCCTCTCTCCCTCTCCCTCTCCCTCTCTCTCTCTCTCTCCCTCTCTCTCTCCCTCTCTCTCTCTCTCTCTCTCTCTCGTGAATCTCTCTCTCTCTCTCTCTCTCTCTCTCTTCTCTCTCTCTCTTCTCTCTCTCTCTCTCCCTCTCTCTCCCTCTCTCTCTCTCTCTCTCTTCTCTCTCTCTTCTCTCTCTCTCTCTCTCTCTCTCTCTCTCTCTCTCCTCTCTCTCTCTCTCCCTCTCTCTCTCTCTCTCTCTCTCTCTCTCTCTCTCTCTCCCCCTCTCTCTCTCTCTCTCTCCCTCTCTCTCTCTCTCTCTCTCTCTCTTCTCTCTCTCTCTTCTCTCTCCCTCTCTCCCTCTCTCCCTCTCTCTCTCTCTCTGTGGGTGAACGAGAGGCAACCCTCGACGCGGATCCCCTTTTCGGCGGGGGCGGGCGGGCGGGGGGGGGGGGGGGGAGGGCGAGGTCCACGTGAGATCGGTCCCAATCGGTTCGAATCTCCCGAATCTCCCCCATCGCCCCTGCGTTGGCTCGTCCAGGACAGTCCCCTCCGTTTGGTTCTCCGTTTGGACATCCTATTCACGTTGAAGGCCCTGGAGTGTAGACCCAGTGAGCTCGCGACAGAAATTTCCTCAGTCGATAGTTGTGCCTCTCTTGAAGAGCCTCACTAAAAATCCACAGACGTGCACCTCCTTTGAAGGCCTGAAATTCGGTATTTTTCGAAAATTTCGCCGGAGAATCCCCAGTTTTTTTGCTGATCCATAGCGTTCATTTACCCTTTGCAGCTGGTGCCCTCCGCTCTCCTTGCTCTCCATCTGGAGGCCAGAGACTACGCGCCATCTCTCGCGTCAGGCGTCTTGGAGCTCGGCTGGAGGCTGGAGGGGCCCTCGTCTACTCTACCTACTACGTGGGCGGCCAATTCCTCTACTGGCATGTCCTTCCCCCTCCCCTAATGGTATTTTTTGTCTCTAGAGCCCCCCCAAAACTTGATCTGGGCCCATGGGGATGCCCTGTAGGCAAGAGGTACAAAAATATCATGGGGTTCCATCATTTACGACGCCCTGTGAGAGTGCGCGTGCCCTCATCGGAACAGCCCACGGGGAGGGGGGGTCCGATTCCTGGTAGGGGTGTCCTTCCAGGTTCTATGCCTCATAAATGAGTCAGATTGGGCCATCGAAGTGCATGAGTGCATGGTCAGTCTACTGGGCTTGGTGGTGGACATAAGGGAGCAGGATGCTCAATGGTGAGCCGTAGTCAGCCCCCTATACCCCATGCGATCACACAACAGCAGAAACTGCGCTGGGCGAGTAGTGGCGCGCCGACGCGTATATGGGTATGGGAGATGTAGACCAACCGTTACTATTACACTATTACTATTACATGCATGCAGGCCCAGTTGCAACCGCAAGGCAGCCCTGATCCCATCCACAATGCTACTCTCCTCAGGCGGAGATGTGTGCTCAGACTCACGCTCTCATTCTCACTCACTCACTCTCTCATCGTTCGACTATGCGGTCCGTCGTTGGCGCTTGCGCCCAATCTCATCCATCTCTTCGGCTGGAGGCTCCCACAATGCACAAACCATGTTCTCCCAACACCCCAGTTTGTCAGCATGATCATGGAACGCGGGTATGAGGCGCTCTCTCTCGCCATTTGTTGGTTTGATCGTCCCATCAGCAGCCTGCAACTCGATCAGAAGCGAGGCCAACTCATTTTTCTTCAATTGTTCCGGCGAGCCATCAAGCTCCCACAAGCGTGCCGCTGCGGCGCGCGCATGGCGCATTCGCTCGAGCGCCCTCTCCGTAGCATTCGCCTTTCGCCGATTGGATTTCTCGATTTCTCTCTCTTCTCATCATTCTGCGCCTGCAGCCTAGTGTGCTCCTTCCTCGCATGCTCCAAGCCAGCCACATACGTGATTGGGCCCAAATGGAGAAAATCACCGGAGCTGAAGCGCTTTGTTCGCGCGCGCCAAACCGCTACATCCTGTTGCGGGCGGGCTTGAGAGTAGCTGGCCGTACCTTCCGATGGAGGCCGAGCTACTGCTGCCCTCCCCTCCTCTTCCTCCTCCTCCTCCTCCTCCTCCTCCCCACTCCCCTCGCCCACGGAGGAGTGTGCATCGTCGCTCAGCGCATCGCGCGCGCCATCCCTACAACGTATTGCGAAATCCAATACGTCCCAGTTGATGGGAGTGGGTGAACTTACGGCTTGCCGCCGTTGATTCGCTGCCGCCTCTTCCTTGCGCAACTGCCACATTACCCTGCGCGTACAACAATAGCCGAAGGCCGAAGGGTGCTATCTGCTCGAACCCACATATCGCCCATGAAGCCCGCATGTTCTCGACGTCCGGGGCGTATCCTGGGTCGGGTGGATGCTCGAGCTTTGGCGCCGACGTCAGCGGCACGGCGCGGAGGCCCATGGTCGACAGCGGCGGAGCACTCGTGTCCTCACGGCGAGGCGTGAAGTGGGGCCTTGGTGTGAAAGGCACCGGCGGAGTGTGGAGGTCCTCGGGGTATCCGTAGCCGGGAGCGGGAGTGAAGTCAGCCCGAGAAGAGGAGCGAGGGGCGTAAGGGAGCATCCCTACCGAGGTGCGAGGTGGGGCGGCCGAGTGAGGCGCTGACGGACGCGCGGTCGATGAAGGGGGCGGTTTCGGCGCAGAAGGGTGTGCCGTCTCTGCCGCGGACGTCGGAGTGGTAGAAGCCCGCAAGGCCCTGACGTGGGTGTTGAGGCCCGCTATCATCTCGAGGAGGGCGGTGTGCTCTCGGTCGCGCTTCTCGTCGCGAAGTAGTTGAGCGTCGATCGCGGACTGCATGTGGGCGAGGCGGTCGGCTAAAAGGTCGGCGGCCGAGGGAGACTCGCTTACGTGTTCCCACGCGTCCGAATTGTGTTTTGACCCTCGAGCCCTCGTTCTCTCTCTCTCTCTCTCTCTCTCTCCTCTTTTTCTGGTGGGCACTCCTGATTCTGCTCACCAGAGGGGGTCCGTTTAATTTATGTTTCCGGCCTGTTACTTTTAATGTTTGAGTGCAGAGTGTTGATTTGTTGTTTTTACCCGTTGTATCGCCTGTTGGTGACCTGCAGCCCCCTGAGTACCCCCAAGCCCCGAGTCTTCCGAGTCATCCTTTCGAGTCTACGAGTCCCTACGAGTCCCAAGTAAGCAGTATCTGCTCGCCGCGCCCTTCTCTACGTCTTCCGTCCCTCCGCTTCGCGTACCGTGCCACTCTCCCGTCCATTTCACATGCCCGTCATTTGCCCTCCCCGTTCTCCCGATGAGCCCGTTCCGGGCTCCCCGGATGGATCGTGCGCCGCGCTAGCCGCCGGTGCGCCTCCGCGGCTCGTTTCCGAAGAGGAAACGAGCTTCGCTCCGACACAGGGGGGATTTTTTTATATCCATTTACGGGGGCATTTGCATTTGTAAAAAAATAACCAAAGCCTGAGGTTGCAGCCTCTTCCCACTTCCCAGCGGCCTTTGTATGCTTGGCGATCAGGGGAGGGGGGGGAGTCAGCGCTCGAGGGCAGGCCCAGTATCCAGTATGGGCGTGGGAGTGCGAGTCGCGGCCCGCGCCCACGAAGGGTCTGGGCCTGGATGATGATTGCCGAGCCCCTGCCGGAGGGCAGGGGCTGAGGTTGATTGTACGGGCCCACACCCCGGGGGGTGTCCGCGATGGAGAGAGGGGGGCGCGAGGCCCCTATTGACCCCCACTAATAAAAGTAGGTTGCGCGGTTCTATAATGTAGGACGGAACTTTTTAGCCGTAGGGCTAAGATATGATGGGTGAGGGGTATGGAGACGTCCTCCCATACCGCTACAGCCGCCAATGAGGTGGTCTGAGAGGCATGGGAGGGGACGGCGCGGCGACGGCGACGGCGTGCGGCGTGCAGCGCCTCCGAAGTCCGAAGGGATAAGTTCTAACGCTTCTCTTTCTTCCTCTCTTTCTTTTCTCCCTCTTTTGGACGTCTCGTGGTCCTGTCCCTTCTCTCTGGGAAAGATTCCTTGATTCTCTCTCGAAGAAGTAGTAAAGTAGGATGGGACTCCTAGCCTACGAGTAGTTGAGTCCCTCCCTCTCTCTCTCTCTCCGGCTTCACCACAAAAAGGCTAAAAACAGTTCCACACCCGACAAAAAAGACGTTGTGGTCCTCCCTCCTCCCACCCCTTGCCCCGCTGCCAGCACGCCCCTCATCCGCCTCTCGCCAGCACCCATTACGGTTGTATCACGGCCGTCCCCAACGCACACCTGTAGATGGTTGCCTCGGAGAGCCCACTGCTCGTCCGTAAGTCGTCGAGCCCGCTCTTCTCGCTGCACGCCAGCTCCAACCTTCTCAATGTGGCACTCAGTGAGCTCTCGTCGGCCACACGGTGGGTGAGTAGTATTTCCCGCCTTGCACCGCGTGTGTTCGTTAGTCGCAACCGGACCACTTCAAAGCCGGCGACTCAGGACGCATCGATGGGAGAGTTCACCTACGTGGGGGTCGAGCGCGTCTTTGAGGCACTCGAGTGCACTGTCGACGGATTGCATGTGGTGCGGCTGCTCCGCATGTCTTGGCTACTTAAACAGCGAGGCATACCGCTTCAACGGCGACAGGAGCTCCCCGAGGAGGCTTTCCTCGGGGCCGGCGAGCTGCGCCATGGATGGGAGCGAAGCTGGATGCGCGACGAGGTGCTGCCAATTATCGTCGTCTCCTCGCGCTGGGACTCGCCCTCCCATCCCGATCCGTACGCGAGGCAGCTGAACAAGGTGATAGATGCACTCGAGCGCAACAAGCATACATATACCATGAACTTTCATGGCTCGGAGGGATTTTCGGAGGTCGGTATCTTTTGGGACTGGGCTAGCCTTCTTCATGGGGATGGGCACATGCGACAGCACGAGGCCCATATTTTTGCTGCAGCTGCAGCCTTTGGAGGTGACAGATCTAGGGGTGGCGCGCCAATACAGGCAGAGGAGCGCAAGGGCCTTCGATCGCGTGCGGCGCACACTACTTCAACGAACGAGGAAAGGCAGCCAGAGCTGGTGGTCGCAGAGTATCAGGAGGAGCTCAGCGGTTAGGGGCTCAAGGCGACAGACGAGCTGCATGCTATGGCTCGCCTAACCCAACGGCCTGCTCCCCTGGCTACGCATGGCTCTCACTCAGCTTAACTATCAATGCAGCATGCTAGTTCGGCGCGCTATGCAAGTTGCGATTTTTGTTCCTGTTGGATGCAGGAGTTCCACAATACGACAATAAGGACGTGGTCACGCACCTCACACGTGTTGGTGTTACGGCTAGCTGAGCCCGTTCCATTAAATGTGAGCCTAGCGAGGTACTTGCAAAAAACTTCGTAATACTCTCGCCGCGCGTGCAGCCTTGGGCTCACTACTCGCATGCACGCCTTCAACTCTAACCCGAAAAAAAAACTTCTTAATAGTCTCGCCGCGCGCGCGACCCTGCACAGCCTCTATGCAGCCACGCCCGCTTCCCTTATCCCCAGGCGAGAAGCGCTCAATCACCATCACCCACAGCATAGAAAAGCGCTCAATCACCATCACCCACAGCATAGAAAAGCGTTCAATCACCATCAGCCTACACGTGGGAAACGCGTTCAATCGCCATCACCCCCACCGCATGGAAAAGCCTTCAATCACCTACACATGGAAAAGCGTTTCAATCGCCATCACCTCCCGGTACTATCTAGGCATTTCTGATTTAACGACCTGACAGCTGACGGAGTAACATACGCTCATTATAGTTTTGAGGCATCGGATTGACCAAGCTCAGTGTGACGTTAGCTAGTGTATTGATGCGGTGTGACAATTGATTTGTCATATGAGTTTGAAGCTTCACATTCTCTTCGAGAGCGTCTTGCCGCTTCGCAAGGGCGTCAAGTAACTTTCGGGAAAGTTGGACGTGAGGGGGCGCCCGCATAGCGTTTTCGTATGTAACGTTGGCGTGATTACAGTGGGAAAAAAAATGACGTGAGGCGACAAACGTAAGCTTTTCCATCGTTATGGCCCTCTAGAGCTGCGCTGTTCTCGCACTGTCAGAGGCCGCGTCTCCAGCGCTTCTTCTTCTTCTAGCGCCGCATCCCTAACCGCAGTGCGGTCTTGATGCATGCCGCCGTGCTGGCTTCCTGTGCGAACATCCGGTCCCTCCTCCTCGGCCTCGAACGAAGCAGCGGAGCGGCAGACACTATCCAATAAAAGAATACAGCGGGAGTGGCTATTGAGTTACGTCGTCAGCAAGGGGTTGCGACGAGGCAGAGGGATGTGAACGGATCCCAAACTTTGCCCGAGCGTTAGAGAGTGTGCGGAACGGGGCCCCCGACTTCCTGTAGGACACGGGGTCGTCATCCTTTCGAATTCGACGAGGATTACACACAAGCAACGGGCGTGCGAGTGCGAGCAAGTCCAAATAATCATCGGAGGCCACCACCACCACCATGCTTCCGTTGTCACCTGAGACGTGATGGAGTGGCTGGTGTCATTGTCACGCGCTCATTTTGCAGCACCTGTACATGTACCTCAACTTGTCCTGGGTGCTACTTCGTCGGTTCAGCCGGAATTGCGTTATGACTTCGTCCTGTTCGCATTCAACGTTGTGCTTGTCAAGGTTTATGTTCTGCCAGGTTTCGTTATTCCACTCAGTCGTCACGTCACGACATTGGCCCGCGGCCGCCATGGAATTGCACGTGTAATCATACGATAACATGTCGGCCAAGTTGTTCCGTCATACCGTCATATGACACTTGCCATGGAACTGAGTATGATATAATACATCTGATATCATATGATACTTGCTCCAAACATCTACACTTATAAACCCGCCATTATGATAAAAATAAAAATCTTCTTACTCAGTACTTAGAATCGGATGCTGCATAGCTGCTGCTGCTCGATGACAAACCATTTCAGGCTCCCACAGCGGCACCCCTGGAGCGTCTCCACATGGCGCCGCCCCCACTCCACGGCGGTGTGACGCTCGTCATCGCCGTCGTCGCCGCCGCCATGCCGCCATCGTTGCTGCACATCAGCTTGGCGGCCATTGGGGGGGGGGGGGGCTCGGAGCTGGGAGCGCCGGTATTTCCCGCGCCCGAACTTGTACCAGTAAAACTAGCGTGAATTGTAGCCTCTAGTCTTGTCATATGACACTCAGTATCAGGTCTAGAGCAACTAATACTGAGATATCATATATGATATCATATATGACAGAACAACCTGGCATGTCGGGTGTGGGTCGATTCAGTTTGAATTTGGCGATTGGATTTGTACCACAATCGACATCGTGCTTGTCCAAGTATATCACGCTAGCATCCTGCAATGTTGTTTGCACCGAGCTCGAGATTTTGGAGATTGTTCAAGGCCCCCATGGAGAGAGCCTCGAAGAATGCCTTGGTCCCTCCTTCGCCGAATTCGTTGCGCGTGAGGTGGAGAGTGTCGAGATTCTTCAAAGCGACGTCAAGTTGGTGGACGGTCAATGTACTTCAAGTAACATTATGGGGGTATGTACAGGGTCCGACGTCACATTGCTCGATGGTACATGTGTAGCAGCATCTTCATCTTCTGGCACTGACTATATTCCCAATGTGCGGGGCGTTCGCATCAGTGGGATAGTCAACGGTGAGGAGAGAAGAATCGACCTTCCTTCAGGGAATTACAATCACTTTAACGTCGCCAGACTGCAGGGGATGAACGCCACGGAGAACCTCGAGAAATGGGTTTCCAAAATCGAGATTGCCAAGGGCTGCACCGCCAATATCTACGATAGTACCAGCATGCAAGGCAACAAGACTACGCTGAGTAATATTCCCGCGTCAGACCAGGTGTTGACAAGCAGCTCACAGTACACATTTGACCCCAGCGTGCTTGGCCTGAAATCGATCTCTGTGAGGTGTGACGATGCGCGCCCGCTAGAAGAACCGCTACGGAAGGGAGAGGGAGTGCGCCTTGTCGGTGACCCAGGACAGTTCATCACACTTCCGGCAGGTGCATATACGCACCGGTTATCATGGGGCCCATAGTTCAAACTATAACAATAGTTTTTTGACTAGTATTATAATCTATACCACAGGTACTGTGCGGTAACTGCGCAGGTGCTTGTACAGGTTTTTGGCCCTTGAGAACCTTTGGTACTTGTATCTTGTGGAACAACTTAGAAGGCGGAGCGGGGCGGGGGGCGGGCGCGGACGTGACCACACCCACAGCACTCCACATTCTCCCTACGGGCCCCACACAAGCAGGGTCTCGGCGCGTGGCGACACACTCGTCAGGGTTACAGTGGGAGGCTGTGGGTACTTGGGCTCGCCACTGCCGTCGGCTTCTTGACTCAGGAGACAGAGGCGATGAGTGCGATGTTGGCCCAAAAGCCGCGCTCAAGAAGAAGTGAACCTTCACACCATCCTTTTGCCTTTTGGGGAAAGGAAAGGGGTTGGGTCGAAAAATAAAAGTCTTTCGGGGTGAGGGGGAAGGGGAGAGCGAAAAAAATTTAGCATATAGCCCCAACCTGAGGGCTGTCAGTCGGTCTTTTAGAAGGTTAAGTGCGCGTGCGCGCAGCACATGATAGTTGCGTGCTGCCTCGCGAACCACCGGTGCCTTCTTCGGCGCACACTATTGAGCTATCATTGAGGGCTTTCCCATGTTTGCTCTTTGGGATAAAAAAGCAACAGGTTCATAGAGCCCACTCCGACTCCAACGAACGACAACGGCAAGCAACATTTGCTAGCCCTTGTGCCCGCCCTCGACCATCATCGCCGCCCACAGCCGATTCAACACGATGCGTAGGCACGGCACCACAGCACACGCTGTAACTGCGGGAGTGCGGGCGAGGGGCTTTGTCCAGCGACGCTCGGAGCATTCAGCTTGCTCCGGGGTCCGCACAAGTGAAGCAGACCTTGTTGAGGCCTCCCAAAACAAAGTCGCATGCATAGTTGAACGCCAAGTTGGCGACGCCCAAAAGGGCGCGCTCCGCGGCGGGACCGACCCCAACGGCCGACCATGGTGCCAGCGTGCGTGGGCATCGCGGATTATGTGGACGCCGCATTCGCCGAGACCTTGGCGGCGCGAGCTTAGCGTGCGAACTGGCGTGTGTCGTTCTTGGGCCGCGAGCCGTAAGGATTCTCCTCCGAAAAGCGCCCTTGCTTCGCGCCCTTGCGGCGCGAGGGCTCTTTGGGGTTGGCTTTTAGCATCAGAGTTACCTGCACGGGTTGGAGAGCATCAGGTGACCCAGTGGGGAGGGTTAGAACGGGGGCGCGCAATAGGTGGTGGGGGCGGCCGAGCCCGCCAGGGTTGCTTGGGGTCATAGTGGCGCGCAGGAGCCGCGCCTTTGGCGGATTTTCGAAGCCAAAGCTCTTCGCGACGCCTTGCAGGTCGAGGGCGTAGACGTCGAACACGTCCTTGAAGGAGTGCGAGTTATACGCATGTATGTACGAGCTGTGCAATTGCGAGGAGGGTTGCTCGGTCCGAACAGGTCGGCCCAAACAAGGCAGTGACCGCTGATCGGGGGGCGCGGCGGTTGAGCCGAGCGCTAAGGCGTGGCGCGCCACCTCACGGCGCAGATGGCGGCGAGGGCGCGCACCGGTACGCCTCTCGAGCCGATTTGTGTAGGTAGTAGTTTTTGGCGACAAGTTTTTCGAGCTGCGCCCCGACGTTGGCGAGCTTAGATGTAGGGAACTCGTACTCACAGACAGGTACGTTGGCCTGCACGCGAGCGGCAGTGGAAACGGAGGTACACTTAGGGCACGCAGATAGCGACTGGTAGCGCGCTAGGCACTTGCCTGCTTGAGATATTTGAGAAAGGCGATCTCCTGGGGCAGGAGGAAGAGGAGCGCGCGACCTCGGCCACCAGCGCGAGCGGTTCGGCCGACTCGGTGGATGTAGGCCTTGGGCTCGTCGGGCGGGTCGTACTGGACCTGTGGGCAGGAGCCAGGAGGCGGCAGTAGATGGGGGGAAAGACGAGTGCGATGCGGGAGGAGGATCGAATCGTGCCAAGAGCCCCTGGTGGCGCGGCGGTGACCGGCGGGCAAGGTGCCGCCCTCACGATCCAGTCGACAGCCGGAATGTCCAGACCGCGGGCCGCGACGTCCGTTGACAGTAGGATCCCAGACGATGCTGAGCAAAACTCGAAGAAGGTGGCTGTCCGCTTGTTCTGCTTCTGGTCGCCGTGCAATTCGAGGACGGGCAGGTCGATATAGTTGAAGAGTTCCGCGTGATACTTGACCTGAATAACCGCCAAGCAGGTGGGGAGGCGCGTCGGCGCTCGAGGGCCCGCGAGCGCTGCACGATGGGTAGAGGGGAGGGCGGCGCACCGAATTGCAGGAAGAGAAGAAGACGATTACTTTCTTCGTTAGGTTCTTCTTGAGAAAGGTGAAGAGGAGAAGGAAGCGCTTCGCGCTTTCGCACACGACGAAGCCCTGCGATGGGCCGGCGGAAGGGTTCGGCGGCGGCGGCGCGCCGTGGCGGGAGGACGAGCGGGCGACGAGGCGCGGACAGGCCACCACCTGCTCAAGCGTTGAGACGGTGGCGTTGTCGGCGAGCTGCTGTGCCTCGACGTATACCGGCTTGTGCTGGATGGCGAGGCGGGCCAGGTCGGCCACATTCTTGGTCTGCACAGGGCGTACGGACGGTGGCTCGCGGGCGAGTGGCGAAGGCGCGTGGCGATGGGAGCGGCAGGCCCTACGCCCCCTACACCTGCGTGGCGGAGAAGAGCGCCGTCTGGCGGCCTTCGGTGGGGAGTAGCTTGATGATAGCGCGCATATCCTCCTCGAATCCAATCTCAAGGATCCGGTCGGCCTCGTCGATGATGAGCATCTGCAGCTTGGTGAAATCGAATCCCTTGGTCCCCGATAGGTGGTCGAGCAGGCGGCCTGGCGTAGCGACGAGGTGGGCGACGCCCTTTGCCAGCTTGTCCGCCTCTGCGCGCCTGTTGGCGCCGCCCATCACGAGCCCGTGTGTCTGCCGATGCTGCGCGCAGAGTTCGCGAAGCACGCCGTAGATCTGCATTTTGGAGATCGGGAGAGGGGGTGGGGGCGAGCGTTGCGCGGGAAGGGCGCTCAGCGGCCCAATGCAGCGACGGCGCAGCCGGGGAGCTTTCCCTGCGCACCCACCTGCAGTGCGAGCTCTCTCGTCGGCGCGATCGTGATCGCTCCCGTTCCGTTCCTCGGCATCCACCTGGCCCTGGCGAGCAGCTCGACGGCGGGTATGAGGAAGGAGAGCGTCTTCCCTGAGCCCGTCTTGGCCTGCGCGAGAACATCGAGCCCCTTGAGAAGAGGAGGGATCGACCTCGCCTGGATCTCCGTGAGCGTGCTGAAGCCCATCGATCCAAGCGCGGCCTGGGTCTGAGGAAGCAGGTGGAGCGAGTCGAAACGGATCCCCTCGTACGATGCCGATGGCTCCGAAGCCTCCGCCTGCGCTTCTTCGGCTGCAGAAGCCAGCTCCTTCTCAAGAGAAGCGGCCTCTTCTTGAGCGAGAGCGTTCTTCTGGCGTTCCGCCTCCTCCTCGGCGATCCTGCGCTTCTGCTTGAGTTTGGGCTTCTTTTTTGTGGGTGAGGAAGTATCTGGGCGCACACGCTTGCCCTTCCGACCCGACGGGGCCACGCCCTCGCTCGGCTTGATGCCCACGGTCTCTTTGCGCGCCATGGCACACGAGGGAAGAGAGTGGAAGAAAGAGACAGAAGAGGCAGAAAGTGAGGGTGTGAGAAACCAAAGAAATAGGCTTGGAGTAGTGAGAAACGAAGGGGATGTGCGAGAGAGAAGGCCGCCCGAGAGTGGAGATCGCGCTCCTGGGGGCACGCCGAGGGGTTTATTCTCGTATGGAGGGGTTTCTTCCTTTACACTCGAGGTGCCCCCGCGGGCTGGCGTCTTCCCCCCTCGCTCCACAATATGTATGTTTACCTCGTCTCCTCTACTCTGTGGACGGCACGTCGACGGCGGTGGGGAGAGAGAGAGAGGGAGAGAGAGAGAGAGAGCGTGAGGGAGAGAGAGAAAGAGGGAGAGAGAGGGAGGGAGGGAGGAGGGAGGGAGAAGAGAGAGAGAAGGGGTGTGTATGTAGAGAGAGAGATCTCTGGGAGAGGGTGGGGTGGAGAGAACAGAGGGGGAGCGAGAGGGGGAGAAAAAGAGGGGGTGGAGGAGAGGAGAATAGAGAGAGATGGAGAGAGAGAGAGAAGAGAGAGAGGGAGAAAAGGCGAGAGGGAGGGAGAGAGGGAGAGAGAGAGAGAAGAGAGAGAGAGAAAGGGAGAAGGCCGTCAAGTCCTCGTCCGACGAATCCTCTGTGTGGGCCAGCGCGCCGCTGTGAGTGAGAGACGCAGCCACGAAGCCAAGCCACCGAGTCTACTCTACAATCTACAATAATACTACCGTTGGAACTTAGAGCGTCGTAGGGCATCTTGTTCGCTAGCAGTCGTCGCCACAGGCGCGGGACTGACCGATTCTTCGGTGGGCGGGGCTCTTGCTCCGCCCACCCCCTTCTCCGCGCTGTCTCTTCCCTCTCTTGCGGCACGCGCAATGGCGCGCCTGCAGCAGGCCTCCAGCTGCCCTCTGGTGACCCCTGGAGGCTTTGGAAAAAAAATCTTCTTAAAAATTCCCGCTACGTATGCGGCGTGAGGCAGCTTGCTAGTGTACCTCCCTACTACCCAACCTTAACCCCTCACAACCCCTTTCCCCTTCCCCAGTTCCCTCTTTAGCGGAGAAGCTGGTTCCAGGGAGGCCGCGCGCGCTGCTTCGGCCGGGAGTTGGAGAGAAGGGGGCGGGAGAATGTGGTTCGTCTCTTGATCAAGTTTCGACTCGGATGTTCTCGTTTGTATAACGCGAGATCTTCATTGGTTCCCGGTGTGGTTCCTACTAAGAGATTTGGCTACCCTAGGTGATGTTCTTTATGTCCAGGCCTCTCGCCGCCTGCAAGAGGTCCTCTGATGCTCCTAGGTTGAAATCCTTGTTACAGTGGGCTTATCATTTTCCGAATGTGTTTGTTACTCGGGGCGTGTAGCCCCATGTTCTCGCGCTGTTTTTTTAACCTTTTGCTCATAGCGAGAATGACGAATTGGGATGGCCCTTAGCCCTTAGGGCCTGAGGGCAATGAGGAAGGTGGCAAGCCGGCGGCAGGCGCGGCTTCGGAGACGGCTTCGGAGACGAAAGCCGTCTCCTCAGCCGCGCCTGCCGCCGGCTTGCCACCTTCCTCATTGCCCTCAGGCCCTAAGGGCCATCCCAATTCGTCAGGTGTAGAATCTCTCCCGGTGCGTCCCGCGCTGGACGTCTCAATGGGGGTCAACCCCACCTCTTGCAGAGTCGGGCACCATGCCTGCCCTGCCCCCTTTCTCCTCTCCGGACGGACATCCACCGCCACCCTCGCAGTGGGAGGTGATGCCCTCCCTTTCTTCGCCCCCTGATCTCTCTGCGGTTCCCCCACCATCATCTCCGCCATCGCCGCCGGAGCCCATGGAGGGCAGGTCCAAGCCCGAGTCTTTCCAGGGTGAAGATCATCCTCTGGAAGGATTCCTCCCCTCTTCTAGCGCATGCCTCGAGGCTCCACCACCCTTACCATCGGACTCGGAGGCCGCCTACGAGCCCTATCACGCCTCCCTCGAACGCCTCTCGGTCGCCTCGGTCGCCCCAAGTCAGCCGTCTCGTCGTGAAGAGGCCCCGGGCCTGCTGCCCGACTCCCTTCTTCATCTCTCTTCTTCTTCACCGTCTGCTACGGCCCTGCCGCCAACTTCGTCGGCTTCACCGGGGCTCAATGCCGTCGAGCTGCGCTATATTGAACTCATGCAGGCCATGGCCGCACAGTTCTCTCAGCAGCTTGCCGCGGTCACCAGCGCGATTGAACGAGGCCGACTCCCTACTGCTCCAGTCCAGGCAGCCAGCCCGCCTCCACCTCCGTCCGAAGATGGCGGCGAAAATGTTTTGCCTCCGCCACCGCCGCTGCCTCGTTCCTCATCGAAACCTAAAAAGCCTCATAAGGACAAGAAGAAGGACCGCCGCCGCCGCCGCTACAGTCCCTCTACTTCTTCGTCCTCCTCGTCCTCGTCCCCGGTTTCTAGCCCGCGTTCATCCAACTCTTCGCCGATCAGCGACTCGGAGTCCGATGGGTCATCCGAGTCTACGGACTCTCGCCGCAAGCCTCGCCGTGCCAAGGGTGGCCACTATACCACCGCAGGCAAAAGCTACAATACTCGAGAGGGACGGCCCTCTATGATGGCCCCCGAAGGTTTACATTCTAACTCTCGCCGATCTCTTCGCCCCCACGCCTCTAAGTCCAAGTCAGGCCATCACAGTAGCCGGGAGAGTCGACGTCACACTAAACGCCACGCCGCTCCTCCCGCGGACCCAGCCCTGTCGGATGAGCCGGACATTCTCGAGCAGTGGCTACGCCACTATGGGCGCCACGGCAAGGCCTACTCTGACTCCGCTAGTGCCCCACTCGAATACCAGGTGATGGCGGCCCGTGAGGTCCCCTCTGGTGAGTCGTCCAAGGATTGTTTGTTGTGTCATGTGCTTGCCCCCGAGCGAGGGGTGCACAGATGGTAGGAGTTACCGCCATGGGGGTGGCAGCAGAGCTGCCACTCCCCATGGGGAGTCCTTGAGTGGGTGGCTGCACGGCGGCGCTGGCGGTCTGAGCCTGGCTCAGGTTCTGTTGATCAGCAGGGAACAGGACCTTGCCTGCTCCCTGCTTCTGTGGCTGCCTGGGAGGCGAGGGAGGCGGCGCCATCTCGAAGTCGTGGTCGGGCCGTGCGGAGGCCTGCGAGCGCTTCGGCTCCGGCGGCTTGGGGCGGCCCCGTTGGGGCGTCGTGGCGGCAGGGGGCTGGGAAGTGGGAGCGGTCGGCGCGCGCTCCATCGCTAAAACTATAACAATAGTTTTTGATGTTAAACATTGATAATAGGGTCCTATGTGTCCTATGTCCTAATATGTGAATATTGTTGTTGTTGTAGAAATAACTATGGACATTTGATGGCTCCATTCGATTGATGTCTCATAATTGACGGAACGACACCTTGGCGTGCGGCTTGTGGGTGTGGTGGCACGGGCCGTGGCTCGTGGCTCGTGCTCGTGCTCACCTGATCGGCCTTGGGTGCAGCGCGCGCACGCTTTGGCGGCGCGGCCATGGTCGCGGCCCAGTCAGGCGTCGCGGCGGGGGTGGCGGCAGGGGAGGAGGGGAGCGACGCGCGCTCCATGACCCTATCTTTTTAAAGATAGTTGTCCTTGTCCCCCTGTCCCCCTGTCCCCTGTCCCCCTACTATCTACTAGTACTATGTATTACCCCCTCTCCTTTTACTCTGGCTTGTCTAGAGTACTCGTATACTCTAGAGTACAATATTCTCCCTCTCGTTCTTGGGGGCCCTTGGCGGGCGTCCGCGGCGGCGGCGGCGGCGGCGGCAGTGCCACTCCGCCTCTCTCCTCTACGACCGCCCTTGGCGATGGACACGCAGTACTACATACAGCACAAGTGGGCACGCGAGCCAAAGCTTCCTTCCCCCCTCGTCCTCGCCCCCCGATCGCCAAGCACTCGGCCTGATGTGGTAGCTGCTTCTCTCCCTCACCCCAGCCCTCTCTCTATCTCCTCTCCCTCCCTCCCTGCCCGTCCCTCTCGCAGCCCGTTCCGGAAGGAGAGGCGTGATCGCACACCCACCATGCTAGGTGCGCGCCCCACCGCCCGAGAGCGCCGCTGTCGCACCAAGTTTCAGCGCAGCGACGCTTTTGCTCACGCCACCTCTCACTTCGCCTGGCAGCTCTCCTTGTCGCGCTTGGCCTCCTCGCCTTCTGGAGCATGCGCAGTGGCTCGAGCATGCAGCGTAGCATGGCACACCGCGTGGAGGAGCGACACGAGCTCGCGCCCATCGCGCTCGCTCATCCTGCCGCACTCTCGCAGAACACGACGCGCGGGTTTGGGGCAGGCCATCCTGGGGAGACGCATACGACGGGTTCTGCGGCAGCCGTTGGCAAGGTCAACGGGGCAGACACGCACGCGGAAAGAAACAGTACCGCCAGGCCAGCATAATTTTCCTGGCGTCGATGAATTGACGACTACGGCATGTGCCGCGCCGGAGGGGCTGACTGTCTGCACACGGGGCTGGCGGCACGCGTGGAGTGTGCCGCCGCACGATAGGCTAGGATGACGTGTTGGATTGGCTAAGGAGCGCCGAGTGCGTTGTGCGGTACGTCTCGATGCTGTTCGGCGGCTGACTTGCCGCACTCACGCCTCCCTCGCGCATGCAGCCCAACGTTGCGTGGGGCGAATTCTTCAGGCAGTTTGCCCAGGGATTGAAGGTCGCCAATCTTGTGATGCGGCAGTGCAGTCCATGGCCATCACCGGCCGCCGCACAGCTGGAACGTGGCCTACGCTTTCCCCCTCGAGTCCACCGGCCGCCGCACAGCTGGAACGTGGCATACGCTTTCCCCCTCGAGTCCTCGCCGCCTCTGGCAAACCGTCTCAGCATGGCCACAGTCGGCGAGGAATGGTGGTGTCAGCTTGTTGTCACTGTCTATTGATGTGCCTAGCCTCTCAACTCCGCGCCGTCGTGGACCCTGTCGAGAATTGACCGATGTTGGCACTATTGAACTCTGAGCATTCACGGTTTCCAACATTCCGGACTCCGGACTCAAAGGGCGCGAGCAACTTCCTCGGGAGGTGAGCCAGAAGTGAGAGCTGGATGGCGCGGTGAGCACACGGGGTCGACCACAAACAGGACGAGCTGCGCCATCCGAGCAAATGCGTGACCCCCAGAGGAGAGGCGGATGAGAGAAGGAGAGGTCGCGTTAGAGGGCAGAGCGTGCACGTATGTGTCGATGGTCGTTGGACACATGGCGCCTACGCGCTTAAGCTAGGGGCAGCGCTAAACGTTACGGCGCTTTTGTTGTGGTTGTTTGTGGTTGTTTGTGGTGCTACACGCTTCACGTGCATGTGATGTCTGTTATTTTGGCCTTTTTGGATTCATTTTCTCTTGAGAGTTGTACCGCTACTGCCATTAGCAAAGCACCAACCCGGCAGGCCACGCCACACATGACCCGTGGTGAAACACAAGGCACGGACTATGGATATGGACTATCGCGCCCTTTGTGCAGCAAGTGTCAAGTGTAAAAGGCCCCTTCACCCTTCACCTTCACCATTTTATTATCGTTCATCGCCCCTGCCTTACTCTTCACGCAAGCATCTGCCCCCCGGCGAATCGCTTGGCCGCGGATGAGAGTGACACGCCCTTGATGCTTGGACTTCCTCGCCCAAGCAGTCCCCAGAAGAAGAATTGACGGAAGGCCTCGGGAGCCCACTGTGGCAAGCTGCGCCCCGCTGAGAACTCTTTTACTTTGTACGGCGGTCGAGCCTGACCATGCGGCGCGAGTGGGAGGAATACCGTTGGGGGAGCCCCGCGAGGGAGGCGAGATCTCGCGTCCGCGTCGTCTCTCTCTCTCTCTCTCTGCCGCTGTGCTTCGGCTGCGCGGGCCAGCTCTGCGCCTCCTCTGGTTCTTCTCCTAAATCATGTTACTATTAAGAGCTCTGGGGTCTCATCTTCTGGTGGCCCTCGCAGTTGTCGACCCCCTGGGCTGCCCCCCCCCCTCTCCCCGTCTCTCTCCCTCCGTCCCGCCTTCAACCGCGACTTCCAACGGGGCTTTCTCACATAAACAGGTGTAACTATTACTTACCCGCCTTTCGACCATCAGGCACTCTCTCCTTCTTTCTCTTTCTCTCTCTCTCTGTCTCTGCGATGTTGCGCTCTCTGCTCGTCCTCTCTCTCCTCTCTCTCTCCTCGGCGTTGGTGGCGGGCCCGGTGGTCGCGGTCGCGCCGAGCGTGTCGCGTGTGACCTCCTCCCCCTCCATGATCGCGCTCACCAAGCCTCAGCGCACCAATCAGCGCCGGCGTGCCTACAACAAGATGTACAAGTCGGAGATGAAAACTGCGATCAAGCGGGTGAGCCCTGCAGCGCGATTAGCGAGGGCGCGCCCGGGAGTAGAAGGCGCAGGGGATAGGCGGAGGATTCAGTCAGACACGTGTGCGCCCGGCGCGTGCGCACGTGTGGGATGTGTGGAGGAAAAGTGGGAAGGGGGAGGGGAGGGGGAGAGGCTCAGGCGAGCGGAAGAGGGGGGGGGGGGGCGGACTTGCTGAGCTGCCGGTGAGAGGAGGAGGGCAAAGGATGCGCTGGAGAGCACGCCGATAGAGCACTCGAAGCCCCACCCGCTCAAATTGGGCGACGGGACGGGGCAGCCAGGCGGAGGAGCAGAGGATGAAGCTTGCGCCGGGAAGGGTTTTCCCGTATGGGAACGGGAGCTACTGCGTTTACCGAAGGGACGCTCGAGCGCTGGCAGTATGCCGAGTACAGAAGAAATGCTGCGTTGAGGCAGGATTGAGCCAGCCTGGCAAAAGATGTCATGGAGGGACCTGCTGGGCTGTACTGTACGCAATATAGGGGAGAACATGCACGGGCTGACAACTATACACCATGTTGCCCGCACCCTTCTCTTTGGCAACCCCAAATCAGTCTCTTCACTGCTCGCATGCGCCCAGGTTTTTGAGGCAGTTGAGCAGGGTGACTACCAGTACGCTTCCATGCGCCTCAACAAGGCGCAGTCCATCATCGACAAGAATGTCAAACGCAACATCATGCACAAGAACACTGCCGCTCGCCGAAAGTCGCTGCTCACCATGAAGGTCAAGGCGCTCGAGGGCGCCGCTGCTGCGCCTGCTCCTGCTGCCGAGTCGCCCGCCGAGGAAGCATAGAGTTGATCTCACCATCACCTCTGCTTGACTGCTGCTCCGCGCACCATTTGAAGAGGCGTATTCCTCTTCATCCTGGGCTGAGGCGTGTTCCTATCCATGCTTGTGGCGCGGCTCCTCGCTGCCGGCCTTTGCGCTGACCTGCGCATGCCCTCACCGCTGAGCTCGGTACACTGCCACGGACGCGTCACTTGTGGGCAACGCTTGCACGCTGTACTGCCATCCCGCTCCGATGGCCGCTAAGCCGCCGCCCGCTCGTGCGAGCAATCCGTGGCATGGCGACCCCTTTGTGCACAATGGAATGCTGGCGTGATCGGCTCTGGCGCTTCACGGTTCTCCTTCTTGAATGGAGGCGTGCTGCGTGGTTGTGCGTCGTATCCTGGCGCTACCGGCATTCCCTGCGTGTGCGTAGTTCCACACTGGCATCAGGCCCTAGAGTGAGATGTGCGTGGATAGGTGGTGTTGCAGCGGGTCGTCTCAATTCTCTGTGCCGCGTACGTCGTCCTTATCTTTTGCTGCCGACAAGTAATATACTCAACTCGCACAGGAGATGGCCACTCTGCCTTCTCTCTCTCCCGGCTCCCCCTCATGAGTCAATGTGGAAGGGAAATTGTACCATCTACGGCCCTAGATAGAGAAGGAGGAGGAATGGAGGAAGAAGGAGGCGCTAGCGAGTGTCGCATCCGCGATCGACTCCCTACGTGCTTCTAATTACTGACCGACCGGCGTGACCCGCGCTCTTTCCATAAGAACCTTTCCCGCCGCGGTTCCTCCTGGCTGTCTCGCGTGCTTTGCACGACGTTTGTCTCCTTGCACAATGCCATCGCCTGAGTCCCTCCTTTTCCTTTTGCTCTTGCGTTGGTCCCGTTCGCGCTTTCCTCCCCCCCACCCCCGCGCTAGCCCTCGTCCTCGTTGTAGGTGCTCTCGTTCATCAGTGTTTTCATTTAGCAATAGGTGTTCTACGATTCCCTCCTTACCTTCTACTTATTCATTCTTCGCGCGTAACGCGTAACTGTCGATTCGCAATCGGATAGTTCGTAGGGCCAGGTAAATGCACTTTTACAATTTTTTTCAAGTTTTGGTGGCTGCTCGAGCTCGTCAGAAATTTGAAATTTGGGCCCTCTCTACAAGTGGGCTGCAAGTTTGGGGGCGCGGCGCCCTCTCTCTAATAGTATAACCCCATAACTAAGTTTATACTTGGTTGCCCCATGGGGGGGCACGAGCCCCCCCCTCTCTCCACTCCTCCCCTGCCATGGGGGAGGAACCACCCATCCTCCTGGCACGCCTGATGGCTTGCCAGGAGGCCACTGCCCTACTGACCCACTCCCTTCCCCACAGGCTCGCCCCATTCGCCCATCCTGGCCCCTCGTGGCCAGCCCATTGCTCCAACCCCCCCTCCCCCCCTGGTCGACAGGCAGACAGGTGCAGATTGGGGGCCCCAGAGGCTCAGGAGCGCCAACGAGGGAGAGGCAGGGGAGACCAGGGCCCAGTCCCAGCCTCCTCTGCCCCCAGAGCTGGCCTCCATGAGCCTCCATGGGTCGCCAGCAGGCAGCTGCAGGCCTGCCGCAGGCGCGCCATCGCGCGTGCCGCAGGAGAGGGGAGAGAGAGCGCGGAGAAGGGGGTGGGCGGAGCGAGAGCTCCGCTCACCGAAAAATAGGTAAGTCCCGCACCTGTTTACAGGATAAGTCGGGGCTGAGACCGCCGCCCACTCGGAGACACAGGAGGAAGGGGGGGAATGATCACCGGGGGGGGGCGCGGGCCACCGGACCATATCTAAGCCCTTCACCCCTATCCCCCTAGTAGTGCACGGGGGGAGTCGCCTTATGGCGGGGGGAGAAGGGCCGGGGAAGTGGGGGTGTAGAAAGTTTCCTACGTGAGTAGAAAGTAGAGGGTCCACGGCCGCGTGTGCGGTGAGACTATTAAAAGGTTTATTTTATTCTAATAGTATAACCCCTTATCTAAGACTAAAACCCCAAAATCACCTCTCTACGCGGTATAAATAATACCCGTATGGTCACGTTCCCAGCCGACCGAGAAATGCCAAATCGGGCGCTTGCCCGATTCCACTTTGGTGATCCCCTCGAGGGTGGTCTTGGCGCGCTGTTGATTGCGCCCCTTCCTACAAGTTACGAGTAAAACTCCGCGGCAAACAAGAACGATCGAGCACGAAGACGCACGAATTGGCATAAGGTCTGAAGTCGATCGCGGATGCGACAGATAGCTATCGGGGGATTTTCGCGGTGCCCCCGATAGCTATCGGGGGGGCTGCTGGTGATGACCGGAAGAAAATTTTCCCCCAATAGCTCTCGGGGGCCGTTGGCTCCTGGCTCCTGGGGGGTAATATATACATTGCTGTATGTACATGTGCATGGCATTGTGCATTGTGCAGCAAACGCAGGCGACATGATGGACGACGCAGGTTGTGTTGTCGCTTTCCCTTGCCTTCTGCTCATGCCAGACAACCTATTGTTAAAATAGGGGGCAATGGGGGCGCTCTGCGCCCCCCTACACCGGGCACTAACTTCCCTCCGGGGGGGCCCGTCAGTCACTCTCACGCCCTGCCTCTTGGCATGGGCTGAGCACTCAACACCAACACTCTGACCCAGACCCCCAGTGGGCGCGGGTCGAGACTCGCACTCCCAGGCCCACTCGGGCCAGCACTCGTACTCACTCTTCCCCCCCTCCCCCCTCTCCTAGTCACCAAGCAGACAGAGGCCTGCAGGGGGCACACAGGACCGGCGAGGCACGCGAGGGAGAGGCAGGAGGGGCCAGGGGCTGAGCCCCAGCCTCCACTGCCCCCTGAGCTGCCTGGCTGGCCCTCTGGGAGCCCCCTCAGGACCCCTGAGAGCAGGTCGTGGCGCGCGCCATGGGCACGCGCCGCAGGAGAGGGCGAAGAGAGAGTGGAAGAAGGGAGAGCGGAAATCGTCAGTCCCCGGACCGGGGATTCACCGATAACCGCGACCCGTTTACATTAGTAAACGGGCGGAGTGAGAGGCTGGCGACAGGCGGAAGAACGGAGGGAGCGGCGCAAGGCTTCGACCAGGGATGCCCTCTCAACGTATGGTTCCCCGGGCGCC
>CM030934.1:2129999-2153773 GCA_018136815.1 Isochrysis galbana
CCTCTTCCAGTGCGACATGCACGCCGACACTGCGCTGATCCTCGCCGCAAAGAACGGCCATGCGCCCGTGTGTAAGCTGCTCCACCGGAGCGGTGCGTGCGAGCACGTGCGCAACATGTCACGCGAGAACGCCTACGACGTGGCAAACCACATGCGGCACATCGACGTGCTGCGCGTCTTCAGCCCGTACGAATCTGACCAGGACGTCGGCGAGCAGACTCTCGATGGGACGCTGCCTCGCGATCAAGGTGAAAACGACGTCACCCTGCTGATGCTCGCCAGCCGTGAGGGCAGGCTTGATGAGGTGCGAAAGCTTCTCGAAGCCCGCGCGGACGTGAGCCACCAGTCCAAATCCGGTTGCACTGCCCTCATGATGGCGGCTGAAGAGGGGCGGCCCGAGCATGTCGCGGTAGTAAAGGCGCTGCTAGAGCACGACGTGGAGAAAATGAGTTTGCAGCTGAAAGAGAAGAAGAAGGGCAAAAGCGCGCTCGCCCTCGCAGTACAGGCGGGAAACCTTGAGGTGGTGAAGCTGCTCGCAGACAGGGGCGCCGACATGGATGTGCGCCTCACCAAAAAGATACCGCACAAGGAAACCCAGGAGCCTGTAGAGAAAGACGGGAGATCGCTTCTCCATCTGGCATGTATGCATGGGCACGTTCACGTTGTCGAGTTGCTCCTCCAGCGCCACGCCGCGATCAACGACAGGAACGCCGTTGGCGACACGCCCATCATGCTCGCGGCGCGCTTCGGCCATCTCGATGTGGTCAAACTGCTCCTAGAGAAGGGGTGCGACATCTCCGCGGAAACGAAGGAGCCTTGCTGGTCATCCATCCACCGCGCGTGCGGCGCCGGATACGCCCGGATCACCCTGGAGCTCCTGGTCAAGCACCCCCCCCTCATGAACCACGTCGACATGCGCGGCGTGACGCCGCTGATGGCCGCAGTCGGCGCCGACGCGTCGGAGTGTGCCGTCATTCTCATAGACAAAGGGGCCAAGGTGGACGAGACCAACGATGTGGGCGAGACAGCAGTCTTCATCGCGGCGAAAGCCGGCCAGGCTCAGAGCCTGCGCACCCTTCTCACGAATAAGAATATGGGCGCCGACCTCGTTAACAAGCCGAACTTGCACGGCGAGACGCCCCTGATGGCCGCGTGCAAATATGGCCACGAGTCGACTGCGCGGCTGCTGGTGAACGCCAAGGCCGACTTCGATGGGCCAGCCAGCGCGAAAGAGAACGCGCTCATGATCGCCGCCGGCGCCGGGCACGAGCCCATAGTGCGGATGCTGCTCAACAACGGCGCGAAGGAGCGCAAGGATGAGGCGATAGCGCGCGCCGAGAAGGCTCGCCGCGAGATGGATAGCGAAAGCTCGGCACGCGCCCCGGAGGGTGAGAGCCGCTTCGACAAGGTCATCGCGCTCCTCCACAAGGAGCCGGACGAGGAGCTCTCGATGGAGGTTTCAGACGAGGCACAGCGAGCGGAGGCCGCTGTCGCCCTCGCGAACACGACGAGGCACGGAGCGACAGTCGACATAAGTGCGGACCTGGACGAGGCACTCCGATCGCTGGAGAAATTCAAGGAGTTCCACAAAGGCCAAATCGTGCCGCCGCGCCCCTCGAAGATAGAGCTCGAGGCCAAGAGGACGGCGGCCGGCGACCTCGCAATCATCAACGGTATTGTCGTCCAGCGTGGCCCTTTCAACGCCATCTGGCTGCGCGCAGGTTGCGTGGACAAGGTGCCATGGAGCGCGCTGTGGCAGACCCTCAAGGCGTGCGCTAACCGTGCCATCCGGCAGCAAAGGGACGTGGCCGACCAGGGTAGGATACCGCAGGCCATCTGGCTGGGCATCACGGAGCTCACACTCCAGTCCATCGACTTCACGTGGCTCAAGCGCAACGGTTTCAAATTCCACCACTACCGTCGGGCGGGCCACGTGCAGACTGTTGACGAGATCGCCGACCGTGCCAAGGCGATGAAGCCCGAGACAGACGGTTCGCTCGAACCAGCCGAGTTCGTCTACTATTGTTGGCCGACTGATCGGAAGGATTTTGCGGACATGGTGCCTGAATACGCCACCTCGATCGAGGGTGCGACCGGCGTTCTGCTGTCGCCCGACGAGAAGCACGTGCTGCTCGTCCATGAGCGCGGCAGCTGGTCTACGCCCGGCGGCGCCGTCAACGCGGGAGAGATGAAGGTGGACGCACTGGCGCGCGAGGCGATGGAGGAGGTGGGCGTCGATCTAGACCCCGAGTTCGCGCCTGTCTACCTCGGAGGCTACCAGCAAGGTGGGGCGCGCGACGACCATAACAACGACAACTTCTCGGCGTTCGTCGTGCGGCTGCAGCGCAAGGAGTTTAACGTCGACAATAAGGAGGTCCAACACGCTGCGTGGTTCGACTGGCGGGCACTGCTGGGGCGCTGGCGTGAAGCCAGGGAGGCTGGCGAGGCGCCTGCGCGCAAGATCGAGGTCGACATGGAGGCGGTGGCACCCGACTGCACGGTCAAGGCGAAGAATACTGTCTCGACCAACCTGCTCGAGTGGCTCGATACATACGAGCGGCGTTTGGGCATGAAGTGCGCCATTGAGTCTAAGGGCAGGAACAAGATTGTGCGCATTGGTGTCTAGTGGGGCGTTCGTGGCAGCCGGCGAAGATATTGGGGGGCTCCATGCATGTATTCGTGTTTGTGTTCTACTATTCCGGGATTTCGCGAGGTCTCGAGAGCGGTTGTGGTCTCGAGAGCGCATTTGCTATCGAGAAAATTACTCATCCCTCCGTGAGACATGAGACTTGTTTCGAAAGCGGTTGCCAGCAAGCGGCTTGCGCCTTCATTGATTAGCACTCGTTATCTCACAGCTCAATAGGGCGGTCAAACAGCTATTTTAACTTCTAAGGGTGAAAATTGACCAAGTCAAGATTGAGGATTCATTACGAGATTTTTGGATATGGTGACCGGATAGGTGTAACTAGCACATATCCGGTGCCCTTTGGGCCCTAGACCCCCCACGGTAGCCCCCACAGCGATGCGTAACCAGAAAACGCGCAAATTGGCCAGAAATCACTATCGCGGAGGGCCGACGTCCGACGCGAGCGCGGGCGAGCGTCGGGCCGCTAATCGACGCGTACCCGGCGCAGCGTGCCTCGGACAGCCACAGCCATGCGCGTAGGCTGCCAGGAGCGCCTCTTACTGCCCCCCATGCCCGCCGCCGCCTCATCGCAAATCGCCCCCTCGCGTCCCTCGCTAGCGCGCCAACGGAGGGGTCCCGGAGCGCCCGAGTTAGGCGTGCGCCCGGGCGCGCTGCGAAAGCTTTCTTCGCCATCAGCCCGGTGTCCGGGCCAGCCAGGACATTGAGTGAGCAGAACCCGCCGCGCCAGCGACGCCAATCGCGCCAGCCGCGCGCCGGTGCCTCGTCGCAATCCCACCCCCGGCGGCATTCAAACGCGCTCACGCACGGCCCCGAGGGGCCCGGAGCGCCCAACTCGGAGCCGCGACCGGGCGCGCTGCGAGATGGAGCTCACCACTCCCGATTAAATTCCTACGTTAATATTCAATGAACATTCTCTCACGCCAGTGGACGTCGTCCCACAGGCCGGTGGCCTCGACAGCGACGCACGCGCTAACGAGCGAGAGCGAGAGCGAGCGGGGAGAGGTAGCACGGAGACGGAGACGGAGAGACCAACCACGGAATATCTTTAGACCGGAGAACATTTTGGACGAAATCCCTTCCGTCGGCCAAGGAGAGCAGGACGGAGAGAGAGAGAGGAGAGAGAGAGTCTCACAGAGCGACTGCAGACGAGCGTGAAGTCGAAGTCGTGTCTTTTTATTACCTTAAACGAGCCAACACTTATAGTAACAGCAAAAACAAAATTCGAATCGCAAATTTCGAGACCAAAATCTGCAAACCTGGGCTTGAGACCATGGAGAATCCGAATGTGTATGTCTTGGGTGTCAGTAGCAACACGGGGAACTGTTGAATTGTGAGTGTGGGCACGTACTTACACGAATATTCATGCCTACGGCCTTCAGCTTCAGAGTTCAGAAGGGTGCAAGGTGAGAGCCGCCACGGGGAAGTCGCTCGCTGCGTGACGATGACTGCATTGAAAATGACCTCAAGACTGCGTGAATAATGTCATGAAAATCATAATAATCAGCTTTGGCGGCTCGGGTAGGCGCGGCCGGCATGCGCAAACAGAATCGCCCCCTCCCCCTCCCCCCCCCCCCCCGCCCCCCCCCCGGAGTTTCGCGCAAGTTGCGCATAATGGGCGATTTTGAGCCCAAATTTCTCCTTTGAAAGTTATACATATAAATATAAATGGATGACCTAATATCAGGTATCAGGGGTGGTGGACCTTATATCATGATAGCAGGACCTAATATTAGGCTGATGGAGCAACTAGGGCCGCGGCAAGCGCAAGCACCCTCCCCCTTATGCCACCCAGCTCTTCACTAGCTTTCTACCTGCGCTAGCTGTAGCGCCCCTCCCTCCACACTCAAACAGCAAACAGCCCCCCACGGTGGGCCCCACGCCAGGATCCTGTTCTGGTCTCGCAGGCAAGGGGGCCTAATGGGAGGGAGAGGAGCAACTCCTCGTCAGAGAGGAGCTGTGAGGAAGGAGATGTCTGAGTGGGGGCGCTATACCCTTGCGCTAGGCATGGGCAACGACGCCGCCTCAAGACATGTCCTCCCTCTTGTCTTGAGTCTTGAGTCGAAAAATTTTTGGTGCTTGAAACAGAGGACGAGGACGAGGGGGGTTGTGCTTCTTGGGTTGGTTGTAGTTGCAAGAGGGAGTGGGAGAGGGAGTGAAGTGTTGGAAGAGTGCCCAAGGCAGGGCACTGAGTTGTAGGTAATTGTGGCCCAAAAAAAATATTGCTATAGTTTTAGCGATGGAGCGCGCGCCGACCGCTCCCACCTCCCAGCCCCCCGCCGTCACGACGCCCCAACGGGGCCGCCCCAAACCGCCGGAGCCCAAGCGCCCACAGGCCGCCGCGCCGCTTGACAACGACGTCGACATGACGGCACCACCCTCGCCTCCCAAGCAGCCACAGATACAGGGAACAGGCAAAGTCCTGTTCCCTGGTGACAACCAGACCCAGGGCAATGCCCTGCCGCCCAACTCCTCCGCTCCTCCACCAACTCAAGGACTCCCCATGGGGGTGGCAGCAGGGTGACAACCAGACCCAGGGCAATGCCCTGCCGCCCAACTCCTCCGCTCCTCCACCAACTCAAGGACTCCCCATGGGAGGTGGCAGCTCTGCTGCCACCCCCATGGCGGCCACTCCTACCATCAGTGCACCCCTCGGGGGGTCGGTTATAGTACGTATATCGCTTTCGGGGCGTCTCCTTTTGGGTAGATGAATAGGTTGTCTACAATGGTTTCTTCCCTGCTCCTTTCTAATCCTGGTGTGAACCGTGCAATTTTATTCAGTTCGCCTAGGATGTTGGTTATCCCGGGGCATTCGCCTAGGTGTGTCGAGGACTCATCCGTTTCCCCACAAATGCGGCACGTGTTGGCTCTGTCTGGAAAGCGGTTGTATGTGCCCACTCGCCTGTGTGTAATATGTTTGAAGTGCAGGTGCATGTCCCTCGCCGTTACCATTGGCGTGGTGTATATTCGCGCCAGGTGCGCCCATGTATCCCCTGGTATTTGGAGTTTTTCCTCCCATTTGGCCGGCCCCGTGAGGCGTTTGCGTTTGCGGTCTTTACGCTGAAGTGCCTCGGCTATATGTTCTACCCCGGTGCCGTCTAGCGGCGTTTTGCCGTCTAGCGTGTATTCGTCCGCTAGCGGGTATTCTAGCCTTTTGTTGGTTTTGTATCCTTCCCCCCATCTCGCCGGTGGGGATATGTCTAAGTTTGTGGGTGCGGCGAGTAGTCTATTCCCGATTATAGGTGTGCCTAGGTATGAGAGCTCCTACTCATACCACGTTCCCTTGAGGTTCGCGTAGTATTCCCCGTCTAACGTAATTCGTATTTCGGGCTGTGGTTCCTCTGGGTCGTGATGGTTGCCGGTTATATCGCGCCATGGATGTGCGCTTTCCGTTTCGGACGCGCTTTCTGCCGTCGTCAATGTCTCCGTGTTTGTTGTGGTGGGCCTCTGAGGCCAGTGTTGTGCTCGTCGCCCTGGCGCCCGAGACGCGGCCTTCTGCCCGTCCTTCGTCGTCGCTGTAGAGTGCCTCTCCGGTGTCGTCTTCTCTGTTGTCTCTGTCCCCCTTGTTGGGGGCCCACAGCTGTTCAGTGTTCTTGGCCTTTGTCGACATACCCCCATGGGGGTCTTGTCTATGATGGTGCCGGGCCAGCCCCTCGTGCCGGGGCACGAGGGCGGTACCGCGGCTGTGTAGGGGCCAGGCCCGGAGGCCTTCCCTGTTGGAACGTCCCTCTTGTGTGGTGTGGCTGGGGTGGCTGTGTGGGGTGATGTGGGTGTGCTGCATGCTGGCTACTGCCAGCATGCAGGCTGTTGTGTCTCCGTTCTCAGGGGTGGGCGGGCGCGGCCCGCTGGCTCCTGTGCCCACCTGGTCGGGCGGGTCGTCTTGGCGTGGTCGCTTCGGCGACAGTGGCGTGTCCATGAACGCTTCGTCCATGGCGGCGAGGGCGGCGGCAGCGAGGGCGGGAGGCGGCGCGCGCTCCATGACCCTATCAGTTTACTGGTAGTTGTGTTAGTACCAGGCTAGTGAGAGTAGTGGTACTAATGCTCAGATAGATTATTATTATATACTTAGTTCGCCCAGGGGGGGGCACGAGCCACGAGCCCCCCCCTCTCTCCACTCCTCCCCTGCCATGGGGGAGGAACCACTCACTCTCCTGGCAAGCCTCTCTCCTGGCACGCCTGATGGCTTGCCAGGAGCACACAGCCCTACTGACTCATTCCTCTCCCCACGAGACCGCCTAACTCGCCCGCCCTGGCCTGTCGTGGCCAGCCCATCCCTCTGACCAGCCCCTCCTCCCCCTGGGCCCCCCTGTTCAGGACCCCCCAGCCAGCTCCAGTCGACCCGCAGGGGCTCGGAGCGCTAGCGAGGGAGAGGCAGGAGGGGCCAGGGCCACAGGGCCATGCCCCAGCCTCACCTGCCCCCTGAGCTGTGCTCCCAGGCCCCTGCAGGCCACCTGGGGACCTGAAGAGGGGCCGCAGGCGCGCGCCATGGGCCCCCGTCGCAGGGAAGAGAGGAGGAAAAGGGAAGAGGGAGGGCGAGGGGGGAGCGGCAGCTCTCCCCTCCGGCAGAAACGTGTCTTCTCGCCCCGTTTGGGTAGTAACGGTGTGAACCAGGTAGCCTGGTACCAATATACCAAGATTATACCACCCCCCAAAAGGCCTACCACTATCTACCTAGGTAGAGCTCAGCCACTACCACTATCTACCTAGGTAGCAAATATGGCTACCAATACCAAGGCTGCTACCAACCTACCAAGGGCTACCAAGGTACCTACACCTACGACGTGGCTAATAGGGCGGTGCCGCCCGGACCGCGCCCACGCCGCGGCTCGCTACGCTCGCCTCCCGCTGCCAATACACATATACACATACACATACATGACATACATTCTTGTTGAAGTGATTGCACTAGATGTAGGTAGTGCACACCACAGACGCCTCCACAACCTTCTTATTCAACCTTCAACCTTGACCCCCACCCCCACGCTTCTCGCTCCGCGACAACAGGCACCACGCACGCACGGAAAAGGCATGCACCGTGCCGTTGTGCTCACCTGTGTGAGCAACATGATGCGCCGCTGCGTGGTCCACTGCCACTTCTTCTTGGTCGGTCCCTTCCTCCCCTGCAACACAAAGATGAATCTTCCCGTCAGCGGTGAGCGCGCAGGCACCTTCCTTCACCTCGGGCATGGTACGCGATGTGGCACGAGGCACTGAGTGCTCTGCACTCGGCTGCCGGCACAGGTGGATCGGGTGCGGGAGCGCGCGAGCGGCACGCCTCGCTCGCGAGCGGTCCGCAGGTGCAGGGCTTCATGCCTCGGGACGGCGCGCGGGGCCCGTGCTCCGCCTTGGCCATGGCTCAAGCTGGGAAGGGGAGCGGCACGCGGCTCACCGGAGCGTCTCCCGCCATCATCCTGTTGAGTCACCGTTGGGAGCGGTTCGCGAGTCAACACAGCCCCACTGCTGGCGGAAAAAAGTCGCGGCCTCTCAACAGTCTCCCAACGACAGTGAGTCAACGAAATCCTCGCGTTGACTCGCTGTTGAGTCGCCTTTCGGACCCCTCAAAAACCCTCGAATATATAATAGAGCCTCAACGACGGCGCCCCGACACTGTTGCGGCTGGGGGCTGTTGGGGGCCCTATTATATTGCGGCCTCCAAAAACCCTCTTCTCTTTTGTAGAGGAGAGAGATGGAGAGAGTCGGCAAGAGAGAGAGAGAGAGAGAAAGAGAGAGAGAGCGTCGGCGGATGGCCGCCGGCGCTCTGCGGCCGCTGCGCTCCTCCTCTCCCTCGCCTCCCTCGCCGGCTGGCTCACCAGTGGCCTGCGTCTTCCTGTCACTGATCCTCGGTGGCGCCGCCCTTCTCGCCGCGCTGTGCGCCACTGCGCTCGCCACCGCCTCGTCCGCCATCACAGGCAGCAGCCGGCGCTCCGGCCCTCTCGGCCGAGGGGAGGATTTCCGCTTCGAAGCGGTTCTCGACGGGACAGGCGCGCCGGGTGGCCGCAGGAGCGCGAAGAGGAGCGACAGGCGAGGAGAGGAGGGAAGAGTTCGGGATCCGGATTCGAGGATGTGCTCCCCCGGCCCGGGCTCAGCTCACCTGATGCTTTGCACGCCTGCGCTCATGCTCGCAGGCGCATGGGTCGTGAGCAACATCCGCCCAGTTCGATCGGTTGAGGGCAAGCCGCTGGCGGGCGCGACGCCTCTCACGTGGGTGCTCAGTCCCCACTGGCGTGCGGCCAGCCGATCGTACTCACACCCATCTGCCCGCCCTGCCGCCACTCTGCATAGGTGGGCTGATGCGATCGATGCGCTACGCTCAGGCACACTGGGCCCCTTTCTAGACTCGCGGCTCGCCGCTTCGCCCCATCAGCCCGCCTTCTTTTGGGAGACGCCCCCTCTCTCGCTCTCGCACCTCACACGCCCTTTCGAGTTTGTGACCCTTGCTGCGCCGCACCTGGTGAGCGTCAATCCCGACGGCTCTGCCTTTGCTTTGCACCACAAAGCGGCTGCGCCATGTGATGTCGCCACGTTTGGCAACCTCGGTGGCGACGCCATCCTCGTATCTCCGTGTCCGCCTAGTACGAGAGACGCGGCAGGCACGTTGGTGGGCTCCATGCATTCACCCTCGCATGGACACCTTGCTGCGTTTGTGCGCTATGCTGATGCGTCGCAGCGCGAAGCATTTTGGCGTGCTGTCGGCGAGGCTGCATGGCAAGCGGCTCGGCGGAGTTCACCTACGTGGATCTCAACGGAGGGTTCTGGGGTACCATGGCTGCACGTGCGCCTTGACTCGCGCCCTAAGTACTTCCATCACCATGCGTACACCAAGGCTTGAGGTGACCCGGGTCACTCTCTCGCTCTCTCGATCACGTTGCCCACGCACCACCAATAAAATTCTCGACCGACGGGCTGTCCTTGCTACGTTCCCATGCTGCTGCTGCATCTGCGACTCCCTGCTTCCCCCCACGACCTAGCCCACTATCGTCTTTCTGTCTCTCGATTGCTTTTTAGCTATTATTTCCCACCTCCCCTGGGTATCCAGAGACTGCCCAGGCCACCTACCTTCCTGCCCCGGCATCTGCCTCCCCCCTCCCACAAAACTCCTCCTGCCCCACAAAACAAAATGGCATCAGTGAGGGCGTGTCACATCGCCAAGGATGAGTCCTCAAAAAAAAATCTTCTTAAAAATCCCCGCCACGTGTGCGGCGTGAGGCAGTGCGCTAGTGTCTAGTGTACCTCCCTACTCCCTACTACCCCACCTTAACCCCTAACAACCCCCTCCCCCTTTCCCAGTTCCCTCATTAGCGGGGAAGCTGGTTCCGGGGAGGCCGCGCGCGCTGCTTCGGCCAGGAGTTGGAGAGAAGGGGGCGGGAGACTGTGGGTCATCCTTTGATTTCGGTGTTGGCTCTGGTTATGCTCCCTTAAGTGCTTTAGGCTCCTCTTTAATGACTGCTGTGTTTCCGACCCAGAGGTTTAGCTTCTTTAGGTGATGTGTCGTAGGTCTAGGCCCCTTGCCGCTTGTAAGAGGTCCTCCGACGTTCCTATGTTGAAATCCTTGTCCACCGTATACAGCGGGCTTATCATTTTCTTAATGTGTTTGTTGCTCGGGGCGCGTAACCCCATATTCTCTCGCTGTTTTTTTAGCCTCTGAAAGAAACCGACTTTCGCCGTTACTAGCAGGTGATATCTCGTAAGGATCGCTCTTAAGATCGACCTGACGGACCTGCCGTCCGCGTTGCCATACTGGATGTTATAGTTATAGAAGTCGGTTAGGATATATCTCCACGCCAAGATACCTAAGTATCCCGAGGAGGGGTGCGGTCTTTCCACCTGATAGCAGAAAAGACGTTGGGCTATTTCGGATCCCGGCCTAAGGCTAATCCCCAAAAGTCCTTCTATGAATTCAAAGACGGGCTCCGTCGCGACACATGAGGCCAGGTGAGTAGAACTCTCAGGGGCTATGCCACAAAAGCGGCATGTCGGATCGTCGGCAAAACGGTTCGCCGTAGCTATCCTCCTATGCAGGACATGTTTGAAATGAAGATAAGAGTCCCTAGGTGTTAAAAAGTTATATTTGTACAATTGCGATACTTGTTTCCACTTTCCCGAGAGGGCCGGTAACCTTTTCTCCCATCTTAGCGTAGGTTTTTGTGCTTTTGTTTTCCTCAATGCGAGGAACGCTTTAGTCAAGACCCTGACACTTACATCCTCTAGCGTAGTTTTCGTGCCTTTTAGCGTGTATTCTTGGGGTATCGGATACGCTGTTTCAGCCGGGCCGTCGTACGCTCGTCCCCACTTCAGCGGAGTGTATAGCCCATCGGGCAAAAGTTGCGGGCTAATCCGCTCGCGGATGTGGGGCTCTCCCATAACGTTGAGCTGGACTTTGTGGTAATCGCCTCTGCGGCGCAGATAAAAGTTATGGTCTTTGTCCACTAAAATGTCGCCTAGATCGTGTGCGTCCGGATCTTCTTGAGGAATTAACTCTTGCTCCTCCGGAGGAGGGGGTGGGGGCTTCGCTTGTTTTCTAAGAAGGTCTATATAGTCTGATGTGGTATCTGCTAGTCTTGATCTAGTCCATGCAGCTATCTTTTCCCACGGCTTAAGAAGTCGGCCTACCGATGTGTATTTTCCTCTATGGCGTATCCACCTTTCTCCTTCCGGCAGGTAAGCCGCGCATTCTCTTCTGTAGTGTATATGTCCCCCGTATCCGGGTTAATAGTGTTATGTACGATAACTGTTTGTAGAGACTCCCATTTCGCCCTATGCGAATAGTGAATCGCCGGAGGTTTGTGGAAAAGATCATGCCATATCGGGGAGCCCTGGGTTCCTTCCCGTGTGTTTGTTTCCCTATGGAAGTTAATTCGTCTAAAGTTCTCAAGCGCATGCTTCCAAAAGGCCGGGAGCGTGTTATTGCCGCGAATGCTAGCCGTGAGGCTCCTCGAGTCGACCTTCGAGAAGACCGCCGCTCGCCCTAAGGGGGTGCGGCTGAACCATTGGTCTAAGACCGCTTTCCATTCCGCCGTGGACGGGTTGAGGTAACGGGCTATCCATATCGCTTGAAGCGCTCGCGTGTGTTCGGCCATGGGGAGTAGTCCGACACCCAATAGGGGCCCGTCTTCTCTCGTCCCCACTCTCGGGTACGTCGGAAGGGTTATCCATTTTATGCCCTCTTGCGAGGAGCCTAACTCGTCCGCCTGTAGCCGGGGAGATCTATCCCATAGTATTGTTTGAACGTCAGAATCTATGGCCTCCATGAACCACGCCGGAGGGGTGGACGTGGACAGAGCCGGGAGAAGATGACGTTCACGCACAATACGTCCAGCCTCAAGAGCATCGACCAGATTTTTATGTACCTGCTCCCGGACGAGTACCTCAGCCATATCGTTCGGCTCTCCAACGCGAAGCTCTTTGGCCTGAAAGCGGAGGATAAGAAACTCACGGAGGGGGAACTCCTGCAGTGGTTCGGCTACGCCATTGCCATCTCTATTCACTCTGGCCTCTCGCTCGATGCGATGTGGAGCACGACGCCAACGCCAGAATCCCTCTTACCACCTCCAGCGCTCGGGCGGCACGGCATGGGCATCAATCGCTTCAAGCGCATCCGCACCGTCCTCACATTCGGGCCAGAAGATCCGCTCCCCTGAAGTCATTGCAACCCATCCCGCTGAGCGCGCCGCCACCGCCCCTGCCACCCCTGGACGCTATGCTCGGCGATGCCATGCCTTGTCACCCCGTACAATCACCACCCTCCCTCCCTTTTCGCCTACACTCTGCGGTGGCCGCTGCTCGCCGCAGCAGCAGGAGCACGACCAACGCCTGCGACCATCAATTTGATATCCTCTCCGTCGAGCGCGCCGCCGCCGCCGCCGTACCTCTTCTGAACTTGGCTACCGCCGCCACCGCACCAACTTTGGCGCCGCAGCGCGTTGCCCCTCGCCATCCAAGCCCTCCCTTGCTTCCCACCTGTGCCTCCGCTGTGCTCTTCGCCACCGCTGGCCGCGCATGGCCGCTGCCTGCGATCGCTGTGGTGGGCGCGCCTCGCCTGACAGCAGAGCGGCACGCTCACGGCCAGTGGCGCGGCGACGCTGCGCCGGCACGCTCCAAGCACAGATGCTCGGTGGCGGGCGGAGATGCGGCGCGGCCCGGCCATCGAAGCGTGTCGGGCGCACCGTGCTGTGGAGTGGGTGTCCGTGGCGGCGAGGCGAAGCGGTCTGGTCGGGCAGCGAAGCGCTCCGGGGGCGTCAGCGTCGTTCGTGGGAGACGTGCGGTCGGCGCTGTTTCTAAGGTGATTGTAGAAAGAGACGGATCGGGCGGTCGGGCGGGCGGCGGGGGGCCGCTCCGTGCTCGACACAGATTTCGAGGAGGCCTTTGACCGGATCGCCTCGCTCGGCTCCCGCCACTTTGAGGTGCCCATCTGCCTCGTCTCGCTCGTCGACACGGATCGGCAGTGGTTCAAGGCGGCCAAAGGCCTCGATGCCAGGCAGACGTGCAGGGATGCCGCGTTCTGCGCCCACGCAATCATGCCCGATGCGCCAGAGATCTTCGAGGTGCCCGATGCTTCCGAGGATGCCAGGTGCGCCGCTGCGACCGAGGCGGCGGCAGCAGGAGTGGCGGCGCTCAGCGGCGGCTCGCTACCCTGGGCCATGCCCGTAGGTTCTCCAACAACCCGCTCGTGCTCGGCGCGCCCCACATCCGCTACTACGCCGGCCGCGCGCTCATGTGCGACGGCCATCCGATTGGCACCTTCTGCATCATCGATCGCGTGCCTCGCGAGCCGCTCGACGCGGAGCAGCGTGAGGAGCTCAAAATGTGCGCTGGGCGGCTGGCCGGCCTGGCGAGCGTTCGTGTGCGGCTCGCAACGGGCCGGAGGCCATGGGGGCAGAGCACGCCAGCATTGCCGCCGACTGTGCCGCTGCCGCAGGTACGCCGACATGGTCGTCGACCTGGTTCAGCGGCGCTGGCTGACGAAGCAGCACGAGATCGTCAAAAATCAGCTGCTGGTCAAGACGAAAGAGCAGTTCTCGCTCAATCGTGAGCTCGTCTCGCTCATCGACACGGCCAATGCTCCAATCTTCGCCGTCGATAGGGACCTAAAGGTGACCACATGGAACCACAAGGTGTCGATGCTCACGGGCATCCCGCCCAGCCAGATCTTTGGCCAGTCGATCCGCACGCTGTTTGAGGAGGGAACGTGCGCCGAGCGTGATGCCGAGCGCTCCGCTGAGGCGGCCGCCGAGGCCAAGGCTAAGCGCGCCGACTCGGACGCCGTGATGCTCGAGGCGCTCACCTCTGCGGCGATCGACGGCAAGCGCGTCGAGTGCTTCCAACTCGACTTCTACACGCAGGTGCGCTGACTCTCCCTCCCGCTCACCCTCCCACCCTCACGTTCACGCTGTCCTGCGATCGCGCATAGGCCCCGTGTGCGCCCCCTGCACCGACCACCCGCCCCGTCCCCACAGAACCACCAGCCCATTATGCTCCAGCTCTCCGCCGAGCCGCGAGTCGACGCCAAGGGCGCCGTCATCGGCGCCGTCTGCGTGGGCGAGGACGTGCTCGCGCGCCGGCGCGTCGAGCAGAAGCAAAGCCAGATGATGGAGCTCGAGCGCGAAAACCTCTCCAAGGCACGCAGCGTCCGCGCTCGCACCCGCCGAACTATTGCGTTTCCATCGCAGTCACGCCGTTGCGCGCTCGTATCCCCTCCCACACCCCCTTCACACGGCCGCCCGTAGGACCATTTTCTCGCCTGCATGTCGCACGGGATGCGCACGCCGCTCAACGGTCTGCTCGGCATGCTGCAGCTCGCCGACATGACTGAGGACGTGGCCGAGCTCAAGGGCTACCTCAAGCAGGCGCGCGAGTCGGGAAGCTTGCTCTTCTCGCTAATCAATGACCTGCTCGACACCGCGCGCCTGCGCTCCGGCCAACTCTCCATCGAGTGTCGCCCCTTCCGGCTGTTCGAGCCGCTCGAGCAGGCCATTGCGAGCAACCGGCCGCGTGCCGCCGAGAAGGGCCTGACCATCGAGGCTGACTTTGACCCACGGCTCACCGATATTTGGGTCAACTCCGATGCGACGCGGCTTTGGCAGGTGCTGCTCAACATCTCGCACAATGCCGTCAAGTTCTCGACCGAGGGCAAGATCCGGGTGGCAGTTCGCGAGTTGGGGCGAGCGGAGGGCAAGGTCGAGATCGAGATGCAGGTTTCGGACCACGGCCCGGGAATCTCGCCCGAGATGCTCACCGCCATCTTCGAATGTGGCCATTCCGGCGACCTCTACCGCCTGTCACCAGGCGTGCCGCTACAAAGGCAGCTGGAATCATCGGCCGTGGGGGCCGGACTTGGCCTCTACATATGCGAGCAGCTCGTCTCCATGATGCAGGGCACCATCCACGTGGACTCAGAGCCCGGCAGGGGCTCTACCTTCACCGTGCGCCTCGCGTTGCCCATTTTCACGGGCACCATAACGCCGAAGACCTCGAAGATGCAGTTAACAGGGCGCCCGGCGCTGGAGCGCAAGAGGGTGCTGCTCGTCGAGGACAACCCGCTCAATATCAGGGTTTGCTCAACGCTGCTCAAGAAGAGCGGTCACGAAGTGTCCGTTGCTGAGAATGGCCGGCTCGCTGTCGACACCGTCACCGCCGCTCTCGACGCGGTCGGCGACGGCACCCATGGCTTCGACGTTATTCTGATGGACTGCGAGATGCCCGTGATGGACGGCTTCGAGGCGACGCGGCTCATCCGGAAGGCCGAGATTGAGCGCGCAGTGAGGCAAGAGATCCCCATCATTGCGCTTTCGGTGCGCCGGCTCGCCCGCCCGCCCTAGCGCACCCGCTTGCCCCACAACCGGCCCAACGCAAATCCCCAAACCCCATCCGACTCCCCCCGACTCCCCCCTCCCCCCCCACTTCCATAGGCGCACGCCATGGAGTCGGTGCGCACGGAATGTTTGCAGGCCGGCATGAACGACTTCTTGACAAAGCCACTCATGATGCCCGAGCTCGCCGAGCGGTTGAAACGTCTCACCATGCTCGATTCGTCAGTCGATGCCAAGGGTTGAAACGTATCACCATCCTCAACGGATAGTGTAGTAGATGTGGTAGGGCGATCAAACAGGGGCTTTTGAACTACTAATAAGGGTTGGGCTGCATTTTCTTACCGCGGCGCGATGCTCAACAAAACAACTCCAGGGGGGGCCACCTGTCACCACGAAAATTTTCGCCGCAAGAAATGGTACGCGATTCGACCCCCTCTCCGCGCTAGGGAGTAGGGCGGTCAAACAGGGGCTTTTTAACGGCTAGTGACTAGTGAGGGTTGGGCTGCATTTTTTGACCGTGGCGCGATGCCCACTAAAAAACCTCCCGGGGGGGCTACCTGACGAAAATCTTCGCCAAGAAATGGTGCGATTCGCCCCCCCTCTCTCCCCCTCCGTCACGCGCCCTCACGCTCTACCCGTAAAGAATGGGCGGTCGCGCCCGCGGGGGGATCGGTTCCTTTATATCTAAGCTACATTCGGCATTTGATTCCCGCCCGATGCAGCGCCGTGTCGGGCTGCCGACAGTCCGACCACCCCTTGACCCTCTTGCATCATTGCCCGCGCAGCCCACCCAGCTTCTCAGCAAGCGCGCGCACGCGGCTACCCTGGCTGCCACAGACCCCACCCCGACCATCCCGACCCGCCCCTCGCAGGATTCGCTCTCACTCGAACTCGGCATCGAGAAACAGGACCAGCTCACCGGCGCGGCCGTCCACGCGTGGCTGACGAGCCTCCGCGTTGAGGCTGCCTTCGCGGTCCTCCTCTCTCTGACAGTGCCAGATACGGCGCTGGTCGGTGAGGTGAGACCCGTGGGCGGCCTCAAGACGGGCCACGTCGTGGCCCTCAACGCCACGGCGAGGAGGAAAGCCCAAGATCCTGCCAGAACGCCTCACAGCGCATCTGGCGGGAACCCACCACCCAGAGCAGATATCACCTTCTGCCGCTGGGTGGTGGGCTTGGCAGGCGGTATGGGACATCAATCCATACTGTAAATGACGCGTGACACCCAGCGGCAGACAATGATTTCTGCTCTGGGTGATGGGTTCCCGCGAGATGCGCTATGAGGCGCTCAGGCAGGATCTTGGGCTTTCCTGCCCGCCGCAGCGTAGAGCGCCACGACGAAGCCCGTCCTGAGGCCGCCCACGGGTCTCACCTCACCGACCAGCGCCGTATCTGGCACTGTCAGAGAGAGGATGGCCGCGTAGGCAGCCTCGACGCGGAGGCTCGTCAGCCACGCGTGGACGGCCGCGCCGGTGAGCTGGTCCCGTTTCTCGATGCCGAGTTCGAGTGAGAGCGAATCCTGCGAGGGGCGGGTCGGGATGGTCGGGGTGGGGTCTGTGGCACCCAGGGTAGCCGCGTGCGCGCGCTTGCTGAGAAGCTGGGTGGGCTGCGCGGGCAATGATGCAAGAGGGTCAAGGGGTGGTCGGACTGTCGGCAGCCCGACACGGCGCTGCATCGGGCGGGAATCAAATGCCGAATGTAGCTTAGATATAAAGGAACCGATCCCCCCGCGGGCGCGACCGCCAATTCTTTACGAGTAGAGCGTGAGCGCGCGTGACGGAGGGGGGGGGAGGGGGGGAGAATCGCACCATTTCCTGGCTAAGATTTTCGTGGCGGCAGGTGGCCCCCCCTGAAGCAGGTTTTTTAGTGGGCATCGCGCCACGGTCAAAAAATGCAGCCCAACCCTTATTAGTAGTTCAAAAGCCCCTGTTTGACCGCCCTAGGAATACCTCCTTGCCGAATTTTTGGAATCTGCGCTGGCCAACTTTCGCAACCTGGAACTCGACAAAAAAGACGCGACGCACGAGGGAGCACGGGGCGCCCCCAACTGGTACGATCCCTATATAAAGCCGCCGACCCTTCACCATTCCCACAAAGCGAAGTGGGAAAGTATGCAAACCATAGTGGTGCACAACACGATAAACCCGGAAACGGGGAAGTTTTACACCAAGGAAGAATGCGCCGCCTACTTGCCCCCAGGAGAGGCAGTATGGATCCATCACAGAGGCAGCTACATAGCGGCTACACCTTTCCTAAAATCATGGGACAAAATAATAGAGTGGGCGACCATAGCGCTTGCGAAACCTACGGTCGCGTATATAGATCTACTAAAGAAGAAAGCTAAAGGGCTTAGGCCGCCCGCGAGGAAGAAGGTCTGGAGCCACCGGAAGACCCGGACGCCCATAGCTTGGGGGACATACTAACGGACGAAACGGGGAGGTATTACCTTCTTAAAAAGGACACATACTACGACGTACGTCTTGATATCATGGGGGAACCCCATGTCCATGTCTATGGCACAGCCCACCCTCAACCATCTCTCTCGGACTTGCGAAGCACCCCCCGCTAAAGTGGGGTAGCGCATACGACGGGCCGGCCGAATTGGCTTACCCAATACCTCAAGAGCATACGCTGAAAGGCACACACAAGACGCTAGAAGATGTCGACGTCAAAACACTCACCAATGCCAATGCTTACCTAGCGAGGAAAAAGACTAAAAGACAAAAAGCGACTATCCGGTGGAAGGCAAGGCTCCCAGTTTTGAAGAAAAAATGGAAGCAAATATCTCACTTGTACCTTGTACAAGTATAACTTTCTAACACCTCGAGACTCATATCTTCATAGGGCGGTCAAACAAGGCTTTTAACTTCTAACAGAAGCTTCTAAGGGTGAAAATTCACTAAGTCAAAGTCAAGATTGAGGTTTTATCGCGAGATCTTAGGATATGCTACTGGAAATGGGTATATTAGGCAGAATCTAATGAGAAATATGCACATTTTCGACGCCATTCAACACACAGACCCCAAAACGTTTTCGCGCTCGTGCGAAATCGACGTCGACCACAAAAGTGCACCACAGGTCGCGCTGTGCGACGCGCGCCTGCGTTCCCCGGGCACGGTTACCCCCGGGCAGGCAGTACAAAACCCTGCGCGGGCGCACCGCGTCGCCTGCGCCCTCCACCTCGCCCCTGCTGGCATCTACTGCCAGCCCCTCGCGCGTATGCAGTGCGCGGCAGGCCGCGAAGCGTCAAAATGACGGTGCTGCGCATGATGGGCTGCCCCATCACGCGCGGCACCGCCTCAGCATGGTGGGAGCGGGTGCCTGCTGGCCTCCTGGCCGCGCAGACCCTCGCCAGAGCGGCCACAGGCCGCGTGCGAGGCCACTGGCGAGGCCAGCGACCATCGCTGCGGCCGCCATCGCGCGCCGCCGCAGGAGAAAAAGATCAACTTGATTATGGTTTTGCCAAATTATAACCTTAGTAATTCTAATTTTAGTCTTCATTTCACCAGTCCAAGACACATATGAGCACAATACATGACCATCAGCATGCCCAAATGCCAATGTTTCGGTAGCCAACCAGTCTTACCATATGAGACTGTCGAATCATCGAGAGAAAAGGAGGGGCTGTCTCTCGAAATCGAACGTGAGACGCTCGAAAACACGAGGCTGTCCGTCAATTCAGCACGTCAATGCGAAAACAAAACTACTTTTTGTGCTCCATGTTGGGATGTTGTGCTATAAAAACGGGAGAACTATTGACTGGCCCGTGCTTGGCGGGCACGACCTGTGTGTCTCCGAACGTGAATGGCCTTGGAGGTCATCCGTGTGTACAAAAAATTCCAAAAGTTGGCTCGAGATGAGCGCAAAGCAGCCGGTGTCCAATCGTGATTCACGACACGATTCCCACAGAAATCGATCGCAACCATCACGCCTGAAGCTTTCAGGCCGGTGCTTGGCTAGATTACATATTGAATCTACTAGTAGCCAAAAGAACGGGCGGTGTAGAGCTCGAAATTCGCCCTTCTGCCCAATTTTCGAGCCCTCCGTGCGGAGAAAAATTCTCCCTTTAGACGTCAAACAAAAAGCTATCAATTCCACAGTACTGTTCGGCCGCGCGCGTCGCGCCGTCGCAGATCACGCTGCAGGCTAGCTTAAATTACATTTCTAGATTGCTACCAGCCCTATGATGCACGTGAAAATCCGAGGAGCCGACGAAAACATAGAGAGAACACCTGCCGCCGATGCTCTGGTTGAGCATTGGCGGCAGGTGTTCTCCCTGCCTCACAGCGTCGAAAGACGAGTCGGGAACCTGACGTTTGGGGCGGCAGAGGCATTGTAGGTACGGGCCTGGTCGACCTGCGCCAGAGCGGGCGCGATCGGCAGCGCACCTGTCCCGCCAGCGGCCAACAAACTTTTGTCGACCAGCGAGCAGCATCGAGCGCCATGGCGTCCTGGTGCTCCAGCTCCTCGTCAATCGCGAGCCCGGGCGAATCCTGCGGGGCGAGGGTCGGGACAGTCAAGGAGCATCCTATGACAGCCTAATGGGCCGTGTGCGAGCTGTGTCGTGTGGTGCGCATGTGCATGCGCGGACGTCATCGCTGGGGCACCAGGGTTTGAAATTTGCTTTATTGGCAATATGGGGCTTCGGACCCCTAATTTAATAAGTGTGTAGGCACCTTTTAGACTAAAGAAACACATCTCTCAGTGGGAGCGACGTCTAGTTCGGCTCGTGTGAGCCGCCAGAGCGTGTGCAAGGGGGGGGGGTCCGACGGGACTTCGCACCGTCTTTTCGGACGAGGATTCTGAAAAGGCGGGGAGACCCTCCGAGCCGCTTTCGCCGGGGCTTTCCGCTCACGGTCAAAAATGTCGACCCCCCCCAATATTAGTACTTAAAAAGCCCTGTTTGACCGCCCTAACCTTCATTTTAAGCACATCCTACACAGGAGGATCGCCACGGCGAATAGGTTCGTCGGAGATCCCACTTGCCGTTTTTGCGGAGCGGCTCCCGAGTCGTCTACACACTTAGCGCACTGCAGTGCGACCGACCCGGTCTTCTCATACATAGTATGTACATAGAGAGACTCTTAAACTTAAACATTCAATCACGGCGCGCTCCATCGCGTCTAAGTATAAACTTAGTTGTCTTCCGATGTTCCTAGGTTGAACTCCTTGTCCACCGTGTAGAGCGGACTTATCATTTTCTTTACTCGGGGCGTGTAGCCCCATATTCTCTCGTTGTTTTTTCAGCCTCTGAAAGAACCCGACTTTCGCCGTTACTAATAGGTGGTATCTCGCAAGGATGGCTCTTAAGATCGACCTAACGGACCTGCCGTCCGCGTTGCCATATTGGATGTTAAAGAAGTCGGTTAGGATATACCTCCACGCCAGGATGCCTAAGTATCCCGAGGAGGGGTGCGGTCTGTCCACTTGATAGCAAAAAAGACGTTGGGCCATTTCGGAACCCGGCCTAAGGCTAATCCCCAGAAGTCCTTCTATGAATTCAAAGATGGGCTCCGTCGCGATACATGAGGCCAGGTGGGTGGAGCTCTCAGGGGAGGGGGGAGGGACGAATATACGAACAGCGACATCACTTACTCTTATCCCCCAGTCCCACGCCTCTAGCCGAAGCAGCCCGCGCGGCCTCCCCTCCCCCAGTTCTCCAGAGGAGAGAACGGGGGGAGGAGGAAGGGGTAGTGTTAGGAAGGGGGGGGGTAGTTAGGAGTCGTACCAGCAATCTACCTCGCGCCGTGCAAGTAGCGGTTAATTTTGCAAGATTTTTTATATAAGGTACTAGATATCTAGATGTCTAGATATTAGGGCTATCTACCCCCGCGAACCAAGCAGGCCAGTATCTATATCTATCTAGATAGCGAAGGGCTCGTATCTATAGCTCTAGCTAGATGGTAGATTTCCTCCAGACCCTGATATCTAGATAGGACAAAATCCAACCTATTCATAGCCTTAACTTCCATACAATGTATCATACAAAAAGATACAAGATACAAGATACAAGGTACAAGGCCATCGGGAGGCCCATGGCCGGCCAGACCCTACCGGAGGGCGCGCCCCCACTCGCCAATTCGCGTAAAACCGGTGGAAGGCCCCCTCACGCACGCGCACATGTCACATGTCACATGTGTGCGTGTGCAAAAACAAAACAAAACTCTCGCAAGCGCAGGTGCCTGTGTAAAAAGTAAAAAGGGGTCAACTTGAGAAGCGCACGCGTGTGGGTAAAAAGTAAACAGGGGAGGGGAGCCCTCGGGCTGGGACTCTCTTACGAGTAAAATAAAATGCCAGCTCTCCCGCTCCCTCTCTCTCCGCTCGCTCGCTTCTCCCCCCCCCCCCCCGCCCCCCCCCACCGTATCTTTCTGTTCTCTTTCTAACATAAACTACTCTCTCTGTTCGTGGTCTCTCTCCTATCTCTCTTGTCTCTCTCTCATCTTTTTTCCCTCGGCTCCCCCTTCTTCCCCTCTTCCCAATGGCGCCGCCCCTCCGCCCACCGCCCTTCCTCACCTCCCGCCTCGCCGGACAGCGGAGTTCTTCCCGCCTCGCCTCGCTCCGCGAGCGCCTCCGCGCCGAGCAGTCCCACCCGCCGGCACCAGCGCCACGCCCGCCCCTCCCCTCTCCCTCTCCCTCTCCCTCTCCCTCTCTCTCTCCCTCTCTCTCTCCTTCTCTCTCTCCCTCTCTCTCTGACTCTCTCGGCCGCTCGCACACCTACCTCCGCCTCTCGCTCACAGAGCGGTGCTCGCTGCGCTGTGGCTACTGTATGCCGGCAGAGGGAGTGGCTCTCTCGCCCGCGGCTGCGCTCCTCTCGCCGGATGAGACAATCAAGCTCGCAGCGATCTTTGTGCGCGCTGGAGTCCAGAAGATCCGGCTGACGGGCGGAGAGCCGACAGTGCGGCCGGACCTGGTTGAGCTGGTGGCCGATCTGGATAGGCTTCGTCCGCTTGGGCTCAAGCAGATCGGCATGACGACAAACGGGATCGCGCTTACGCGACAGCTCAGTCATCTGCGTGCGGCTGGCCTCGACAAGATTAATTTGTCACTTGACACTCTTGACCGGCAGCGCTTCATTGAGCTCACGCGTAGGGATGGGCTTCATAAGGCGCGCGCCTTCCTTCCCTTTTCCCCCCGACACCAGACTCTTCTGCGCCCGCCCTGGCTGACCCGCGCCCGTCCGCCCGCCTGGAGCAGGTGCTGCGCTCCATCGACGAGGCCATCGCACTGGGCTACACGCCACTCAAGCTCAATTGCGTTGTCATGCGTGGGGTCAATGACCACGAGGTTTGTGACTTCAGGTTCGCGATTGTTGATGCCGGCGCAGCGGCCCACACGCAGCCCGCCGGCTCGCCCAGCGGATTGACGCTCTGCCTCTTGCTCCTCCACCAGTGCCCTCACGCTCGCTCGTCCGATCGACGTGCGCTTCATTGAGTTCATGCCATTTGATGATAATTCGTGGTCGCAGTCGAAACTCGTTCCCTCTCGCGAGCTCCTTGCCTCGATAGAGCGCTGGAAGCCCGGGTTGCAGAGGGTGCAGGTTTGTGCGGCACAGCTCACTGGTGGGCCCAGGCTCCAAGCGGGACCTCAGGCGTGGGCTAGCGAGCCAAGAGGTCGCTGCTGCTTGTCCACCCCTGCAGCTGCTCTTTGATCAATCACGCCCTTCTCTGCATGCAGACGGACCGACACGATGTCGCGCGCACCTATGAGTGGGACGGCGCGCCCGGCTCGGTGAGCTTCGTCTCCTCCATGACCGAACCATTCTGTGGCGGCTGCAATCGGATCAGGCTGACCGCTGACGGCTCGCTCAAGGTGTGCTCGAGCTACGCCTCCCGTCGCGCTATGCACGACCTCAGTGTCGCTGCACCTCCGGCTCGCGCCCAACACGGCGTCGCTTTTACCGGAACACATAGGTGTGCCTTTTTGGCGGCTCAGAGGTTTCGCTCCGAGACGCGATGCGCGCTGGGGCCTCCGACGACGAGATCCTCGACCTCGCCCGCACGGCGCTCTCGAAGAAGCACGCCAAGCACGCCGGTGCGTGCGATACACGCCCTGCGCCCCACCTGCCACTCTGCATCCGCCTCCTAGCCGCCCTCCGCTTGGCGCCGTATGGGCCGCTTACCCCCACACACCCGCACACCCGTCACCTGCTCTCGGCCAGCCCCTCACCTGAGTGCCCGCCAGCGGGTAGGTGTCGGCAGGCCTAGCCTCTCCATACGACATCTCCCTCTCGCGCAACCGGCCCATGACGACCATCGGAGGGTAGTCGCACGCAACTGGCGCCCCGCGCGCCGCGTGAAGGTCCATTGCGACCCCGCGCCGATTTT